>OY101451.1:35059721-35261178 GCA_956483635.1 Panzeria rudis | reverse complement strand
ATCTCGTTTAATAGTCTAACGTAGGTACTAACCACTACACCACTGATTTTAAATGTGTATTTATATAACTTCAATTGCAATTTCCGTTAATTTTGCGTGCAGAATATTTTGAATATTTGTGCGAGTGTAATTTCTATGCATTTACTTTTTTGGTACTTGTAACATAAACAACGGACTATATTGAAAGCAACAGAAAATCTGTATAATGTGTATTAAGTTTTTTTACTAAATGTTAGAATCAGTTAAAAATAAGATTGCTTAGAATTTTAAATGTTTACTCTTTTAGCAATGATTGCACGGAATACTTCTTGAACAAAATACATTCCGTTACTATCATAATGTTGTGAGTGTACAAATAACTACAACTCGATGCAATTTTAGACAACCAGACTTTTTCAACACAAATATATGATACTAAATTTCAAGTAATGTTTTAGAGTGTACATAACTAGTACATACATATATCAATATTTAACAATTTTTGTAGTCAAAATTACTAATAAGTATATACTTATTTATTTGTTTATCGTTTTAGCCTGCAACGCCATGGAAACTCTACTCATTCATGAAGATTTAATGAGCGGTGATATTTTCAGCGATGTGTGCAACATGCTGAAACGTGAAGGGGTCAAGATTTATTCTGGACCAAAACTAAATCAAAAGCTTACCTTTGGCCCCCCTGCTGCCAAAAGCCTTAAGCATGAATATGGTGCGTTAGAGTGTTGCATTGAAATAGTTAAAGACCTGGACGATGCCATTAATCACATACACACATATGGCAGTGGCCATACGGATGTTATTGTAACTGAGAATGGTGAGTGAAATAAACGCAATTGTAACTGAATTAAGTAAAGCAACATGACCTAATCGCCAGCACACGCCCACACACATAGCAAGTGTGTGATATTACTTACCCAGAGGCGAAAAGAAGTAGTAAGCAGGCCTTCAGGAAGCCCTTATTTGCGAGAAACATAAGGTCTTATTCATTTTTTATTCACTATACATTTTTTACACATGATGTCCTAGCCAGCCAAGGCCTTCTTCAACAGGCCTGGTAGTTGACCTTCTTACTTGTTTCTTTTCACTTTTTGCATTTTTATTTAATGTTTTTGTGTTTTGTCTTTGGAATGTAATTTGTTTGTTAGTACAAACGTAGTACGTGCACAAAATGTGTGTATGTATACATCAGCGTTGTCAACTCAGTGCTTTTCGCACTGTTATTAGTGCTTTTTCAACTTTTCGACGCGAAACATTTTGAAGTTAGTGATCGGTGCTTTTTCAATCCACTTTTTGGTGGTTTTTTTCTAACCCAAATTCAAAAATAAATTTCTTAATCTAAAAATTTGTTTCAAGTGTAAAATTCTTTGTTAATGCAACTTTTTGCAGTCTTGCAGAAGAACTAAAAAAGTACATTCGCGCAACTAGTTGTGCTTTATCATTTGTCGTTTAAAAGCGTTTACTTTAGATTAATTTCAAAAACTTTCGACACAAAAACAAGAGTTTATATTTTTACCCTCTCCGCTTTCAACGAAATTTGACATATATTGTGCTTTTTACGTGCGCATCACATGGTGCAAAAATTAGTCCGATACTTCGTATGGTTGCTATTTTATAGCCATCTAAATTCTGGAAATTCATTTTTAAGAAAAGTTCGTCATATTGAAGATTGAGTACCTTTAGAGCGGGTCATGACATATTAATATATTTGGTGTTATTCGAAAGGTTTCAGTCTGCTCTTAATAAGTATTGATTAAAGAGGACATACTCGTAGCTTCCTGCTACAAGGGCCTCCAAAATCCCTTAAATATCATGGAAAAGGCATTTTAATTTTCTTTATTTCTTTACAGAATGTCTTTAACTGACAGGTTTTTAACATACAAAGTACGCAGATTCGGGATGAAAACAGATCAAAAGTTACAGTCGTTTCTTTATGGTAACTCGAAAATTTCTATGAAAAACGTATAAGCAACAACTATAAAAACAACCATTTGAATACATTGGGATTTTTTTCTTTTGTAAAAAGTTATATTGAAAGTAGCATAACTTTGAAGCTCGTAATCAGATTTTAGTAATTCAAAATTTTAGAAGAAATACAGATATAATTGCTTATATTGTTATTGCTTACACGTTTGACGTAGAAACTATCAGGTTATCATAAGGAAACAACTGTAACTTTTGAATCTGTTTCATTCCAACTTGAAAACGTTGCACAACAAAGCCGTCAGTTAACGATATTTCGTAAACAATTTACACAGCACGAAGCTGTGTAAAGAGGAGACTGAAACCTTCGAATGACATCAAGATTAATCATATCTGATGACGCACTCAAAAATGTTATTCAATCTTAAATATACCGAACTTTCTCAAAAATGGCCGATATGCCCAAGTTTATACGGCTATCAAATGGAAATCATAATTATTGCGCTATGTTATGCGCACGTAAGAATAGACAGGCAAAACAGCACATTAGCATTATTAATAAATTCGTTGACAATCAAAATACTTCATAAATTTTAAAAGAGTGAAAAGAAATGATTAATGATTTATTTATAATTGATTCTGTTTATATTGGCACAGTTAAAATTCCTCTCAATTTTAATAGTGGATTAGCCGTTATTCATCGGTTCCAAACTCAATGTAAATTATAATAAATTTTAACAGCAACATATACTTGAATTGTTTAGTGTGTTGATGTTTGGCTCTTCATAACTCAGACATTCCAAGTGGGAAATAGAAGGAGTACGGATGCCTTCTAAAAGGGCTCTGTACTCCTACTTTTGCATCTACAAGCCTGCTCGCTCCATACCATACTAATATCCCAGTAAAAAACTTGCTTCCAATAAAGCAGGTTTCTACTATTATGGAATAAAAGTAGCGCTCACAAACCTGCTGATATCGGTGCTGATTTTTGTATGGCGAGTTCCCGGATTGGAGTACTACATTTTTGCTCACAAAAGCGCTGAAAATCATCAACATTTTCAGCACTAAAACTGAAAATATATGAAAAAATTGTTCGATATGGATTGGCGTCGTTAACGCCATTTTGAATTTTTCTTATTTCGTTACTTTATTTATTTTTATTAATTTCATATTTTTACTCAATGTTTGTTATTTTAACTTCAACTAGTATCGAACTAAGAACCTCCAGGTTTGAAGTCCAACGTACCAATCACTCGACCAAAAACACTGTTGCAAAACGGCAGCAAGAAAATCAAATAAACTCACTCTTCATTCTCGCTTAAAACCCTGCTTTGGATCAGCACTATAAAATCAGTTTTTTTTTGTATATCTTGTGTACGAAGCTTTTGTACAAGTAAAAAGTAAATACTTTTCTCGCTTTAAAACCTGCATTGTTGTGACGCTATGAAATCAGCTTCTGAACAAGCTCATATTTTAAAGCGAATTGTAAAGCGCTTTATATCTCTAGTGCTTCAAAAAACATGAAAAATTTTTACTGGGATCTGTTTTACACACGTTGTCATTGCAAGGCCTGACAAAGAACCTGCTAAAAATGTATTTTTGAAGGCTTTCTAAGGAAGCTTTGTCAAAAAGCAAATGGAGGTACATATTTTAATCTCGGTATTTTTATAACGGCTTCTTTATTTTTGATTAATGTGATTTTTATTTTGAATTATTTCCTTTTATCTAAAGTAATTTCTTATACGAATGTATTTTTGAAGAAAGAATTGTAAATGAATTGTTTCGCCACAATAAATATAAGTTAATCAGCTCCAACATAAACGGCATAATAGCAGCATGTATGATGTATCTGGTATGTAAATTTCAGCTTTATATACAAACTAGATGAGCCAGCCCACTTCGGGCGCTTAAAGTTCGCAAAATTTAATATAAAGTTCTTTAGTTTTGGGGGGTGCTGTTGGCTGAGTAGTTAGCGCGCTTGATTACAAACCCTGAGGTCTTCAGTTCAAGACTGGTATCAGGCAAGTCATGCACTTTTCTCATGTGGATTGGTGTGTTATTGTATTGGTTGTTGTTGGACTGTTAAAGTGATAAAGGCATAGCACTGATCACTTTGGCAGTACCGACAGCGATTAATACTACATATCCCAATACAGTTTACAGCACCTTCCTTCGTCGAAGTAAAGGAACTAATAAAATGGTTACACAGCTTAAACAAAGTAATGCCTCTACTTGACACCGGAGGGGGTGAAACACTGCTCTACAAAAAACGCGCAATAGCAGAGTTGTAAAAGAATTAAGCTTTCTATCTCTCTCCCACTTCACCACCTGTTCACTCTACACTATCCCTTTCCCAAAGAAGGTAACACATTAATTAATTAACTGGCAGGCATTGCCTGATTGCCTGTTACTTATCTTTCAAAAAAAAAAATACCAAAGTTCTTTAGATAAGGTTAAATTCCCCGTAATACAAAATAAACAGTGCTACGTTGAAAAAAATCTTTCTAATTTCCAGCAACATTTATATTATGTAGTAAAATTGCGTATTTTCGATTTTTTTCTAATTTAACTTCTAAATGAGATACTTTATCGCGATAGAAAGTACCCTAAGTTTGAAAGTGGTTTCGTTTTTTCATTATGCCATTTTTAGTTTTTATCCGATTTCGGTCCATTAGGGCCTAACAATTTTTAAATTGGATAGAATATTTAATAACGTTTCTTAAATATGAATTTCTTTATTATTTGTGGTACAAAACAACTTCCGAATAGACAATAATTGGTGAAAAACGTTAAAAATTTCATAACATTTTAAATTTGATCCCCTATAACTCAGATATTTTTTATTCCATCAAAGCCAATTATCCACTATTCAACGTGTAATTTTGTAGCCTTTCAAACAAGGCATAGGTCACGTTAATCGAACCAGCCATTGATATACATCGTTTGCTGGACAATGCACTATGGCCGGAAATCGCAAAGTTGTAGCTTAAAATATTTCATGACGAGGTGTCGTCACTTCCACTGCCACAATATAGAATTAAGAAAAGTGGGTTGTTCACATCCTTTTTTGCAGTGCACACCTATAGGGGGGATTTGCATATAGTTAAAGTGATAATAATATAAGAAATAAGCCCTACGTTTGTTGTATAAAATATGTTGAGTAATTGTATGTAAAACACAAGGAGAAACATTTTTGTAGATCTTTTTGACCCCTCTTACTATACGCTGTATAGTTCTTTTGGTCCATTTCTTAAAAAAAGGAGTAAAAAATGTTTTACAAATATATTTGCCATAAAATTCTACTATAGGTCTTTAAAGACGCTCAAGCTCCAAACTCAACCGGAATGCCAGCAATCATTCAAAATTTTAACTGTTTTTAAGGGTTAATTTCGTACTTATTCACAATTAGTACTCGTCATAGCAAATCTTGTAAGCCTTACGTTTAAGGTATACGTTATGTTCAGCATTTTTTAGACGACTCATTCATTATATTTCCAATATGTAAAAAGTCATAAAAAGCAACCACCGGTAACAAAGTTATGGCATAAAATATCTGCCTTATAACTGGAGTATCGAAATGAAATGGGTATTTTTGTAATTAAAAATAACAGGTTAATTATGGTGTTTTCACTTACTAGGTTTTAATGCAAAATTTGGTTTTAACGTTAAAACCAAACATTAAAACCTGGTTTTACCATACACAATAATTTTGTTAAAACCATCTTAAGCCGCTTTTTACTTTGGTTTTAAGTAGGTTTTATGAAATACAACCTTGTTTTCGCTGTACTAAATTCAGTGCTACCAATTTAAAAAGATTGAAAGCAGCTGTTAATGTTAAATGGCGCTCATGGTGTATATAAGAGGTGAAATCACTAGAACAGCTAACATTACTCTATTGAACGTTAAATGTGTTCGAGTGATAATATGATCATAATATCATTACGCTTACAATATCGTAACACTTACAATAAAAGTGTTTTATAAGCTAACTATGAATCGCTGAGCCTTAAACTGAAACTCATCTATTTTTCTTTCGAACCGTTTTCAAGATTTCAGTTTCGGGTTCAGCGATCCATAATAAGCTTAGAAATTTTTTTGTTTTAAACTTCCCAACAAAAATTCAGTTACCAAATCACCAAAAATATAATTCGAAAAAATTTTGTAAACTCATTACAACTCTACTAGAAAAAGTACTTATTTTTGTTTTTGAAGTCCAAAAACGAAGCCATTAAATTTTGGATAATAACATTTAACAAATAAGTACTTTTACGTAAAAACTCCTTAAAATAATATATGTGTGTGTTTTTATTGTCTATCTGAAAAATAGCTGATTATACATATTTATGTACATATATATATAACGTCTTAAGCTATCGCGGATCCTTCTGAAGTTTTTTCTCCAATTTTAAGCGCATATAAATGGATACATATTTACATTTGTATGTATCCATAAACTTCCATGTATACATAACAGGAAAATATTGTTTTTAGTACCGCAATAGAAACTTGCATTTTAGTTATCTTGGAGAGGGAATCTTCTTTTTCGCTTCTTCCGGATCCGCGCCTTGCATTAAGAACAATTAATTGAATTAATTGAAAAAAATTTCTTATAAAAAAATTTCTACCAAGTAAATTTTGTTTTAATTTATTTTTTTGTCATGTTTGAAGTTTCATATTTTTAATTTGGAAATAGAATATAAATGTGAATAAGCCTACAAAAATATGAGTATAGGAAGTTGTTCAAATTCAAATTATATGCTAAGTTTTTCCTGGATTCTTTTTTATTCCAAACTAACACAACTGAAGATTATATTCATTTGTTTAACTTTTTCTACATTTTTGTCTATAACTTTAGATATGTATAATAGTTTTACCACTTTACACCTCGTCTAGACTAGCAATAGATATATTAACATGTATTACAGCAAATGTCAAAATTATGTTATATCAAATGTAGACTGCTCGGATTTGTAAATATTTATTGCTACGAGTATCAAAACATGTCGCAATAATTGTTAACCATTTTTCATTAACAACTATTACTAACATAAAATGTCAAATAAATTATTTATTTAAGTAAAAAAATATTAAAATTAAAAATTTTTGGCAAAAAGCTTTCGCGGTTAAATTAATTTCTAAAGTTGGTAAAAATAAGAAAATATATCAAATAAAATTCAATGCATTAGAACTTTCTTATTTCGCTTTTTTAAAATTGTGTGTACGTACGTATTCTCATAGCAAAGCAATATTTTTATTGCTAGTCTAGATGGGGTGTTAGGACTAAGTAGCCTCGGTAGACATGAAACTTAACCAAAACATATACTTTTTGAAATTTTTTCCAAATGTTTTTTTTAAATATTTTTGTGTTCCGATAAAATTTTGAGTTACGTCATTGTAGAGGGGATTTAATATATATCAAACGGCATGTTGTTGTGGCCTATTACTTAAGCACTTTTGGAGATATTGGCAATTTTTTAAGTAAACTCAACTTTTACAGATACATATATACAAATATTTATTTTATAGATATATACATATACAATTACTCTAATATACAAAAAAATGCACACAAATTTTTTTCCAGTTCGAACAACTTCATTTAACTAACGCAATGGTAAATTTGAGATGGGATACCTGAACTAGAAAATGTCTTTTACAGACCATTGGCACTCAATGCTGATTGTGGAATCTTTTTCTATTTTGCGACTTACAACACGACGACTACAGTAGTCAAAAACATCCCCAGAACACATTAAACGATCGCCTTGAGAAATTAAAATATGATCAATATCCAAAAATTCTATAGTCCAAATATGTCCCGAAGGATTCGCATCATAGGTCCAAAGCGATATCTCGTGCTCCCCTTTGTCACTCATATAGAAATACGAACGATAACCATTATCTTCAATAGTAACCTTAACTTTGTTTATATTATCTTCATCAAATGCCGTTACATTAGCAGAAAGGATGCTTGATTCCTCTGTGAAATCATTAACGTTCCAAAGCAAAGTATTGGTACTTGCTTCCCTGACAGTGTAGATATAACCCGAATGTTTAACATTGGAAAGATGAAAAGTACCATTAAAAAATTTTCTTATTCTTTTAGGCATTTTGTCCCATAATACAAAAGTGGAATTTCCAAACAAAGAATATATGAGATCAGTTTTAAACATTTTTAGTTTCATTTTATGAAGAATGATAGCGAGCGCTGGTATATACTTTTTTCGTTCATCTTCTGGAAAAGTATTGTATATTTTTTGAAAGGCTTCACCCAACAATAAATAAGCCGGGCCACTGTTCAATCTTTTCTCTTGGAATACGGAGATTAGCTTAGTAAAGATTTTAAGAGTCAGATCATAACCAAGATTGGCGATGAGTTGTTTTATTAAATGTTCGCTGTTGTTATATGTTACGGCATTGAAAAGTAAATTTGCATTTTCATTTATCCCATTTTGTTTTATTTCCTCATCAGTGGCGCTGAAGACAGGAATTTTATATTTTAATAAATTGACAGGATAAATAGTACAACTTAGTAGAAAGAAAAAAAATAAGAAGTTAGCTGATTTCATTTTGAAAAGCGAATCTGAACTGAAGTGGATATTAGTATGAAACTGATATTTAAATGCAATCTCACTTCCTACTAATGTCTGTTAAAATTTATATACTACTATGTATTTGTTTATTACTTAATTACTCATGGTCTAGACTGTGCTTTAACAAGCACAATCATTTTGATTTCGGTAAATGATATCAATTTAATATCTGGTGCTAGAAAATAATATCATACTACATAATATTATAAACTTCTTAGTAGTTTAGTACGTCTACTTCAGAAATACACAGAGCTTGAGAGATAAAGATAAAAATATGGAAAATGTCAGCGCATTACCATAGAATACAAAGTAGATTGAACAGGTACCACTACAAGAATAGCTGTTTTTGTAAATTTGAGAATGTGTGCGTCACACAGACAATAGATTCTGACACATGTCCGGAAGTTTTCTATCAACAACGGGCATGTGTTATTAAATTTGAGAGAGCTTATGAATGTGTGCGACTCACAGATAATGCTGACTTTAGACGACATGTTTTTTACATATGGCTTGTTAGGTGTGTGAGACATACATATGTAACTTCGCATGTTTGTCAAAATTATCAATTTACAGACGGTTTATAATATTTGCTTTCACACGTGCATGTGCAATTACATCTGACATAACCTCTGAGTGTTCACAACAGCAGAGTTTTTGCACAATTTTCGTAAATATATAAAGCGCTCTTTGCTTTTTAATGTTTTTTCAGCCAAACCACACGTTTGATCATTTAATCCAGCTGATGTCAGATGCCTTGTCAGATGAAAATAGAACACGCTCTAATTGAAAATTTTTCATCTGACTTTGCTTCTGTAAATGTCATCTGACAATGTTTCATATGTTTCACACGGCATGTATCAATTTCGCAGTGGGAAATTTGACAAGTCAGATGTAAAATACATGTCGTCTAAAGTCAGCATAATGGATTTGACATATTTCTGGGGTATTTCTACTAACAAAATACATGTGTTTTTTGGTGTTGTATTTGTTTTATTTATGATGGTACCTGTAATGAATATGCCTTGATAGAATATGATGTACGTACTAGTCAAGGTGGATTTACACAGGTGATATTATAAGCACAGCTGTTCTACTTTTTTCCGCAAATTAGATGCTCGTATGTAAAAATTTGTATACGTTGACATAGGGGCTAAGATGTCAAATGTTATTGTAATGTTGTTGTTGTTTTAGAATCAACACCATCTGATAAAATAAATTCACCTTGGTCCTAGTGATGTTACGAATATCAATTTCAAATATTAGCGAATACGAATACGAATGCGAATATCTGAGCCAATATTCGCCGAATACGAATATTCAATATGGAATTTAGTGCCACTTGATAATGGAAATTTAATTGAAAAAAATTTCCACTTTGCGTCAACAACAATAAATTGAGAAAAACTGTTAGATTCCGATGACTGATTTTGAAATAATCAACTTGGCACCTGAATGTCACATATTTTTATACTTACTTTCATACATGGTTGGTTGGTTGGTTTACGTGGCTGCCTGTTACGCACAAGCATTCAAGTAGAATCAATAAGATTCCGTTTTGACAGACCACTCCACTCGTCAGTGTCAACCTATGTAGGTCCGAACCCAGGCCTCGGATTCGGATACTTAATCAGGTCACCCAGACCTATCCCTGATAGCTCCGAAAGCTCGTCAGTATGCTGTTGCCCAAGAATTTGTGTCTCGAGAGGTGCAAGACCGGGCATTCGCAAAGAAAGTGGAAGACTGTTCATTCTTTGCTTTGATCCCGGTAACAACGGCAGAACCCATTGTAGGAAAGGCATATCCTGCTAGCATGTCTGCCGATTGCCCAGTGCCCCGTCACTACTGCGACGAACCTCGAGATGTCCCTACGGTTTCTGTTAATTAGTTGTGTTGTCCGCTTATCGTTGTAGCAAGGCTACATTTTCCTATCTACCTTACGCGTGCTCAACTTGCGCCACCTATCTTCAGCTTTCTGTCGGTAATATTTGAGAATACAATTTCTAATAGTGTCAAACGGCATGGCTACCGATTCAGCAGTAGAGACGTCCATGGCAGATCCAGCCCTGGCCAGCTCATCCGCCTGTTCGTTGACAGGGAACTTGCTATGTAGGGGAACCCAGATGACGGTGACGTCAGTCTGACCACCTAATCTGTATAACACTACTTAGCACTGGCTCGCTAAAGTAGGAAAAGTAGTGTGTGACCTTAGAGACAGAAGTGCCGCCTGGCTGTCGAAAAAATTGCCGACTCTTCCTTCGACACCCCTGTCAATAAACACCCTACCCGCCTCCCTTATAGCCAAAATTTCAGCCTGAAATACACTAGCTTCATTGGGAAGTCGGAAGGAGAGTTTTGTTCCAAGGTCCTTATTGATCCATCAGTATACATCCTGATGTCTTTTTCTATATTTCCTCCCTTTCAATCCCGTATGGATGGAATAAGGAATTTGAATGTACTGTCAAAGTCCAGATGAGGTACCATGTAATCGGTGGGCTTCCTCAGTGTCGGTGGTAACTGACCAAGAATTCTGGCATGGCCATAGGTCCTTGATCTCCACCTCCCAGTCTTGCCGTACTGCTTGAGGATGCAGCCAATACATGAAGTTCGATCGGAATTAGGTTTAGTATAGCATTCAGAGCCTCTGAAGGACTAGTACGTAAAAATCCAGTAATCGCGATGCAAGCAGATCTCTGTATCCTGTATAGTTGCTCTACCACATATTTCTTACTAGTGGCGGACCACCATACCGATCCGTAAGTCAATATGGGACTTTCATACATACTTTCAAATTAATTTTTCTCACTCTTTTTGCGCTTTTACTTAAGGCCCTTCCACATTGTAATACAAGCTTTGAGATTTTTATTTCTTTTTGTAAGACGAAAATCAAATCAAAATCAGCCTGACTGTCAAAAAATCTTTAAGAAAATCTTTTCACTGCATTTTGTTTTTACACTATCACATTCCAAATAAAACGTAACATAAATAAGTTGCAATAAAGCAAATTTTTTTCGTTCTACTTTTTCTTTATTTATGCCGGCAAACAAATATACAACTGTTCGTTATTCCTATGTTTATTTGTGCAAAAGACAACCCTGATAAAATAAAAAATGTGGTTGTTTAGAAAATTTTCTAAAACGACGAATACCATAATACTGTCTAATTCAGGGATGGCATATGTACTTTTTTTTGACCTAATTGTACCAAAAAAGATTTTTGAAACGAGAAACGTGTATTAAGTATAGCAAATATATCACTTTTCTATACAACAAGTGTATGGGGATTCCCACAGCAAAGTCCACTTTTTGGTCACGTGCGACATCAAGCAATTAATCTTGTATTACAGAACCATGTACATAGTTGGATTTCTAGTATCTTTTACTTACAAAATATAAAGATGTAAAAACAAACTTACATTTCCTTTTAAAAATAGCATAATTTCTTGGTGTCGCACGTGAAAAAAAACGAACTTTCCCACGAAAGGCAGATTTAGCAATTTCTAATCAAAAATAACTCATTAATTTGGACATACATATCTGCTATTGGAAGGTAGAAGAATATATTCCCAATAAAGTTCCGAAATATTCGCATTTACTACAATGCAAATAAATTTATAAAAATTAGTTTTTTTTAGACTCTAATATGTTTCGTGATCTGCAAGAGCTTTAAATCGCAGAGGCTACGTTTTTTGAGCTGGTATAATCTGATCTCTTTAAATATTCCTCTTTTTAAGTCAAACTTTGTTCCCAATACAATAACAAATTTGTTTTCACACTGTTGGATTGTTACTTAAGATTTGAGGTTTTGACAAGTATTAATACTAAATCTAATAGTTTGAAAGGCGCTTTATTAATTATCTGTTGTTTGGGAAAAAATATTTTCGCAAATGTTGCAGCATCTGTGTCGATTTAAAATGTTCATTGCAAAGTACCATAAAAACGCTTTTTATACTTTTGGCATGATTTTAATATTTAAATATGTATGAACAATATTAGACTGCGTTTACAATGTGCGATTTTTGTCGCTGCAATTTTTTCTTTGTAGGCGAGACGGATGAGAGGAATTCAATGGGATACACGCAGGGATGATAAATGAAAAAATTCATTTCGTACCAATGAGCTTCTAAAATAGTACTTTTTCAGTTCAAATAGTACTAAAATCTTTTTGAATTATTGTAACCAAGTAAGACACACGATTTTGATTGAGTTTATGGGCTCATTGTGTCAAAGATCAAATATAACTCTGTTTTCTAAAAATATTTTCGATAAATTCTTTTTGCCAAAAATCAAAGAATTTTAATTTCAATTTATCTCAACGAAACTTCACTTCTGCCATATAACAAGAAACATACCTACTAGTTTCTTTATTCTTATAAACTTGAAGTTTGTTAAAAAATTTTTAATTCGTTCACAATGGATAAACAAGCCATAGCAGAAGATATTTTGTTATTAAAATTTGAAATCCTACATTTCTTGAATAAATGCGTAAGTCGAGTTAGGTAGATTTTAAGTTATTAAGCGATCTTTAAATGAAAGTAAAAATTTTCGCAATATCATGGACCAGTCTGGACATTTTTTCATGCAAAACAAACAACTTGACTTCTATATTGATTTCATAAATTTTCAGCAATAACACAAACAGAGACACGATGTTATTATCTAACCACATTTTGAAATCTTTTTAAATATTTAGTTCTATTTTATGTTGTTTTTGTCTGAAAATTTTATACAAAGTTATTTTGGCAAATATATGCCCAAAGTGTTAAAAAAATCAACGATGTTCATACCGTGAACAAAATTTCAGAAATATTTTGTTTTGCTCTACTGAAAAAAATCAGTTTTAAAACATACGCCTTTATTCAAGAAAGTCAATGATTTGTTTATAGAATATGGAGTTTGACATTAAACTAATATTATAAGCTGTTCTCTCAAGACCGCCTGTTATGTATTCTTCCTAAATAAGTATACAAATCCAGTCACGAAATAACAGCCTAAGTAGACTCAAGAGAGAATTAAGTTAAGGGCCAAAGTAGAGATAAATTATTATTGAATAATCAGTGGATACCAAATAGTACCAAATCAGTCACGGGAGTACCATCGTACTTTTTTGGTTTCAATATTACCAAAAAAGTACAATTGTACCAACTTTATCAGCCCTGGATACACGTATGAATGTACTCTTGAGATTCGTTTTGTTCTCCTATTCGTAACATAAAACTGTTTAAACTGTATGCACACATACACACATATGTGCATTAGCGTGGAGCGTTGGTGTATGAAGGAAAAAAGATCATCCAATAAATTTCGAATACCTCCGGAATGTTGCATCTAGCACACTTATATACAAAAAATATTTTTTTTAATATTTTGCGACATATCTTTTAGCCCTCTACCATGGCTGGAAGCTAGAGAAATTATATGAATTTTATTTTAATTTGCTTCATTAATATAGAAAAAAATTTTTAATAATTTTTTTAACGCAACACGTAAAAAACATTTTTGAGCTTCCAAGATACAGCAAATTGTCTAATTTACATAGTCAAAATTACATTAACTGATAGAACACCCTTTAATTTTTATTGTTTTAAATATCAGTGTTATATGGATGTGTCTGAAGCTAAAAGGACTGACTCCACTTTCCGCAAAATTTTGTAAATTTTGTAATATTACTATCTAATTAGTTGTGAGCTCTTTGAACATTATTTTGTTCTTCTATTATTTAAATATTTTCCATTAAAAAATATGAAAAATCGATATAAATGTTGTTTCTTATTTGAATTCTTTCACATGTTTTTTGAAATATGTTAAAATTATCCAACCCACCTCTTTCGCAGAAATCCTCTACTCACTCATTTTGTCTGTTAAATGTCATAAAAATGTATGGTAACAATAAAAATTAACAAAAATTTATTTTGTGGAGTTAGGCCTTTTAGCTTCTGACACATCCATATGGTGTAGTCTATTCTACAGACTACACCAATTAACACTTGCTTTGAAAATTTAAAGTGTCTATATATAAGTGTCTGTATAGTACGTTAGTATTTCAACATGTTTCGTTGCTCGCTTTAGAATACCTTTAATTTTTAACTGTCATATATTTGTTGTTGTAGTGGCCAAAGTTCTACATATTCTGTGAATGTTTCAGGTCCGTAGCTCTTACGGTTCCCTAGAAAACAGACTGTGACAGACGGACAGCGTAGCGAAAACAATAGGACTCCTTTACACTTTTGGTGTACAGAACCCTAAAAACTTCGTGCTTCGTTTTCGGAATCGATTTCCATCATATACCTGATATACGGATTTTTACGACTTTGTGTGCTGTTAAGTAGCCAATATTAAAAATGTTGTTCTTGGTATATATGGGCGGTAGGCGTGTCCTTTGTTCGATTTTTTCTAAAAATTTAACTTTTCTTAATTAAAGTATTTTATAGTAGTGTAACAAATTTCAAAACTTTGCGACAGCTCCTTCTATATTTGTCCCATCGTTATATGTGATCAAAGCACAGTGCGTCGCATACAGAAAATATTTTTACGTAATTATATTTTTGAGCTGAATAGGAAAAACGGAAAATAGTTTAATTTTGCATGAAAAGCAGCATTTTTCGCCTCTATTTTCTGAATAACGCCGAAATAGTTGGAAGTGTAAACAAATTTTGTGGGTGTTTCAGAAGCTAAAAGACCTAACTCCACTTTTCGAAAATTTCTTAATTTTGTGAATCTAAATTGATTATTAGGGTAAGGTTCGTAACGTTATATTCGGAAAGAATTGGGCATGATTAATATTCCAAGGAACAGGGGAAAAATTAGCATCAACTTAATTTTTCAACGTACACAGCAGAACAGAGTAGAACCACTTTCGGAAGCCGCTACACTTCCATCGGCAGTGTTCTCGTGTATTTGCTTGGCACCACTTGTTAGGTGGCTCTGTTGAATGTGATTTTTAATTCTTATATATACAACTTTTTCGTGAAAATTGAATACGAGAATTAAATCTCTTTCAAGCTGATATTAAAGTGCAATTTTCCCAGCGTTGCCATCGGTTTATTTTTCTTCATTCCCATTTTTCTGGTTTTTGTTCTACTCAAGACAAACTTTTTTGATTTGATTTTATACTTAAGTATATATGAACATGTAAACATGTGAAAAGCTCAAGCCAGTAGCTAATTGTTCATTAATATGATTATTTCGAACGTATTTGCTTTGTGCCAAAATATACGTTAGGTGGTGAAATTAAATTTTTATTTGTTGAAGTACTTGTGGAGGAGTTGAAATCATTGATAAATGTAAGTTTAGATTTCAAAGATTTAATATACATATATGTATGTAACTGAATCTGTTGCTCATCGAGCTCGGGCAACAATGGATTTCCAGCAGATACATTATGTGGTACAATGGATGACGGCGAAGTTAAATATTTATTTGGAGACAACACTTCACAATTAGTTGAAAGCGTGAGAGAGTTGCTAAGTAGCAATGTGATCGCCGATGAAATTGCACAAATAGTTACATTGACAGATGGTGAAGTTGAAGTTTTATTTGCAGAAGACACTGCATATGTATTTGAAGGCGTGGAAGAGTGAAAGTTATTCGGGAATCCAATTTCGGATGTTAAGGACGTTATATTTAGCTGAATCTTTTGCTCGTCGATCTCGGATGACAATACGTTTTCAGCGGATTTATGAGGTTGTACTGTGGTAGGCGCAAGTAGTTGCAATGATAGACGGCGAAGTTAAAGTGTTATTTGCAAAAGACACTGCACAAGTAGGTGACAACACGTTTTTATTGGATTTGTTAAGTGGTGCTGTGATAGGCGATAAATTGCACAAGCAGCTTCAATGATAGAGGGTGAATTTAAGGATTTATTTGCAGAAAACACTGTGCAAGTAGTTGAAGGTGTGGAAGAGCGAGAGTTAATCAGGAATCAAAGTTCGGATGTTAGAGACGTTACTTTTAACTGAATATTTTGCTCGTAGATTTCGGGTAACAATACGTTTCCAGCGGAGTTATTAGGTGGTGCGGTGGTAGGCAATGAAATTGCGCAAGTAGTTGCAATGATAGACGGCGAAGTTTTATTTGCAAAAGAAACTGCACAAGTAGGTGACAACATGTTTTCATCAGATTTGTTAAATAGTACTTTGATGGGCGGTGAAATTAGACAAGCAGTTGCAATGATAGACGGTGAATTTAAAGATTTATTTGCACAAAACACTGCGCAAGTAGTTGAAGGCACTTTCTTTGGCTTTAATAAGAAACCAAATTCGAAACATAATTACGTCTGAATTTCTATGCTTAATTATAAAAATTCTAGAAGGATTAAAATTTTAAAATACCTGATCGTATAAAGCTTACCAAATAAAATCATCTGAAAAATATCAGAATTATAATAAGGATGAAGATACAAAAATATAAGACTCAATTAACAAACTATTATAAAAATCAAATTTGTAATTGAGTTTTTATCGAATAATTTTTATTGTTATTATCGGGTGTGTTCTGTATTCCATGTGGAATTAAAATGTGCGGAATTAGCAAAGCATTGTTGTTGCAAATTATTATTTATAATAACAATGCTTTGGTAATTCCGCACATTTTAATTCCGTATGGAATACAACAGCCCTGTTATGTAAGCCGAATCCGAGTAAATTTCTGGTTTTCCAAAAATAAATATTGCCTTATTGACATATTTTTAATCATGTATAGCAAATTAATTTCAGATATAATATTTTAGGCTCTAAAAAATATGAAACTGCAAAAAAGTCGGAAAAAATTTAGCTATTAAAATGTTAAAACGCAACTTACGCTTTTTTTAACCGACTTCAAAAAAGAAGGAGGATATCAATTCGCTTGTATGTTCTTTTTTTTACTTTTTTATGTTTGTACACGCATAGCTCTGTCATTTGTGAATCGATTTTTAAAATTCTTTTCTTGTTGGAAAGAGTTTGCCTGCAGTTTGGTCCCATAATTTTTTTTCGAAAATCGGAAGGGGAAATTTGCTACCCCTCCCCCCCTCCCATGCATAACTCTGTCATTTGTGAACCGATTTTCAAAATTCTTGTTTTGTTTGAAAGGGTTTGACAAAAATTCTTTGTCGAAAATCGGAGGAGGAAATAAAATGAATATAGGGATTGAAAGCACAATATATTCACTCTCTAAAGATAAAAACTTACAATAATCGCAGGCCGAAATTAAAAGTTATTACCACTTTTTAGGGTTCCGATACACCAAAAGTGTAAAGGAACCCTATTATTTTCGCTACGCTGTCCGTACGTCTGTCCGTCTGTCTGTCACAGGCTGTTTTCTCGGGAATCGTAAGAGCTACGGACCTGAAATTTTCACAGAATATATAAAACTTTGACCGCTACAACAATAAATATATGACAGCTAAAAATTAAAGAGTGTTCTAAGGCGAGCAACGAAAAATGTTGAAATACTAATGTAATATGCAGACACTTTAAATTTTCAAAGTTCGTGTTAATTGGTGTAGTCTGTAGAATAGACTACAGCAATTAACACCGATATTTAAAACAATAAAAATTAAAGGGTGTTCTATCAGTCAATGTAATTTTACTATGTAATTTAGACAATCTGCTCTATCTTCGGAACCGTCAGAGCTACGGACCTGAAATTTTCACAGAATAGGTAAAACTTCGGCCGCTACAACAACAAATGTATGACAGTTAAAAATGAAAGGGTGTTCTTAAGCGAGCAACGCAACATGTTGAAATACTAATATAATATACAGACACTTATATATAGACACTTTAAATTTTCAAAGTAAGTGCTAATTGGTGTAGTCTGTTGAATAGACTACACCAATTAACACCGATATTTAAAACAATAAAAATTAAAGGGTGTTCCATCAGGCAATGTAATTTTACTATGTAATTTAGACAATCTGCTCCATCTTCGGAACCGTAAGAGCTACGGACCTGAAGTTTTCACAGAATATGCAAAACTTCAGCCGCTATAACAAATATATGACAATTAAAAATGAAAGGGTGTTCTAAAGCTAGAAACGCAACATGTTGAAATACTAATGTAATATACAGACACTTATATATACACACTTTAAATTTTCAAAGTAAGTGCTAATTGGTGTAGTCTGTAGAATAGACTACACCAATTAACACCGATATTTAAAACAATAAAAATTAAAGGGTATTCTATTAGTTATTGTAATTTTAACTATGTAATTGAGACAATATGCTGTATCTTGGAAACCGTAAGATGTAAAATCTTGAAATTTGAAAACACGCTAAAACTAAAAAAATCCAAAATTAAAAAAATTTCAAAACGAAAAAAAAAACGCAAAAATGAAAAAAGCGCTTAAAGGAAAAATGCGCCAAAATTAAAAAAATCGCTAAGACGCAATATATCGCCAAAATTAAAAAGATCGCAAAAAAAACTAATAAAACTTCAAAAATCTAAAAAGTCTTCAAAACGAAAAATCGCTAAAACTAAATAAATCATCAAAAATTAAAAAATCGCAAAAAAATCACAAAAGCGAAAAAAACGTAAAAACCGAAAAAAAGCGCCAAAACTAAAAAAACGCCAAAAACCAAAAAAAAAATCGCCAAAACGAAAAAAGTGTAAACACAAAAAAAATCGCTAAGACTAAAAAAACACAAAAACCGAAAAAATCCCCAAACGAAAAAAGCGCCAAAACTGAAAAAATCGCCACAACTAAAATAAATCGCTAAAACTAAAAATATCGTCAGAAAGTGAAAACGTTAATTAAATGCCATAACCAAAAAAAAAATCGCCAAAACTAAACAAATCGGCAAAAAACAAAAAAAAAAATGCAAAAAACGAAAAATCGCCAGAATAAAAATTTTAAAAAAATCACGAAAAGCGCCAAAACAAAAAAAACCAAAAAAAACAACGAAAAATACTTAAAAAATAAAAAACTAAAATTAAACAAGAAAGCACAACGAAAAACTGCCAAAATGACAAACCGGGCAAAAACAAAAAGGGATATACATATGTGTATTCGTACGGAACCCTTCGTTTGCGAGCCAAAGTCGCACTTTACTTAATTTATTCAATTTTGAATTGGGTTCACATGGAAAAAAAATTGTATCTCTTGAAATAATTCTTTACAAACATTTATAAACAAACAACACTTATATACATTTATTTATAATAATATATTAAGTCATGCTGAAGCAGTTTTAATATTAAAATTTATGCATTTCTTTTATGAAATATTTTACTTTATGAAATATTTTACGGGCACGAAAAAAATTATTTGAATTGACAATCATATAGTTAGCAATATGTCAAAAAAAGTGTTTGTTTTTTACTTCAAGATTTACATACCCAAGTAGTTTTATTGTTTCGGGGACATCTTGGGCTACCACAAATCCCATATATAGTGGCACTAATTTTCCCGGTATGTGAAATACCGGGTGTTTTTCCATCGTTTTTTTTTTAGCCGAATGAGAATTTTGCGCAGTAGTTTTTTTTTAATAGTTAATAGTATACAATTTTTTTTTGATAGGTAATTGGCCTTGTTATCTTCCATTATAAATAAATAATTGGTCTTTGGAACGATTTTCCGCCATCCCACGTCTAATTTGGTTGTAAACAGACCGGTTTTTGCTAAGTGCCATCTTCAGTGTTCTATTGAATACGCGAAATCGCGAAAACTCTCATTAAGGAAAATAAATGAATATAATTTTCGTGTTCAGCGAGCTCAAATTAGCTTACAAAAATTTTTTTTGCATGATATGACAATAAATTTGCTTCATTACTTCATCTTAAGTTTGTCTGAAATCTGACCTTGTATGTATAAATATAGTGGATATTTTGAGTGTAATTAGCAGGGCTAGGAATTTCATGCAACTAAAAATTGATTTTAAGCGCTAACATATGCACCTGAAAATTAAAACTATGTGCAAAAATATGCATTTATTTATGAACAAAATACCAAAACTAAAATAATATGAAAATAATCCAATATAACCTTGGTTGCGTTGTCAGTCGGCAACTGAAAATTAATGGTTGGCATAAAGCAGTGTTGGCATCAATCGATTGGCTTTTCGATTAGTTAGCTTGATTAACTCGCAATCGGATTAAAGTTAATCATAATTAAAATAGTCGTGATTAATATTTGAATAGTAATCACGATTAAACAAATCAATCACTAATCGTTAATTTATTAAACAGATTAATTTACATGTATATATATAAAAAATGGAGTAATAGATTCGAACAGGTTTCTCTAATGTAATGTAATTTTTTTAAACGGTGTGTTGAAAACCTTGCATCAATATCTGGGATAGAACGTGTTGGTTATAAAGTTTTTTGAAAAAATGTACTTGGACTATAACTATTTGATATGAGACTATTGTAGTAAGTTTGTTGAATATTGTATTCTATACATTGTGTTCGAAAAATATTTTTCAATTAAAGCAACAAAACTAAACTGAATATGCTGTTTTTTAGAACAAAAGGAGAGTAAAGTATTACTTGCCTACGCGCAAAGATAAAAAACAAACGGCTTATTTTGTTTTTAAATACTAAAAGTAAATAAAGCATTACCTGCCTAAACGCACTCGTTTTTGGGTTTCTCGTATAATAGACGAGTGTTATATTTATATCGTTATGAGTTCGGAAAATGTTTTAAGTGTTTCTATATACAAATATTAATTTAGTGAGTAGCAGATGTCACCTTCGGAAGATGGATGCAGTGAAGCTTTTGGCACAGTCTAACCAGACGCGACACGAGCCGAAAGATATTTCCGTCTCAGCCGAATTGGTCGGCATCACAAAAGAGATATAGGCCCCTATTATGATTCACAACTCAACTATGTTGAGTTGTCAATGCTACGACCCAACTCAACCATTTTTTTGTATTATGATTCACAACTAATTTTAGTTGTCTTCGAACAAATGTTCGAAAAAACGTTCTTATCTATACTCTCTGTTTTTTGAAACCATAGTAGCATCAAAAAATATTTTAAGTATTTTTAGTTTTGGCCTCACTATTTTTTCTTGAGATTTTATATTTTATGGATATGGCAACAATATGGGTTGACAAATGGGATAGATTGGCGCCTAAAAGTACCATTTTAAAAGCAATTAAAAGTAACACAATAGTAGAAATAAAAACCAAAACACAACTGATAAAAAACTGAGACAACTTCTTTGATGAAGTTGTATTCCATAATAAGAATTTGACAACTACGACTCAACTATCAATTTAGTTATGAATCATAATAGGGGCCATAATAAAGTATTAGGCCCAAATTCACAGTCATTAACTAATGACAATAGTTTAGCCAATGATATATTATTCACACTTCTTTGTTTACTAACAGTTAAACCGCCAAATGGCATTTGTTAACAATTAGTTAGATGCTTTGGAAAATGGTATAAAAAGTATCCAGGTAGGTAGCGTAACGTCAGCAGATTATTTTTTGCTCTGGTAGTTTTGTACATAAGCCACATCCAGCACGTGTATTTTTTTGACAAGCATTATCTAGTTTTTTGTTGTATTTGTTGAACCTGTATGCTTATTATACCATGCTTTGGAAATTATTATTATTTTTACCTTTAGCTTTGCGTGCTTAAAAATTTTTTAATTGCCACCTTAAGATGTGAAGTATTCTTTATTTCTTTATTTTTGGTTGTTTATTGATATTTGATAGGGTTACCATTCTTTACCCATATTAAAATTATTAGCTAAACTAAACACTGTGAATATGAAGTTTTAGCTAAACAATAGTTATCATTTTAGTTTACTAATAATTAACAAATGAGTGTAAATTTGGGCCTTAGTGTTTAATTTTGTTTTGTTTTACGCATCCATTTGTAAAAAGTGCAACACTTTTCATTAGATATAATGAAACACCAATACGTAATTGTTGTCCCATTCTCAACTAGCCGGCATAAAAACCTGATTTGGACAAATTTCAACTGTCAAAGTTGACGTGTCTGTTTAGACTGTCCTTTTATCAATGTGAATTTTGTATGCGGAACTTTTTTCCGCCTTAAGCGTAGTATGCAGATCTGCCTGAAATTCAGGCTGCCATAAGAAGTATGTGTAAAAAAAACAAACTGAAATTCAGGTTGGTAAATTTCTTAAAGAAATTTCCGTTTACTAGTACGCATTTCCAAAAGAAAAGTACACGGAATTTTGGCATTTATTGTCTATTACAGGCATGTTATAACAATAAGTGGAGAATTTTTTCCGTCAACTGAAACAAAAATTAATGTTCAGACAATTGTTTGGCCACGGAATTTTTTATATTTCTAATTTTTCGTGCGTTGTAATTAATTTTTAGTGTTTTTGTGTGTTGTAAATTAAAAAATATATAATTTGAGTGTATGCAAACAAAATTCTGTATAGAATTCTACACGATTATTTTTCCGTGTAGAAATAAATGCAAAACTCCAAACCTGAATTTCAGTGAGAACTGCATACTACGCTTTATTATGCCTGAAAAATGCTCAGGTAAACAAACTGTCGTTGTGGTTATGAAATGTCCTGTGAAATAAAAGGTTTTAGTCATTTAAAACGTAAGTATGGCTCTAGCGTTATAGATGTACATATATCTAAATTATATGAAAGAAAATAAAATCAAGAAAAATAAAGGGCATGTCCCACGATATCGACAAGTGGGACAGGCCCAAAATATCTGATCAGCCTTCAAACAAATTATCCAACAAATTTAAAGACGAAAAATGGCTATAACTCAAGAAGCTTTCGGAAGACGCTCTCTTAGAACAAAAGTAATTAAGCACTCGTCGGAGCAGATTAATGATATTGAATCCATGTTCTCAGTAGCAAAATATATACGTATGTATGTATGTGACCTGATATATGGCCAGGCAAAAAAAGAAGTTTCTTATGAGTAACCGCCGATTAGATAGATGCGAAATTAAAGAGACAATCAGCGGCGATAGCTTGTCGTCAATTTATGGGAGCTCACACTACTATCCTACTAGAAATATTGGCAGATATTGATCCCGATTCTACAACAGAAATGTGTTCTGTGACAGACAATGGCTCAAATTTTTTAAAGCCTTTAAAATATACGGAATAAAAAATACTTCCTTAACTGGACTTGAATCAGATCAGGAATATGTATCAAGTGACGGCAAAAGCGAATTGGAAGTGGAGAGATATTTGAATGTGAATTAAAGACAAAGAAGCGAGATTAAAGATTAAACTTTTTCATAAGGTCTTATAGAGAACTTCGGTAGATTTCCGCAAAACTACACTGTGCCATTTAATTTGAGGTGTAATGCACACACTTTGCATTTAATTGCTAGTGCGGATGTAGAAGACCTGCTTAAGGATAAAAATCCTTCTCTTGGAAAAATGCGTTTGACCGTAATGTCATGAAATATGGAGTGGTGCAGGATATCCCAAATCCACGGAGATTATCTAAAACATTCTTGGACATACATTGACACTGCCAGGAATTACTATATGGAATAGTCTCTATAAAATAATAAAAAGCAATTATCTAGAGCGCTTGGAATCAAAAGTCCATTATGGCCCAAATTTACACTCATTTGTTAATTATTAGTAAACTAAACTGATAACTATTGTTTAGCTAAAACTTCATATTCACAGTGTTTAGTTTAGCTAATAATTTTAACATGGTTAAAGAATGTTAACCCTATCAAATATCAATAAACAACCAAAAATAAAGAAAAAAGAATACTTCAGATCTTAAGACGGCAATTTAAACATTTTTAAAGACACAAAGCTAAAGGAGCAAATATTATTTCTTCGCTCCTAAAAGCATGTCTATATGCATATAATTATTTCCAAAGCATAGTGTAATAAGTATACAGGTTCAACAAATACAACAAAAAAATAGATAGTGCTTGTCAAAAAAATACACGTGCTGGATGTGGCTTATGTACAAAACTACCAGAGCATAAAATAGTCTGCTGACGTTTCGCTACCACCTGTATACTTATTATACCATGTTCCAAAGCATCTAACTAATTGTTAACCAATGGCATTTGGCGGTTTAACTAACGGTAAACAAAGAAGTCTGCATAAAATGTCATTGGCTAAACTATTGTCATTAGTTAAGAGAGAGGCCCACCATATTAAATTTACCCAGATCACACAACATTTCCGACGGCTTATTTGAGAAGTGTAGCTTAAGTCATTATAAAAATTAATAATAACATTATAAATACCTGTTCCATTTGATTTAATTTTAGTAAAATAAAAAATCTAAAAAGCACCATTTAAAAAAACATTTTTTTTAAATCAGAACAAACTTTTTTCAAATACCATTTCAAGAAATTTCTTTTTTTAAAATAACTCCTCGAAAAATTTTTTTTTTTAAAACACCATTACAATAGTACGTTAAAAGGCTTTTTCTAATATGTCCATATCTATGTACCTTTTCAAAAAAGTTAATTTTTCAAAAAGTACCTTTTCTAGAAGTTTATCGATGGTCATACGTTTACAACACGTAACTGATTCCTTATTATTTTTCACAAAATACAGAAAACTTTATATAAATAGCTAAAAAAAACGTTCATATCCCCAAAATGAAAAAAAAACTGTAATTAGTTAAGAGAACCCAGCAAAAAACAATCGAGATTTTAGAAGCAGTACAGACTTTTCGTGTTATACAAATGAGCTTCATAGTAGTGACAAATGTATTGCTTGAATATATGCACTAATGTATGGCAAGAAATGCTTAAGCTTCTTAGATTTTTCTTTTTCGTCTACTTAAAAAACAAAGTTTTGCACATTCACTTACAGTGGTGCATTCGAGGAAGCGCTACTGTAAGGCAGAGATTATAAAAATATACATTTTAAGAAGAATGACGAAGAGTTACGATCTTGAAATGACAAAACAATAGTATAATTTTATTATATACTCAATGCGCTGAAATAAGCGTTTAACATGAAATGCTCCTAAGTGGGACATCGCGAACAAATATCATGCAATACGTAAGCATGTTTGTAAGCTACACCAACAAAACTCTCCTTTACAAACCTGCTTATCGCGAAGCAGTAGTTTTTGCTGGGAAGCTACTAAATAATTGTCAGTTGTTTTATTTCGTGGCTAATAACGCTTTCAGGCTAGTTATAATGGAACTTCTTCAACGGAAAAGTTGTAAAAATCAGTTACGTCTTGTCAACGTATGACCATTGATACAGCTAAAAAAAGTGCATTTAAAAAAGTAGTTTTCTTAAAAATTAACTTTTCAGAGTGTACCTTAACAAAAAATTTGCTTTTCAATAAATATCTTGTCTAAATAACAATTTTTTCAGAAATGCACTTTTTCAAGAAAGTATCTTAAAAAAATACCGTTCCAGTAACATGCTTTATTAAAAATATGTATAAGAAAAAAAGCTACGAGTTATAACTGAAATACAGGAAAATTAGCCACATTTTGCCGGTTTTTTAATATTTTTTTTTAATTAAGATGAACGATTACGATTAATAATCGTAATCATAAGAACTGTGATTATCAGGTATGTGATGGAAATCGATTTCGAATGAAAATCGACACAAAAACCAAGAAAGTTGTGATGGCTACTGAAGTATTGTTTTCATATCGATTTTACTTAAAATCGAATTCGATTTCATTTTCTATTTTTTTCTATGAAAATAACAAGAAAAAATAGATGTGATAGAAAACGAAATTTCTATTGTTTTACTGTTTTCAAATCGAGTAGAATATGTTTGACGATTTCAAAAGTTTCGTATGATATGTATGTGTTTCACACATATTTTTGCAATATTTTTTGTTAAAATCTTAAATTAGTTTGTCACTTTAGTTTTTTTTGACATTTAAGCATATTTTTTGCTGATATATAATTTTTGGATGTCTTAATAAATATTCACTAGCACTTTAGCAAAATTTCCGTAGGATTTTTCTATTTTTAGAAATTTCTAATACATTTTAGACCTTGCTCCCGATTT
The DNA here is from genome assembly GCA_956483635.1 of Panzeria rudis. Lineage (NCBI taxonomy): Eukaryota > Metazoa > Arthropoda > Insecta > Diptera > Tachinidae > Panzeria > Panzeria rudis. The sequence continues at coordinate 35,234,754 of OY101451.1, read as the reverse complement.
GTTCGCGAATTATTTTCGCGCAAAATTTTATTTTTTCCTAGTTTTTATTCTTTTTACGATTTTCAATCAATTTTAGGAATTTTTTTTCTATTCTTTCAGAGATTTTCTGCACTTTTGGGGAACTAGTGATTTTTACAAGCTTTCACATTTGTTATAGTTTTAGCGATTTTTAATCAATATTAGATATTGCTATTTTTCGATGCTGGCAAAATTTTGCGAATTTACGACAATAGCGGTTTTTAATAAATTTTAGGTCTATTTGTCATAAATGTATTTTTCCCGAATTTTCGTCGTAGAAGCAGTTTTTTCCGAACTTTTATAATTTTTACAGTATTATCGGTTTTTAGTCACTAACTGTTGATTTTGGACTTTCGCAAAATTTTTGCGAGTTTTCATGTTACTAATTTTCTAAGTTTTAACTGTTTATCGGAATTTTTATATAAGCAAGTTTTTGGGTTACGCAACTTTGGAGCTCATTTAGCTTTAGGAAAAACAGTGAAATTACTAATATTCACAAAAAACTTGCTTATATATGAACGATTACAATGTCACGATTGATTAAAAGCCCAAAATATTGAAGAAAACCAACAAGTTTGGAAAACTTTCGCGTATCGCCAAAAATTGCAAAATATTAAACGAGCCATAATTTTAATTAAAAATCGCGAAAACCGTAAGAAATGCCAAAGATGCGGAAAAAATCGTGAAAATTCGCAAAAATTTGCTAACAGCGGCATAACAACTAAGTCTAATCGTGTGAACTATAAAGAGGTTAAAAAATTGCAAAAAGACGCTTCTATCCCGAACGTTGCTGAAATTTGCGTGAAGTTGCAATATCGGAAAAAAGCAACCGCCAAAGCCGAATGTTCACGAAAAATCGCAAACTTTTTTGAAATAAGTACCCAAAAAAGGAATATACCCATATATCGGGTAAATACTGGGCAGAGTCCCATCTATAAATATCTACCATGTATGTAAGTGATTTTCGTGGACCCATTCGAAGACTAATTAAATAATATCAGTTATTTTTTTTGGAAAGAAAGAATGTAAAACAAGAACTAATGCCAGCAATGTACCAAAAAGCTAAAAGATTTGTAGATTACTTATTGCATACTCATCGTAAACTTTTATAAGACATACATATTAGGACATGTAACCTTGTTAAAGATTATGCGGTTGCGTATAGGAATTCCAAGTTTTGTTATAAATACTAAAAAAATAATAATAATTTTATGTCAAAAAAGTTTTTATATAAAGAAATACATGGAACAGAAACAAAAGTGGAAAATGAAATCGATACGATTTCCATCACACCTAAAACTATTTCATATGTTTTCAACATTCGATTTCATTTGAAATCGAGTCGATTTGTATCACATACCTGTATGATTAGTTAATTTTTTTTCATTAGTCACGACTAACTTGTTTAATCGTTAGCTGTTAATCATTAATCCGATTAACGTTCTGCCAACACTGACAGAAAGGCAATTAAACTTGACATCGCTCGTTAGCCAGTTACCAATAGCAGTATAATTTTCAGCAACTGGCAGCCCAACTGAGGTTGGGTTGCCATTCATATTCGTCCTATTAATATTTTTTGAAAAAATTGAGAAATATGCATTAAAAATTTTTTATATACTAAATTATGCACTGACCATCAAAATATGCAAAAATATGCAACTACAAATCGATGTCAAACTACTTAAAATTTGATCATTCGCATAGATAAGTAGTCATACCTCGTTATCTATCACCACAAAAAACATGAATTTGCATGAAGTCCGAGTCCTGGTAATGAGTGAGGGTTATAAGAAAAACCATTTCATAATGAACATTATTGCGAAAATACAATAACACAAACAATTCGTGCCCTTCAATTTGCCAATCAAGAAATTGTTTTTGCAAATGTGATTTTTGTCTCTATTTAAACCAATTCTAGGTATTTTTCAATCATTTTACAATTAATATTTTACTAAATAAATAAAATATTAATTCTGTAAAATAATGCGATTATAAATTTAAATAAATTAAGTAAGTGCGACTTTGGTTCGAACACGAAGGGTTCTGTACGAATACACAATGTGTGTATTACACATATATACATCTCTTTTCATTTTTACCCCTTCTGCATTTTGGCAGTTTTTTCGTTGTGCTTTTTTGTATAATTTTATTTTTTTTTATATATAAAGTATTTTTCGGTGTTTTTGACTGTTTTTCGGCTTTGGCGCTTGTTTAATGTTCGTGATTTTTTTGGTTTTTTCTGGCTATTTTTCGTTTTTTGCAATTTTTTTTGTTTTATCCGATGTTTTTAGTTATGGCAATTTTTTGGTTTTGGCGTTTTTTAACGTTTTTTTTCACTTCTTGACGATATTTTTAGTCTTAGCGATTTATTTTAGTTGTGGCGATTTTTTCAGTTTTGCGCTTTTTTCGGTATTTGGGGACTTTTTCGGTTTTTGGTGATTTTTTTACTTTTAGCGATTTTTTTTTTGTTATGACACTATTTTCGACTTTTCCGGTTTTGGGGATTTTTCAGCTTTTGAAATTTTTGTTGTTTTTTGCCGATATTTTTAGTTTTGGCGTTTTTTTTTTTTTGTTTTAAAGTTTTTTTTCGCTTTTTGACGATATTTTTAGTTTTAGCGATTTATTTTAGTTTTGGCGCTTTTTTCAGTTTTCGCCCTTTTTCGATTTTGGAGATTTTTTTCGGTTTTTTGTGATTTTTTTTAGTTCAAGCGGTTTTTTTTTTGTTTTGACACTTTTTTTCGTTCTGGCGATTTTTTTGGTTTTTGGCGATTTTTTTTTAGTTTTGGCGTTTTTTTTTTTGGTTTTTGCGCTTTTTTCGTTTGGGTGATTTTTTTTTTCATTTTTGGCGACTTTTTCGTTTTTTGATGATATATTTAGTTTTAGCGATTTTTTTGTGTTCAGGTATGTGATACAAATCGACTCGATTTCAAATGAAACCGAAAGTTGAAAACGAATAAAATAGTTTTAGGTGTGATGGAAATCGTATCGATTTTATTTTCCACTTTTGTTTCTGTTCCATGTATTTCTTTATATAAAAACTTTTTTGACATGAAATTATTATTATTTTTTTAGTATTTATACTTATTTTTAACAAATTTAGAATTCCTATACGCAACCGCATATTCTTTAACATGGTTACATGTCCTAATATGTCTTATAAAAGTTTACGATGAGTATGCAATAAGTAATCTTAAAATCTTTTAGCTTGTTGGTACATTGCTGGCATTAGTTCTTGTTTTACACTCTTTCTTTGCAAAAAAAAAAATAACTTGTGTTATTTAATTAGTCTTCAGCAGATTTTAAAATATGTAACTTCAAATGGATCCACGGAAATCACTTACATATATGGTAGATATTTATAGTTGGGACTCTACCCAGTATTTACCCGATATATTCCTTTTTTGGGTATTATTTCAAAAAAGTTGGCGATTTTTCGTGAACATGCGGCTTTGGCGGTTTCTAATCAATGTTAGGGCTTATTTCCGATATTGCAACTTAACTCGAGTTTCAGCAACGTTCGGGATAGAAGCGTTTTTTTGCAATTTTTTAACATCTTTATAGTTCACACGACTAGACTTAGTTATCATGCCGCTGTTAGCAAATTTTTGCGAATTTTCGCGATTTTTTCCGAATGTTTGGCATTTCTTAGTTTTAGCGATTTTTAATTAAAATTATGGCTCGTTTAAAATGTTGCAATTTTTGGCGATACGCGTAAGTTTTCCAAAGTTGTTGGTTTTCTTCAATATTTTGGGCTTTTAATCCATCGTAACATTGTAATCATTCATATATAAGCAAGTTTTTTGCGAATATTCGTAATTTCACGGTTTTTCCAAAAGCCAAAATGAGCTTCAAAGCTGCGTAACCCAAAAACTTGCTTATATAAAAATGCCGATAAACAGTCAAAACTTAGAAAATTAGTAACGCGAAAACTCGCAAAAATATTGCGAAAGTACAAAATCAACAGTTAGTGACTAAAAACCGATAATACTGTAAAAATCATAAAAGTTCGGGAAAAAATTGCTTCTACGCAGAAAATTCGCGAAAAATACATTTATGACAAATAGACTTAAAGTTTATTAAAAGCTGCTAGTGTCGTCAATTCGCAAAATCTTGCCAGCATCGAAAAATAGCAATATCTAATATTGATTAAAAATCGCTAAAAAAAAAAAACTATAAAAAATGTGAAAGCTTGCAAAACCCACTAGTTCCACAAAAGTGGCGAAAATCCCTGAAAGATTGCAAAATAGAAAAGAAGTCCTAAGATTGATTAAAAATCGTAAAAAGAATAAAAACTAGGAAAAAATAAAATTTTGCGCGAAAACAATTCGCGAACAAATCGGGAACAAGCTCAAAAATGTATTGGAAATTTCTAAAAATAGAAAAAACCTACGGAAATTAAGACTTCCAAAAATTATATATCAGCAAAAAATATGCTTAAATGTCAAAAAAATACTAAAGTGACAAACTAATTTAAGATTTTAACAAAATTTATTGCAAAAATATGTGAGAAATACATACATGTCATACGAAACTTTTGAAATCATCAAACATATTCTACTCGATTTGAAAACAGTAAACCAATAGAAATTTCGTTTTCTATCACATCTATTTTTTGTTGATATTTTCATAGAACAAAATAGAAAATGAAATCGAATTCGATTTTAAGTAAAATCGATATGAAAACAATACTTCAGTATCCATCACAACTTTCTTCGTTTTTGTGTCGATTTTCATTCGAAATCTATTTCCATCACATACCTGGCTGGCTGTAGTGCTTTTTTTCGTTTTGACGACTTTTTTCGGTTTTTGGGATTTATTTAGTTTTTTGGCGATCTTTTTAGTTTTGGTGATATTTTGCTTTTTAGCAATTTTTTATAATTTTGGTGATTTTTTTCTTTTAAGCGCTTTCTTCATTTTAGCTTATTTTTCGTTTTGACATTTTTTTAATTTTGGATTGTTTTTAGTTTTAGCGTTTTTTTTAATTTCAAGATTTCACCTCTTATGGTTTCCAAGATACAGCAAATTGTCTAAATTACATAGTCAAAATTGCATTAACTGATAGAATACCCTTTAATTTTTTTATTGTTTTTAAATATCGGTGTTAATTGGTGCTGTCTATTCTACAGACTACAGCAATTAACACTAAACTATAATATGCATAAGCTAGCTTAAGGTGATGTCAAAAAACGACGAAAAGCCTGGCAAATACTTAAGCAAATTAGAGAACACTTTTAGCTGACAAGCAAAAATGTACATTCATAAGAGATGGTACAATAATTTCTAACTAATTCACTTCCTTGAAAAATGATTATACATATTGCAAATTTTTATTAAAAAGTGATTGTTTGCATTTTTTTTGTTGTAGAAAAGATAACGCCATAAATCTGTACTGAATCATGGCTTTAACCAATATTACTGCGTTGTTTTGAAGTCTTTTTTGCCTTATTGCTAAGGTATTTATTGCTAGTCAACACTGTGGTAGGTTTTTGTTATTTTTATTACATACATAGTTTATAAATTATTTTTTAACTTTCACATTTTGGTTATTGTTTCTCATGTATGTAATAAATTTTTTTTAAACATTTTGGTTTAACAAATTTTTTTTTGTCGTAGCAACACTGTATATAAAAAAATAAAATAACAATTTACAAAGAGCTGATTCCGTACGGAAACTGCGTTCAGTTTCGCTCGTTGCTTAAGCAAATTGCAATTGAGAGATCTTGACGAAACTTTTTCTTAAGTACATTATAGTTTGAAACACACAATTTCTATGCATTCGCACTGTTGCTTAAGCCAGCTTAAGCCAAGACATGCATATTATAGTTAGGCCTTAACTTTGAAAATTTAAAGTGTCTATATATAAGTGGCGGCATATTACATTACTAGGTATATCAACATTTTTCGTTGCTCGCTTTAGAACACCCTTTAGTTTCTAACTGTCATATACTTGCTGTTGTAGCGGCTAAAGTTTTACATATTCTGTAAAAATTTCAGGTCCGGAGCTCTTACGGTTCCCGAGAAAACATTAAATTAGTATTTCAACATTTTTCGTTGCTCGCCTTTAATTTTATACACTCATATATTAGTTGTTGTAGCGGCCATAGCTCTACATATTTTGTGAAAATTTCAGGCCCGTAGCTCTTACGGACAGACAGACAGACAGACAGACAGATAGGCGGACATACAGAGGGACAGCGTAGCGAAAACAATATGGTTCCTTTACACTTTTGGTGTACATAAATTTTAGCAATTCCAAAAATAAAGTAAATTTAAAACATGACAGCATCCGGCCAAAAAACACTTGTTTGACATCACACTATATTAAATGTATAGTTGTTGCTGTTGTTACATTTATTTTTCTACGTTCCTTTTTGCATCTACAATTAGAGCAGGAAAAATGATGGCCTATTGTAGTATATGGTAAAGTAAGAAAATAAAAAACCTCATAGATTACTGTGTTCATGTTTAAGCTTTGATATGGCTTAAGCTTCTCACACCGCTTTCGCACTAGCAAAGTTTACTTTGCAAAGTTTTAATTCAGCCGGTAGAAGGGAATGCTTTATCTCTCTGTCTTTCTACCGGTAGTCCAGTCATTTTAGGCATTTTAGACCCCAATCTGCGGAAAAATTCCTATTGAGCTGAATTTTTGTATACACCTTTATTATGGCATTGCAATGGAGATGTGAAAAATCGACATTGATATCGTTCCGGTTAAAAAAGTTTTCAAGGTCAAAAGGTCACGAGAATCAGTTATTCGCAAATATCTCGCCACCTATTGCTCGGTGGTCAATAAAAATAGTTTGTCGTGAAATTATCTACAAAAAAAGTCCATTAATCGTTTTCGGAGTAGAGCGGTGACAAAGCGACTAGAATGCATTCACATAAGGTATTGTATACCGTATACCAAAGCGTAAACTCTATTGCTTTTTATTCGTGTTTGTCTTAAAAACTTCTATCTTATACTTGGGCGTTTTGTGAAAAATATGCTTATATTATAGAGGTTTGGGAAGTTAGTAAAATCTACTATATATTATAAAAACGACCCCCACTGGCAGATGTTCCGTATTTTACTGTTCCGAGACCCGTCCCTTTATTTTTTTTAAGCCAGGAAAAAGGAATGTTGAAACAAAAATATACTCGACTGATAGCCTCAACAAGTATCCACATTACAAGAAAAATATTCTGTTTATACATGCCATGGCCGGATGTTATACAACTTCAGCACTTTTTGGGAAAGGAAACATTAAAGTAATGAAGATGTTTGTTTTTTCAAAGAAAAACTTAATGTTTTTTTTTACTTCTTAATATTTTTGCGTGGAACGTAAGTAGCTCTAAATTAACTGAAAGAGAAGGAAAACAAAACTTCGGGTTTTCTTTGGAAAAAATACGCTTTAGTGCTTGATCGCGAACTCGACAAAAGTTGAATTTTCGCTGGAAATGACCATGTGTATTTATGTTTTGAAATCTTCAAACACGAACAACGAAATATTAGTGCGATCTTTTATTCTTCAGTACTTAATATAAAGTGCCCCAGACTCTGTACTGACTGTTATTGCCATCACTATCAAATCGGAAACAAGCCCTAAAATTGACTAGATATTGTCAAAACTTTTAAAAATAAAATATGTGAGAGAATGCGAAAAAATCGCAAATCCGCGAAAATTTATAAAACGTAATGAAGAGATTACTACTGTAATGTCTAGTAATCGTTCCTGTTGTTTAGCTTTGATATTGTAATAAGCCCCCATCACGGCAATTTAATTTTGTGGATGTTTTCTTGTGAATTGAACGTTAGAAACAAAATGTACAAAATAAACTATATTGAACTTGAGCGATATTTATTTTAAATATTTTTTTTTTGTTTTCTGTACAGTTTAATATATTTTTTGAACTTCAATGATACATATTTTAAAAACAAACAAAATAAAAAACTTTTCGGCTCTTGGTTTAAACTAGGGATGTAACGAATACCGATACCGATATATCGGCGATACTTCAGATTTTCCGATACATCGGTATCGGCGATATTTTACTGTCGATACGACGATACTTTTAAAAATATTTCAGAGGTTTTTTCTGACAAATTATTTATTTTTTGTTAATTTTACCATGAACTAAACTCATTTCGTTATTTTTTAAATCTTATTAATATCAATTTTAAAAATTAATAATATATTATTATACCATAATATAAATTATACTATTATTTTGTAAAAAAAATATTTATTTTTTAATAATTTTACCATGAATTCAAATTCAATACGTTGGTTTTTAAATCTTATTCCAGCAAAAAAAGACACACCAAAAAAGTCATGAAAATGTAGAATTCGCGATCCCGAAGTATTGAAAATTTGGATCATTTCTAATTAGTTTTACATATAATTGTCATTGCAAGAAGTTCTGTTTTTCGATTACCAATCACCGAATTGGAAGCGATGCGCGGACAAATTTATTTTTCGGTGTTCTATAATGATTTTTCCTCAAGAAAAAAGTATAAAAAATTACCCATTTTCACAATTTTTTTATGCGAGTATGGCGAGTATTTTTTAAAATTATAAAGGAATTAAAATTTTTTCTAGCTTTTCTACTAATTACACTATGAGACAAATAAAGACTTTTGGAAAAACACAAGAACTGGACAGTACAGGTTCGATTGTCCTACAATGAGGTAGTAAAGTCCTTTACTCAGTTTGGGCTGAATGTATCTGGGCTGTTTATGGTGCCCAGATACATTCAGATTGTATTGACATGTTCACAAAAGTTGTTCAGCTTTATGGTAGCAAATATTGTTAATAAAAAATTACGAGTAAGTTATTCTGGAAAAAGTGAAAACAAATTTTTTTCCCTTAATTTAAAAAAAAAGTGCACGAAAAAATAATTTTTTGGTATAAAATGGTAATAAAATCTGTTTAGGGAACTCTTAGCTACATTATTGCCATATAGAGTTAAGCGGTATCAGCAAGTTTGAATTTTCTGTTGGCCAAAAGTTGATGACACCTTTTTTTGAGGGCCCGCTGATTTTCCAAAACTTTGGAGGTCCATAAAACGTAATTAGTCACCAAATTCGCCAAGCTAAGTATAGGGTTTTACTACCCCGTGGTAGTACAATCGAATTTTTACTGTCAAGTCCGTGTGTTTTTTGGACTGTTGCACAGTGTTATCTGCATATTTTTAATATAGATTTTTTTGGAAGCAAAGAAAATGTAGCTGCTTTAATATCAATTTTAAATATTAGTAGTCTCTTACACTGTAATTTTGTATAATAAAAAAATTGCACTTGAGTTTTGTTAATCTAAGCTTGAACTCAATTTCAATATTCGTATCGGTATCGGCGATATTTATTTTTAAGTATCGGTATTGGTAACGGATCGGCAAAACGGCGTATCGTTACATCCCTAGTTTAAACATATTTATGAGTTTTTAATTCAACCTAAAAAACAAAATACAACCTGGACTTCAGAGGGGTCCGCGAAAAAACAATTTGTTTACAAGGGTTGTGTGGATAGGAATTTGGTGAGAAACCCTGAACTAGATAATATACCTCAGTAATCAAATTCACTATGTTCTCATAAACAATTAATATTCTACTTAATAAGTATAATTTTGGGAATTAGTGCGATTATAAATTTAAAAAATATAAATTTTAGCAATTCCCAAAAAATCATGAATTTACGTCATTTTGGTACTATGTAGCATATACGCAATTTTCTCTTTGAGCGTAGTAGCACATGCAGGGTATCCGCTAGTATTAACTAAAAAAGCACTTTTTGTTTTAGCATTATTTTTGGTCTGATTTAGTTCTAACATATTTTAATATCTGGGGCCCGTTTCTCAAATAGTACAAGTTACAAATCTACAAGTAAAATACACACAAAACAACAATAACATTTGTACAAGTGTTGTTGTTTTGTGTGTATTTTATTTGTAGATTTGTAACTTGTAGTTTTGAGCAACGGGCCCCTGGTCACACTGTATATATTCTCTTTTTTAGAACAGAAAATAAAACCTATGGAAGATGTTTTTGATTAGTAGTACAAACAATTTGTTTATTGTGTTTTTAATATTATCAGCACTTTTTTAAATCTAAATAAGAAATTTACACTTAAAAACTATGAACTCAGTATAGAAAGTTAAAGATTTTTATAATGTACAAATGTATATTAAGATTAGATAAACTATTAAAGTTTACGTAGTTAAAATTATTTAGGCTGTCGTAATGAAATAATAAAAACATACTTTGTTAACTTTGAAAACAATTTGAATACATATACATAAATATCTCTTTTTCTAAAGGCTTTAATTTTATGACTTTGTTTAAGTCAAATCTTGCGCCATATTTTTTCAAGTACTTTTACTCAGATAGTTCTGACGAAAAAGACACTGGGCTTACGTGACAATAAAATTTAATGACTTTCCAAAGTGAATGAGGGAGACCGGTACTACAAGTAATTGTAATTATCCTTTATCTGGAGAACAACCATAATAAGACTCTCTACATTTGAAGTATTATTAGTATTATTATGTGAAAGCTATAGGCACCGCGACCCAAAAGATCTTTTGTACAGCCCAAGTGTTCACTGAAGTTGATTTAGGCTTCGAGTAAAGGCAATTGTTCTACACGGTGAGAGATTGTGTACTTCACCTGCACTCATCAAGATAACTCCAACGGACTTCATTCTGCGCTCCACTACCGCCGGGCAATCACAAAAATTGTGCTCCGGCGTTTCTTCTTGCGTTTCGTAGAGCCTATATAGTTTGGACTCAGAATTAATAATGATAAATTGGTGTCGTCTGAGACGGCAGTGCCCGGTAAACCATCCCGTTAGTAATCTAAGATAATTCTTGTCCGTTAGCAGTAACCTGTCAATGAATAGTTTTGCGTGAAGGTCTTCCCAATGGCGAATAAATTCCATCTGATCCAGGAGCTATTATGCTCTTTTAGACATCATCGTGAGATGCCAAAGAAGGGTTCCGATCCTATAACCCTATGTTGTGCTCCTCTCTGTCATCCGGTTCGTTTCCATCATGGCCTTCATGACCAGGCAGCCAGCACAACGTTGAGCCGTGCCTGGCTGTCTGACATCCAGCAGATGCCAATACCATTACATTTTCTCCTCATGCATTCTCTAGCACAAATAAAGATGTCATAGACTTCCGCCTGGAAAATCATAGGGCTAGAGTATACAAAATCCCAAACCGAAAACCAGTTAACCGGTTTTTTGCCTTGCTAAAAATAAACCGGGTTCGAATAATGAATGCTGTAAATAATGAATGAATAGGTAATATGTCATAATATCCAGTGACATAATGTCCATGGACATTATGTCACTCTTAAAAGTGTCATAACATCCATGGACATTATGAGACTTTCAAAAATGTCATAATGTCCATGAGTGGAGTATCGTAAGGTCCATGGACATTATGACACTTTTTAGAGTGTAAAAATTTTGGCATAGCCGGCCATCCCCTATTAGTATATCGAATAGCGGCTTCGCTGAGCTAAGATTTTCTACTTAGCGAGAAGAAAATGCTTAGGCACTGCCAGCTATGCAAAACTCTTTACTCAGCGAAACCGATTTTCGATATACTGAGAGGAGAAAATTGTTAAGCCCGGCCGAAGTCCGGCTATACAAAAAGCTTTACTCAGCGAAGCCACTTTTCGATATACCGAGAGGAAGAAATCCCTAAGCCCGTCCGAATGCCGGCTATGCAGAAAATTTTTAGTAATAAGAATAAAATCTCTCAAAATTTGCAATTAATTTCCAAATATTTTAATTTGTTTTAATTTTTAAAAGTATGGGCATTATGACACATTTAAATAATAAATGTCATAGAGCCCATGGACATTATGACACTTTTAAAAGTGTCATAAGGTCCATGGACGTTATGATACATTTTAGGGTGACATAATGTTCATGTACATTATGTGAAAGGACATTATGACATGCCACCTTCGAATAATTCGGTGCCATTAACCGAGTTTTTTCACGGAAAATGATTTTCTAGATTTTGATGAAAAAAAATATATAAATTTTTTATACTTATATTGGGTGTTTTTTATTGAGGTATAGAACTTTAAGTTGGCATCACTTTTTTAACTGGCGGCCATTTTGTCAGCTGTCAAGTGATTAATATTTAGTTTGGTTTGCCATTTCATCATGAACAGGTTGACAAAAGAACAACGCTTGCAAATCGTGCAAATTTATTTCGAAAATAATGGTTCAGTTCGCGAAGTTTACCGCAAGCTCCGTCCATTTTATGGTCGACATAATCGTCCATCAGAGCAATTAATTCGGTTAACCATGGATCGTTTTCGCACTACGTTTACTCTATGTGATAATACGCATCCGCAGAGACGTCGAACAGTGCGCACCGAAGAAACAATTGCCGCTGTAGAGCAAAGTGTTGAAGAGGACCCGAATGAATCGATTCGCCACCGTGCACAGCAATTGGAGCTTTGGAGACCGGTATAGAGCCATGATAACCGACTATTTTGTTCCCGAATTGGATGGCATGAATGTGGATGAGTTGTGGTTCCAACAAGACGGCGCTACATGCCACACAGCGCACGTCACAATCGATTTATTGAGTTCATGGTAAAATTTAAAAAATAAATAGTTTTTTTACAAAATAACAGCATAAAATATTATTAATTTTTAAAATTGATATTAATAATATTTAAAAAATAACGAAATGAATTAACTTCATTGTAAAATTAACAAAAGATAAATAATTTTTCTGAAAAAAACTCTGAATTTTTTTAAAAGTATCGTCGTATCGACAGTAAAATATCGCCGATACCGATGTATCGGAAAATCTGAAGTATCATCCCTCGTTTTCAAGTATAATAGATTTCAAACGAATATTAAAAATACCATTTACCAGAAGCCCGAAATTTTACATCATTATTAGCACTTCAAAACTTTTTCTTTCATGCAGGCTTTGTCTTAAAGTCCTGAATACAACAACAACAAAAAAGAATCTCCCAAAATCTGTCGTACCATTTTCAGTTAAACTTCTTTAACAAAAAACATTTTTTTTAACGCAAAACGTAAGTAACTTTTAAGTGTGTGTGTGTGTGTAATAAAATCAACATATCCATCAATTTTCATGATATATGGCTTAGTTTGTTCGTAAGACAACTGTCCTGAAGAACAATAACACATGACTACAGTACATCGCGTTCCGGCAAAATTATAGCAGTTACCGGTTACATATGTTATGCAGACTTTAAATATGTAATAAGAATTTTTTATCTGCTCTAGGTTTTTACTTCGCTGGGCATGTTGAATGGTGACTTCGCTAGAAGAAAATCATCAAGACCTAATGCAAGGCAGGACATCATTACTCAGCGATGCCACTATTCGACATACCCAGGGTAGACAATCAGTAAGCACGGCCGGTATGGATGCTTGTGCTCATTCCTGGACAGAAAAAATTTTACTTCATTATGATGAACTAGGACCTATAAAACAATTTGTAAATTCAGACAATTTATTTGTCCAAATTTAAAAATTTTGTTATTGAAAAAAAACTGAGCTAGTTCCTATAAACAAATTTTAAATTCAGGCAAAACATTGGTCCAAATTTACCTATTTTTTTATTGCAAACAGTCTTGAACATTTGTTGTTGTATTCTATTATGATAAAACCAAATTATGATAAAACCAAATTCATAATTAGCCAAAAAAAAATTTATAAATTCAGAAAATTTTTTTACTAAAGCAGGACCTAGAACTTTTTTTTGTAAAATCAAATAACACATTCACTGAAAATTAAATTGGTTTTTGTTGTTGCTGTTTAGTGAAAATAAGAGCTCAAAATGAACCATATATTGTATCAGATAAACTATTTATTGAATTTTAGGCGAATTTAAAGCAAATGCATGTTTTAAAATAAAATTTTTAAAAATTTTAGTGTGTAACACATATTTTGAAGCTCCTACAGGATATGAAAATAGAAAATATCTTATTAAGCAAAATTGTTGCCCGTTAGCATTACAAATTTATGATTTTCCTAACCATCAAATTGTTATATCGTGTTTATAAAATAAAAATCGATTACTTATTAGTAAACTCCGAAAATTCTTCGCCTTTAAAAGTTAAATATTTGGGCGTTACGATGTCTCTGCTGTTAAGACTCGCAATGCTCAGCTATAGATTAATATTCTATAAAAATTTAAATTAATCACACCTGTCTATTTCTTACAGAAAACGCGGCACAACATTTCTTGAATTCGGTGGATAGTGCTTGTGTATTCCACAATGCCAGTTCTCGTTTTGCTGATGGTTTTCGCTTTGGTTTAGGTGCTGAAGTTGGCATTTCAACAGCACGTATACATGCTAGGGGACCTGTTGGTGTTGAGGGTCTTCTTACTACGAAATGGATTTTAAGAGGTGATGATCACACAGCTGGCGATTTTGCAGAAGGTGGAAAAGGTGTTTGGCTGCATGAATCGTTGCCTATTTAAAACAAAATATATGTATATAAATTTTTTAGTAAATTGTATCTTTTGTAACGTTTGAGCATGTACATTTGTTCATCAATATATTAAATTTAAAGCTTTATTCAGCTTTCGTTTATTTATCCGCCATTAAATTAGTGGTTCTCATATATTGAAAAGAGGGTGTCTGAAGAAAATATAACTAACAAAGCGGGATTTTTTAAAATAACTTCTGGAAAACATGGTAATGTAAATACACTCCATTTTTATGATAATCGGGCTGGCTCTGTATTTCCCTCGAAATGATTTTCATGGCATTGTTTTTATAAATGTTTATAGCAATAATGAAATGACAATTGGTACACAGAAAGAAAAACGCTGTAGTAAATTCAAGTATTTTCTACTTACTTTAAGTATTCTTAAATTGTGTACAAAAATTGTTATTTTATGTACTACTATTAGAATAAACTTTTTACACAGTCGTAGTGTGTTGGTATTTGTTTGAAAAAAAAATATTTGCATACCGGGATTTTTGTTATCAAATATGAAACTTATTTTTTTTTTCTCTGTTACGTCTCTCATGTTCGACTGAGAGTAAGAGTTTGCCTCCTTTTCAGCCGAATGTAGCCTGTAAAGTTAACCAAGTTTCTGGCTAGGGGATTTGGGTGTAACTCAATTTTTTTTTATGCATGTTTTCACGTATTTAAATCTTTTCACGTATTTAAATCTTTACGAATTCGCTTGTTTCTGACATTCCACGGGGCTGCTGTGATCGTACGGAGTATTTTATTTGGTCGCCTTTGTATTTTTTCTACATTTGATGCCGAGGAAGTGCTCCATAACTGGATTTCGTAGGACCATATTGGTTTTAGAATGGAGTTGTATAGGAGAAATTTACAATCTAGGCTTAGAGTAGAGTCCCTTCCAATGAGCCAATTCATTTGAGCTGCTTTTAATTTCATTTGGGTGACCTTTGCATTTATGTGTGACTTCCATGTTAGACGACGATCAAGATGAACACCGAGATATTTTACTTCAGTGTGTTGAGGTATAGTTTGGTTATTTATTTGTATAGGTTGGCAGGTTTCTCTGCACAATGTCAAAGTAATGTGTAGACATTTTTGTTCGTTAATTTTTATCCGCCATTGTTTTAGCCATTTTTAATTAATGCTCTTGCAGTTTACGGGAAGATTCTTGATGGCTTTTGTGAACACTTAGAAAAGCTGTATCATCAGCGAATTTGTATTAGGGATGGGCAAGTGAAAAAAATATATCCATATCGATATATTTTTATATATCGGTCGGCATCGATATATATCGAATAAAAAATTTCGATATATCGAAATATCGATATATTTTCAACAATGATAATTCACACGTATTCCCCAAATTTTTGTTTAAAATAAAACACAAGAAAGTACCATTCTTATAAATAATTAAGCAGGAAAGAGCTGATACAAAATGAGATATGAACATCTTTTAAAGATGTAGTATGATGTAGATTTTTGCCCCTGTATAATTCTTATGGGAAAATGTTGTCATCTTCGCAAATTGATGGTAGATGTTAGATGTTGGCAAGTGGAAAAAGCCTATTATACGCTTTTTCCACTTACCAACATCTAACATCTACCATCAATTTGCGCTTATGTACAGGTGGCCAAATGAAGGCAACAAATACAACAAGAACTAGACTAGGCTTGTCAAAAAAATACACGTGTTTGGCGTAATTATACACAAAACTACCAGAGCAAAAAATAAGTATCAGACGTAACGCTGACACCTGTACACTTTATTATGCCGCTTTTTAGTGGTGACACTAAATTTATCGAATGATGGTGGGTGGAACAAATTGAGATAGGAAAATTTTATAATGATGTTGAAATATGTTGGCCGTTCAGCCCTGTATAATTCTTATGGGAAAATTCGCAAATTGAATTTTTGGTAAGTGGAAAAAGCCTATTACCGTACTATTTTCAAAATAAAAAGTTTCTAAACAAATGTGTGCTGGATGAAGTTTATTTTTTCAAATACATACTTGCATATGTACATACATATATGTATACTATTTTTTATTTACTAGCGTCGCTTATTATGTATTTGCTTTCAATTCTTTTTAGCAGATCTCATAAACATATATACGGCTATGTTCTGTAAATCGAGTCAATTTGAAAACTAACTCCACTAATAGAAAAATTTTTTCAGGCTTAAAATTGTTCTAATATATAGAATACCATATCCGCATTATTAATTTTGGAAATCGTTCGATTTCAAATCAACTCGATTTACAGAACACGGCCGATAGTACATATCCATTACCTTAATATAGAAAGTTTCTAGATCATGATTTTTTTCAATTTGTGAATTTTTTAATATTTCATCTGTGGAAATATGCGAAAAATTCGATTTGAAAATAAATTTGTTATGTCATTTCTATATTAAGGTATGTATGCACGTATGTAATTTGTAATAAAATTAAACTACTAAGGTAAAAATATTGCTTATTTTTTTACTATTTGTTTCAAGCAGGAATTGGAGGGCATTCGCTTAAACGCCATTTACATGCAGGACTGATTGTAGAATCGTTGGTACTTTTGAGTGCGCCAACATCACGTCTTTCTGAGATGGATCCATCCAGAGCACACATTAAAAAGTCTTTTTGAGAAAATGCAACACGATCATCGTCAAGAAGTTTAACACTCCAAGTAGAATTTGGAGGAACACCAATAGAATCCCAACCGGCTACCTTCATTGTGTCACGCACAATATAATAATACATCTTATACTTAGCGCCTTTAAGTTTAACATTAAAGTTTTCATTTAAAATTGTCATATCTTCAAATTCGGCTTCAATGTAGCTGGTATCATCCATTGGTGAATCACCATACCAAATCCATATGTCATTCGTTTCACTTTTTTCATCATTTCGCTTGAGTCCAGTGTATAAGAAATTCGAAGTCTCATCATTCAAAAGACAAAAGTATGAATTGAAAAGCAAATGTCTTATATTTTTAGGCAAAAATTCGGTAAGTTTTTCTACATCTGAATCAAAGTTTTCGTACAGAGTGTTATATACTATATAATCTTCCTTAATTTTAAATAATTTGTACGCGAATAAGGGTAACATCCTTTTTCTCAAATTATGATTCCCTTTGCCTTTTTCGCTGAATTTTGTCAGTAACATCGCAGTATAAAACATTTCTCTAAGATTTTCTTCCAATGAGCTAATTGCACCATCTACCTCCTTATGAATCTTATGAAAATCGTTCTTATCGTTTAAATCATTACTGACGGAATATACGGGAATAAATTGTATCAAACAACTTAGTAGAACGAAAAAAATTACTTTAGTTGCTTTCATTTTGAGAACCAAAACTAAAGTGATATCAATCTGAAACTGATATTTATATGAAATTCACTTTGAACTAAAGCCCAAAAGAAACACATTGCATACAAATACAAGACAAATGTACCCAGTTGGCCAGACTGTCCTGCACGACATTGTCATCTACGATTCTTGTACGAATTGTCCTTTGTCTAATCGGTAATTTAAATGAATCGCCGTTCACGACAAATTCCTGCATGTTGTCGTCTATTAAACACTTTTGACGACAATATGAGCGACAATGTCTTACAGTTTGGGTTCATTAACATTGTAGAGGACAAGATGAGCGAAAATATCTTAATTGCTATTCTCAATCCAACTTTGTTGAGGACAATATGAGCAACAATACCTTACAGTTTGTCTTAATTAACATTGTGGAGGACAAGATAGTCGACAATGTAATGTCTTAATTGTTGTCCTTAATCCAACTTTGTTGAGGCCAATATGAGCGACAATGTCTTACATTTTGTTTCAATCAAGCAAATGAATATGTTGGCCTCTTGTTGTCGACATTTTAGGTGGTGCAGCAGCAGGGTGGTAAGCACGAAAACTTATAAACATAAATCAGTCAATAATTTAAATGAAAGAGGTAAGCAAAAAGTAAAATTTTTGTGTTACAAATATTTAATAAAGTCCGTTCTGTGATTAAACAGGCGACATTGAAGCTATGTACTCATTGACGACAAGATAAACGCGATATAGTCATTGACGACATAATAAGCGACATTATCGCTTTTTTTTTAAATATTCAGTTGTATAGCCATTGCCGCCTAATGAAAATATTATAGAAATTGTCAGTTCTACATTGACGAAGAAGAGATGAGCCAAAGTGTCGCCCTTGTTGTCATGTTGAAATTAACGAAAATTCACTCACTCATCTGTTAGAGATTTAACAATGTCATGAATCTGTCTTGCAATATGACCCAGTTGGGCACGCCTTTAGGACATCTTTAACGACGGGTACAAGACAATGATAAGTCGTAGAAAACATAGAGGATAGCTGCATACAAATCACCGACGAAGTTTTCATACAAATGACGGTGAGGTCACACCAGACGAGGTGATCGAGAATGTCACTCATCTTGTCGTTGACCTTTTCCCAATGACATATTCTTTGGCAATTTCGTCGATGATTATATAATTTACATACATTTTCACTGACGACCTTATATCTGACAAAATACGTCGTATTGTCGTCGACGATTACCTAATCGATATACGTAGTTGCAATCTGATCGTTAACGACCATTCTAGCGACATTTCCTTTATCTTGTAATCAACGATTACGTAGGCGACTATGTCACCTAGTTAATCATACAACAGCTTTTCCCAGAAAAAAGTTTTGCCATTTTTGTAATCGGTAGCACACTTTTAATGGGCTACAAAGTATGAGGATGCTGCTGGCTGTATGGTTACCTCGTTTAACTACAAACATTGAGGTCTTGAGTTCAAGACTAGTTTCAGTCAAGCCAACAACATCATGAATTTTTCTGATGTTCATTAGCATGTTATTGTGTTGGTTGTTGTTGGACAGTTAAAGTGATGAAGGCATAGCACTGATCACTTTGGCAGTACCGGCACCGCTTAATACTAACATATCCTAATGCACTTCACAGCGCCTTCCTTTGTCGGTATTGTAGCAGAACCGTCGTCGAAGTAAAAGAACTAATAAATGTTTACACAGCTTAAACAAATTAATGCCTCTACTTGACATCAGAGGGGCTGCAACACTGCTCTACAAAAACACATAATAGCAAAGTTGCAAATGAATTAAG
Source organism: Panzeria rudis (assembly GCA_956483635.1). Lineage (NCBI taxonomy): Eukaryota > Metazoa > Arthropoda > Insecta > Diptera > Tachinidae > Panzeria > Panzeria rudis. Next base: position 35,215,137 of record OY101451.1, on the reverse strand, counting down.
CTTTCTATTTCTCTCCCACTTCATAGCGCTTACCACCTCGCTGTAGCAACACCTAAATCAATCGACAACAAGAGGTCAACATATTCGTTTGTTTAATTGAAGGCAAAACGTACGATATTGTCGCTCAGATAGTGCTTAACAAAGTTTAAAGACAAAACGTGGGACTTTGTGCTTAGATTGACTCCAGCAAAATTTTTAATAAAAACAAACGTGGGATTGTCGCTTAGATTGTGCCCAACAAACTTTTTATTAAATACAAAACGTGGGAGATTGTCGCTCAGATTGTCCTCAAGAACGTTCTATTAAAGATAAAACGTAGGACATTGTCGTTCAAATTGTCTACAACAAAGTTGGATTGAGAAGAAAATATACGACATTGTCGCTGATTCTCATGAACGGACATTTTCTTTAAATTGTCTTTTTGAAAACATAATCGACAGACGACATGTCCTACATTAATCGTCGAAGACAATGTCGTCTACGACGATTTGGCCAACTGAGAAATTGTACATACGTACATACATACGGACATACATACAGAGCAGTTGATTAATTTTGTGGTTGTTTAATATAAATAGATAAAATTAAGGTTATAATCCAGTGCTGCCATATAACTTTTTTTCTTCCCCGCAAAAACATTTTAAAACCCCCTAAATTTAGTCTATTTTGAGAATAAGCCCCCCAAATATTAAAGTTTATATAATAGTTCAAATTCAAGTAAATTAACTTGACTCAGTTTCAATTTACTACGTACTAATATCCTTACCTGAATAAAGCGAAAACATCCTATATATAAAAAAAATTTCTGAAATTCCACCAAAAAAAATTTTATAGTTTCTTGGATATTTTTATTTAATAAAATACATATGATTATAAATGTGATTTTTTCTGGGTAGTATCATTAAAAACGTCTGAATTAATGATACTATCCCGGAAAACCACTTTTTGGAATTACAATACTTTGCTTTTTATGAAGATTTTATCCTCCTGCAAAATGTTTAAAAATGATAATAGACCCTTTTGAATTTTATATGGCGATATCTAAGTATATAAATTGAATTTTAAATCAATGTAGATATAGTAGACAACTGGTTTTTATAAACATTGGAATCAAGTTTCTTCAAAAATATCCAGAGATGCTAAATCATCATCGCTAACTTTATACATGTTTTAAAAACTAAAAAGTTTGGGCATAAAATGGAAAAACAACATATTTTCAAAAAGCTTTCCTTGTAAATCTTGTACTTGAATTAACACGAAAAATTTTGTTTGATTTTACTTTATCAACTACAAAAACGAAATTGATCAGTTGTAATAAACAGAATACAGAAAATCTCCTAGTTATCATATTAAACAATGACACTGAATTATTTACTTCGAAAAAGATGTTGACCAGTTGTAAAATATAGAAAAACTTAGCTTTTGTATAGGCATGCAAATAGGAAAATCCCCTAGAAATACCCTAAAAATAAATGTATGCCCCCTAAATTACCCCTAAGAATTTTAGCCCCATGAATTTGTCCCTAAATGAAATAAAAAACCCTAAATCTATGGAGAAACCCTAAGCTGGCAACTCTGATATAATGTGAGATGATAATTATTTGAGGTCTACACTTAACATAATATGTAAGATGAGATTGTCAAATTCAATCGGAGAAAGAATTATGTTACGTGTAGACTTCAAATTAGTGTTATCTCAATGTTATAAGAATTGTTATGAGAGTTTTGTACCAATTATCTTGAACGTACTTTTCCTATGACTGGTGAAAATGGGAATGGTACGCAATGTTCCTGAGTGGTGACCGGTGAAAAGAATCATATCACCACATATGACAAAACTAGAACAAAAATGTTGGGAAAGATCCCCCATTGCACAAGCCGATTTTTTCCATATGAAAAATATTTGCTTAAAGTACAGTAATTCAGCTAGTGTTAAAGAACCCATCACAGGGGACAAGTAGCCTTAGTTTGGGTCTAGAACCTATCACTAAGTATCTTAATTATGTCAATTGACCCCCTCAAATGACAACGCCATGTAAAAGTTACCGGTCGCTTTCCTATAAAGTTCCGGAACTTGAACTGGTTGTTAGTCCTTGGGAACCAGTCGTGTGACCTGTCTTGTGACTGGTTCTTTTCCCTCTACGGTTGTTATAAGAAATTTTATAGCCCAAAACTAAATCGACGACAGTAGCTTCGAAATTCTCTCATGTTATTGTTTATTTTGTTTTGTTCTTATATTTCTTATGAGAAACGTATGAAATTTTATTAAAACACGGCAACATTGTTGAAAGAATGAGTGACTAAAACTGAGAGCATGAGAAAAAACGTTCTCAAAATAAAATAGATTCTATCTCATGACTGCTTTTTACGGCGTATGATTACTGTCAATTTGTATGGAAAAACTCGTCTAGCCTGAAGTTGCAGACTGGTTCTGTCAAAATTTGCTAGAAATGGAATATAATAACTTAAAATGATTTACAGTATAATTCGTTTATAAGCCACACCGTAGAATTTGCGATATATTACAAAATGTTAATTTTTCTGTCATCTGTAAGTAAAATACCTGCAAAATATTTTTTATATAGTCCATTAGCTCTATAGTCCATTTTCGCTTATACGCCACCAAGATGTGGTTTGAAATATCTTAAATATATGCAATTTATGGCAGATATAATCCAAAATGCAAAAGTCAAACATAATGGATTTTTTAATGATAATTTTATTAAAAAATTACCTACATTGAAGTAGAAACTATTTTTATTTTAGCATTCTTAATTGCAATATTTATGAATTGAGTAGATAAGGAAGTAATTTCTAAGCGTTAGTTTTATTTTTCTACTGCAAAAAAAAAATAATTATATAGAGATTCGCATATAAGCCAAAAATTGGCTTACATAAAATTCAAGATATAGTCCAATTCGCGTTATAGTTCACAAATAACGTGCAAATGAGGCAGTGGACTATAAGCGAATTTTACTGTAGTAGATACTCTTCGCTAGTGAAAATTAAAATAGCGTCAAAACCAAAAAAAAATCGCTATATCAACAAAAAAAAACTTAAAATATAAAAAAAATAAATTTAAATTAAATAAAAATAAAAATTGCCAAAATGAAAAAATGGGAAAAAACGGAAATTGATATATGTATGTATGTGTATTCGCACGGAACCCTTCGTGTGCGGGCTAAAGTCGCACTTTGCTTAATTTATTTAATTTTATTTTACGACAGACATACAGCTTAAACTATTTTAGTATATGAAACAAAAAGCATTCCGAATTTTGTGTGTATCTGTTCAGATTTAATAGGGATTTTTTTAACCTAGCTTTGAAGATTTCAGAGAAAAATTTTCTGGCAACAGAGCTACGCAGTATTATTTCTTTGTCATAATTCATGGTTTTTGCGAAATGTAAGCGTAACTAGTCGTAAACAGGCAATCAGGGTAGGAAAGGAAAAAGTGTAAACAAAATGAAATTTTTGTTGACATTCTTCCCTGAAAGTAAAATTTCAAAAACTTTTGCTTTGAAAACATTTATTTTAAACTTTACATGTGTACATATATGTCTATATACACTCTAAAACATTTTTGTTGAAAATTAGGTCGATAATAGTCGGCAGCACTTTACAGATTATTATCGACCTAAAATTACACACGCACTATTTTTGAAAAAAATGTTTTTACTAAAAGAAAGCGATTGGCTGCATGCAGGTTTGAGCCGCGACCTCCTGACTGATAGTCTGACGTACCTACCATTCAGCCACAGCCGTATTATACTTTATGTTAAATATTTTCCACTTGGACTAAATATGTTTAATTTGAAAGCTTTTTCCTTTAAAAAAATTACTACAAAATCGATGTAATTTTAGACAAGAAGAAATTTTCAACACAGTTTGAGACAATATATGATCCTAAATTTGAGCTAATGTTTTAGAGTGTATGTATATTAGTGCTGTCACGAATATTCGTATTCGTATTCGAATCGCCGAATATTCGCCACTTTCATGATATTCGTATTCGTATTCGCCAAATTCAAGCGAATATTTCACGAATATTATGTGAATACGTTCCAAAAAAATAATACATAAAAAATACTGAAGATTAAACAAAAAATATTAATTTTTACAAAAAAAAATGTGTCTATAACGCAAAACAATAATTTTCTTTTAGTAAAGAAAAAAGAAACAAAATATATTTCACAACGACGTGGTATTTAAAAAGTAAAGTCCTATTAAATTAATTTATTAATCATGTTAAAGTATACTCAAAGCTCAGTAGAGGAATGTTGAACTTCAAAAATTAAAGTTTTGAAGTCTTTTCTCCATCAAGCCGATTGCGCGGTGTGTAAATAAGCTCCGCACCACTAAACATTCGCTCGCTCGGAGCACTCGCCCCTGGTGTCACTAAATATTGCCTGGGTATAGGTAGAAGAAGCTCGTATTTTCCCTTATTTACTTACCACCAAAAATTTTAAAAAAGTGCCATTCAGGTGCCAAGTTAATAATATCAAATTCCGTCATCGGAATATCATAATAATGTTAAAACCTATAGTATTGTGACAGTTTCTCTCAATTTATTGTTAATGACGCAAAGGGTAGATTTTTTTCAATTAAATTTAAAATATTAAATGGTACTAACTATTTAGATTGAATATTCGTATTCGGCGAATATTATTTCAGATATTCGTATTCGTGTTCGCGAATATTAAAAATTGGTATTCGTAACATCAGTAATGTATATATATATATATACACATATATATATATACACATATATATATATATATATATATATATATATATATATATATATATATATATATATATATATATATATATATATATATATATATATATATATATATATATATATATATATATATATATATATATATATATATATATATATATATATATATATATATATATATATATATATATATATATATATATATATATATATATATATATATATATATATATATATATATATATATATATATATATATATATATATATATACATTACACTAATTTATTGATCATAGCCACATACATATATATATACATATTTTAATATAAACATTTGGACTAAGAAATAAATTATTTATACATTTCAATTTTATTTTATTCATAACGTTTTGGACATTGCCTTAAACTCCATTGACATTTAGATCTCTCTGTAGAAACGACTGTTTCGTTTAGTCCAACAACATTATACCTTTTTTTGTCAAAATGTCTATTGGCACACAATAAATACTCATCTTGAGAAAATTCAACACGATCATCATCCAAAAAATTTATATTCCAAGTACAATTTGAGGGAACACCAGCATCATTCCAACCTTTCATCACATGATCAGAATTCAGATAGTAATATATATTATATTTGGTGCCCTGTAGTATAATCTTGAACTCATCTTCACCATTTTCATACACTTCTTTAATTTCAGCTTTAATGTGGCCTGTATCATCTATATATTTATCGTCATCCCAAAGCCATATATAGTCTGTTTCAGTTTTTTCAACATCATTGTTCAGCATACCAGTGTAAATGTAATACGAATAGTGCATATTAAAAAGGCAAAAATACGGCTTAAAAAGCAGATATTTTATATTATTAGGAAAATGCTCCGTAATGTATTCTAATTTTTTTCGTAGTTCTTTACTCATAATCTGATAATAATTACTTCGTTTAACTTCATATAATTTGTAGGCGAATAGGTGTAAAGTTATATTATTCTTAGTATGATCATCTATGTCAAATCGTTCCAAGTCCATTAGATTTTCCACTAATGGGCCAAGAGTACTTTCCAATTTGTTTATCAGTTCCTTAAAACCCTTATAAAATTTCTCAATACTATCGTCATCGTTCGCATCCTCACTGACACAGTAGACAGGAATAAGTAGCAACACACAAATAGTCAGAAAGAGAAAAAATTCTTTTGTTGTTTTCATTGTGAATAGCAAAACTAAAATGATATTGATTGAGATTAATATGAAACTCTTATTTATATGGGATCTATTTCGCACTAAGTCCCATAAGAGAACACACATTTTATACTGAGACCAATCTTAATAGAACAACCAGGGATGGCATATGAGATTTTAAAATTGTACCAATTGTTGTCTAAAATTGTACTTTTTGGGACCAAATTGTACCAAAACGGATTTCTGAAACCAAAATCATGTATTAAGTATAGAAAATACTTCACTTTTCTATCCATACATATGTAAGTTTGTACAGAGTACTATCTGTGGCAAGAAGCAAAGTGTGCTTAAGTCGGATTTAGGAATTCCTAATATAAAATAGTTAATTAATTTAGACAAACTTACTATTGGAAGGTAGATGAATAAAGTTTGCCTTTATTACAATAAAAATACATAAACTTATTAAAATGAATTTAAAGCAAGAGCTTTAAAATCTAGAGACTATGTTTTGTGAGCTGGTCTTATCTGAAACTTTATATATTCCTCCTTTTAAGTCGAACTTTGTTCTCAATATTTCGTAAAATTTAAATTTAATAGATTAAATCTTGCGAACGTACGAGTGGAAAAAAAGGACAAATATTTTATCAAAATAAAAGATATTCTCTAAAAAATGGAAAAATTATGAATTGTACTAAATTGCCCAATGGTGTATCATTGTACTTTTCAAGTTCAATTTGTACCAAAAATGGTACAACTGTACCAATTTTGCCATCCCTGAGAACAACAAACCAAATTTAATGAATATATGTACATACACACATAAATATCTAAGTATATACGAGTACATATGTAGACTCAATATTATAGAGCAGGAACCGGTAAACACATACTAATACATTTTCCTTGTATGGGTTTTATTTTTCAACTCTCGCTCTTATAAAGTTTTTGTTAGTGTATATACAAATAATAGCTAAAAATGGAAACAATCCCTAAAATTTATTATTTTCTATTGCGACTATGCCGAAAATTCGTGAAACCTTTTACATACGGAAACAAGTTCCAAAATTGATAAAACTGTCAAGAATACCAACCAAACACTCAACAAAATATTCGTTATATAAGGAAAACGGAAGTTTTCAAAAATCCATAAAAACTTTAAAATATGCAAAAACTTGTAATAATCACGCCTATAACGAAAATGTCGAAAATTCGCAAAAAATCGCAATATTACCAACAAGCCCTAAAACTCGCTAAAAATGTAACAGAAGTCAATATCACTGGAAAAATTGCGCAAATTATGAGTATTCGCTAAGACTTGCTAGATTTTTAAAGATTACAAAGCGTAATAAAAACGTAAGAAAGAAATATCTGGAAAAATTACGCTGGTCGTAAAAATAGCGAAAATTTGCGAAAAATTGCAAAATTTTAAACAATCCATAATTTTTATTAAATATCGCTAAAACTGTAAAGAACACCAAACATTCGGCAAAAATCGGGACAATGGCGAAAATTAGCAAAAAATTGCTAACAGCGGCATAATACCAAATTCACAATTTGCAAAAACTGCAAAGAAGATGAAAAGTTTCAAAAAGTCGCTTTTATCGCCAACATTGCAAAAATTCGCAACGAATTGCGAAATCGTATTGGAAAATATATTGGAACGCAAAAACTGTTATAAATAAAAAAAAAATTTTAAAATCCGAAAGAACGCGATAACACTGCAATTTCACGAAAACTTGCTAAATGTATTGAAAAAATTACTTAAACTATAGAGAACAACATAATCTCGTAAAATCAGATAGATCGCAAAAATGGCGATAACTCCTCTGAAATTGCTAATATCGCGGATATTGCAATTAGCTCTTCTATAGACTCCAAAAACTCACAACTCTGAACACAATTCTTATTTTTGAAAATTAATAACGTTTAATTTTTTAATATTAAAAAATCGGATTCTGTAAAGCAAGAATGGTAGCACGATTTTTAGTTAAAACGTCAGATCTCCTTTCTTTTCAAATGATAATATGTCAGAAAAAAAGAGAAAGTGGAGCTACCTTATATACTTATACCATGGTCGGAATTATTTTTTTGACGATTTTTTAACCAAAATACGATCTGATTATTTTTTCTGCCAATTTATGATATTTTCAAAGTTTTTAACGCACTTTTGTCCATATTAATATTTAAACAGTGAAACAATAATGATTGCTTAAAAATGTATTGTCATTGATTACACTATTCAATAATAACATGAGTATTCGAAAATCGGAACCGAAAACCGGTAAACCGGTTTTTTGCTTTCCTGAAAATGAACCGGTTTCGAATAATTCGGCATGATGGTTTTTATGTGTCGAGTAATCGGTTTTTTTTACGGAAACTAATATTCTAGATTTTGATGAAATAAATAAATATTTCATTCTTATGTTTAAACAAAATGCCCCAAATAGTTATTTTTTAATATTCTTTTCATATGCGTGTATTTTATACCTCAAGGTTCATTTAAAATAAGTCAAAAATCTGTTGAAATTACATCATTCTGTACCATATAACATTTAAAAATTTTTTTTTAACAAACACACATGCAGTTTAAGCCTCTTTTTTGATTTTCTTCAGAAACACCCAGGGTCTTGGCAGGAATCGAACCTGCGACCTGCGGGTTAATAGTCTGGCACACTATTCACTACACTAGGTATGGGCAAGTGAAAAATATATATTGATATATATCGATATCGATATGTTTTTAAATATCGATCGGCATCGATATATATCGAATAAAAAATATCGATATGTGGAAATATCGATATTTTTTCAACAATTATAATTCATACGTAGTCACCAAATTTTTTTTTAAATAAAATAAAAAAGTACCTTTCTTATAAATAATTAAGCTGGAAAGAGTTAATATCCATGATCCTTACTGTTCCACCAATATTTCATGAACATACATCAACAAAATTACACTCAGAGAATGATAATTTTTTGACAAGACAAATTATTATAAATAAAACAAAAGATTTTGTTAGTAATATTCTATTTGATGAACACTGTGCCGATATGTTTTTAGCATTTGCACGAAAGCCAAAGCTAAAAAATATCAAATTTGATACTGTCGATATATTTGGAAAAAAAATATCGATATATCGAGATATCGAAATTAAAAATATCGACGATATATCGCGACCTTAGTATTGGTTTAGCCCATATGCCAAAAAGTCGGAATGGAGAAAAACAACAAAGAAGATTTACATAAAGTTTTCTCAAAATATATCCGATAGAATTTTTTTGTATTCTCACCACTGCTTCCGTCATATGTTTGGAAGAAAAATGGACACTTCTGTGAACTTTCATCAATCCGATTAGAAATTAACATCTTTTTACTGAAAGTAAAATATCTTGTTTTGTGCTCCAGTAACCACTTTTTTTATTTTATTTGTAAAAAGTAGCTTTTGTTGCTCCTTGTGTATACTAACTGCTGTGTATTGAGTAACTTGTTATTGAAATGAAATTTTCTACTTTTTATTGAAAATAAGCGTATAAATGTTATTAGAAAAGATATTTACATGGAATAAAAAGTTAATATTGATGAAACTTGGTATTTTACTTCATTTCTGACTTTTATTTTTTTATTTAAAAAAAAATTTTTTTTTACAAAAAATTTATCAAAATTGTTGATATCGAGTACAATTAATGCTTGATATCTCAGAAACCAGGAACAATTTCGCGAAACAGTTTTTGGACATATCGATATATTTTTAAGAAAATATCGATATATCGATATTTTTTGCCCATCCCTACACTACACTATGTATATCATCATACATGAATCAATTTCTATCATCATACATGAATCAACTTCTCATATATGACTAGATATATAGACCGATATATGAAAAGTTTAATAATATATGGACTCATATATGTTAAATATTTGGAAATATATTTATGTATCTATTTACTATGGAAATGTATAGCATCTTAAATGGAATATGCCTTCATATGTGGAAGAATGTCTCTTGATCAATTAATGAAAGTTTTGTAGTTATAAGGATTCAAACATGAAGCCATGTATGAAATAAAAATATGCAAACATATTTCGTATGCAACAATTGTACGGTTGCACTAAGGTATTTAATCCATTTGACATTAAAATTTACAAAGCATTTTCAAAATATTTTCAAAATAAAAATATAAAAGAAAATATATTATATTTAATTATAATATATAGCTTCTATAGAGAAATTTATATAAATAAAGCGACATCTATCAAATTGCGAAAATAACCAGTATTTTAAAAAAATTTGGGAGTGAGCATGTAAGTTTGTACTATGTGCTATTTATGTATATGAATAAACTTTTCATTATATTAATTGTTTTATGTTTTAGGAAAATTCGCCAAATTCTTAAATATGTACAATAGAGCGGAGCGTCAGATTTTTTTTGCGAATTTCAATTTCGAATAGCCACAAAATGTTGCATTTTATTTTTAGATACATCAAGATTTTGAATACGAGATCAAATTGATCAATTTGTCAAACATCATATGATGCAACATTATAGATTCTTTATAGATGTTATAACTCATTGCCAGATGTTCTAACTCATTGCTAGGAACCTAAAATACGGCATAAAAACGCGAAATATTCACTAAAAAAACTAGGAAATATGCACTTATTTTGAAATTTTTATTTAAACAAAAACATAACATTCGGTCTCATAAGGTAATAATAAATACGGGAGTACAGTATGTAAAAGTACAATATTAATAGGAACTAAAATATATTCTTATTTTTTACATGTAAAAGTAAACTTTACTTCATACTTTCAAATAAAAGCTTTTTCGATTTAGATATATTTCGGTTTTGCCATAATCCGGCTAAAGGGCAAAAACATGTATTTGCATGAAACCCCTGCCCCTGTATATGATACTGGAAATAATTAATCACATTTTGTTATTTTTTAAAATGAGAACTTTAGACAATACATAAAGAAGCTTGTACTATTTTTTCTTACAACAAATAAAATTATATTCTTCTTGCTCGTAAACTTTAACTTTATATTAATTGTTTAATATTAAGTTATTCAATAAATAAATAAATAAATAAATTCTTCTTGCTTTACATGTAAAAGTAAAATATGCTTCATATTTTCAAATGTAAAGTTCAATATATTTCGTATTAGAAAATTTTTTAAATTTGGATCAGGATATTTTTCTTTAAATTTGAAAACTGCTGCCTTAGATTTTAATTTAAGAAAAAAATTTTGGTGAAAAATAGTTATTTTGTCGAAATTTGAATTTTTCAAAAAATATGACGTAAAAATATGCATTTATAACAAAAACATGTAAAAATATGCATTTTCAGCAAATATGCACTAACAAATCGATATCATTTTTAAGCAAATTCATTATTTCGAAAATATATTTCGGTTTTGCCATAATCCGGCTTAAGGGAAAAAACATGCATTAGCATGAAACCCCTGTAACCCTGCTCATTACACTCAAAATATCCACTATTTTATACATATAAGGTCAGATTTGAGACAAACATAAGATGAAATAATGAAGCAAATTTTCGAACTCTAAGTCTTTGTCATTTCTTGCAAAACCAAAACATTTTCTACGATAATTCGAAAATGATATTCATTTATTTTTCTTTATGCGAGTTTCCCGATATTTGCGAAAAACAAGTTTTTGGGGTTTTTTTCGTTTTTTCGTTTTTTCGTTTATTGGCAAAAATTCCGAGCACGGCTCATCAAAGGAAAATAAATTACACACTGTTGTATAGATATCTCTCGATTCTTTCATTCAATACACTGATTGTGCCGATAGTGTAAAAAAAGTATAGAATTACAAGCCTTAAAAATTTTAAAAAGTATATTTTAGACCTTTCCCAAAAAACTATAATTTTAAGTTGCTCCATTAAGATGAAAAAATATACTAAGTATATACCCTGCGGTAAATGGAACTGGCACAAAACAAGTCACGTGACCGGTCCCCATGTGGTAGGGACCAGTCCGAGTTCTAACACTTCCTATGAAGCGGACCAGCCACTTTTACATGGGGATGGCCTAGGATGGGGTTAATTGATACTTTGCATGCACCTTGTAACTTGTCTCTGAACTATCTTATGGAGTCCTAATCGGTGTAGAATAATATAGATTATATCTAAATATTATTCCCAAATTCAGCTGTAATTATCGACTAATTTATTTTTGTATTGCTACAAATCCAAGTAGAAACTGTATTTTATTTTTAAGCGGTGTCTTTGATAGGATTCGAAGCGACAACCTCCGGCATGACAGGTTAGCACACTACCCACTCGACCACAGGGGAACTTATATTTCAATGTTGTAAATACCAGTTAAGCTGGAATTAATATTTGAATATAGTTACGGAACAGGTTCCTGAGTAGAATGGCAGTATGATTGAAGGGAGACAATTAATATTAAATAGATACTATGCAATAGGCCTTTGATCCAGGTGCATCGAATTAGCTCAGTGCCGTTTACTAATATACTAGCCTGAGTACCAACTAAATTGACTGAAAATGGTTAATATGTGACCATTTACACAATATGTCTTTTTTCACCATTCACTACTCCTTATTTTTGGTACCAGTCTCACTTTCTCAAGTCAGGGCACGAGTACTTTTGGATCATTTGTCACCAAATTTTCCGCAGGGTATTTTTCGGGCTGTATTTCAAAGATAATTTTGTGACGGTCACATGATGGATGCAATCGCTAAATTCTGATAAGAAAATAAGACAGTTATTAGCCCTTACGAGAAAACAGCTGCATTATTTTTTAGTTATTTTCCATACAAAATTAATTTAAATCGGTTTATATTAAAAAAAAATTTTTTTATTGAAAATAATTTTGTATGGAAAATAAAATCAACTTTGTTCACTTAATGGCTTATAACTTTCTTACATTTTGTCAGATCTCCTCGATCTTGAACTTTTTTCATTCGGCACAAATGTTTTTTACGTGTAGCCTTAAAAAAATTAAAATAAAATTCATCTCTAGCTTCCAGCTGTGGTAGAAATTAAAAAATTTGTTTTTGTATATAATTTAGCTAGATGCATCATTTCGGAGGTATTCGAAATATATCGGATGACTTTTTTTCCTTCATACACCAACGCTCCACTCTAAAGTACAATGTACGTTGTACATACATATATATATATATATATATATATATATATATATATATATATATATATATATATATATATATATATATATATATATATATATATATATATATATATATATATATATATATATATATATATATATATATATATATATATATATATATATATATATATATATATATATATATATATATATATATATATATATATATATATATATATATATATATATATATATATATATATATATATATATATATATATATATATATATATATATATATATATATATATATATATATATATATATATATATATATATATATATATATATATATATATATATATATATATATATATATATATATATATATATATACAGTGGACGTCCAATAGTACGAATTATATAATGTCAGGCCTTTTCGTAATGTTGGAAAATTCGTATTATTGGACTACAAATTTTCCTCCTTTTACATAAAAAATTAGCTTCTTTTTGAATTTTTTACTTTAACGCAGAAAAAAAACAAGTAAAGAACTTCAAAGCAAAACTAAATTTTCATTTATATATATATATATAAAAACGTACATGTTCTTTCAAAAAATACATTTATTCGTATTATCGAATAGCAAAAAACTCTTTTTATTCGTACTATAGAACAGCCAATGCAAAAAATTAGCCTTTTGTACCTTTCGTATTATTGGAAATTCGTGGAAACGGAAGTACGTACTATTGGACGACCACTGTATATATATATAGGTATATATGTACTAGGGTTTGGGATTTCCCGGAGTTTGCACTTCCCGGGAAACGGAAATAGAAAATTTTCGTTTCCAGGAATTCCCGGGAAAAGTTGATTTTCTAAATTGAGTCGATTTATTAATTGAACATTGGCAAAATATTCATTGTTTTATTAATGGCACATTCTCTTTATATAAATTAATATAATAACAATTCTCCAAACAAATTTTTAAGAATTTTTAAGTGAATTCAGGCAAATTGAGTTTATAGCAGGCACCCGAAACAACTATTATTTTTTTAATATCCAATTGGTCACAGAAAAACAAGCTACAAAAGTATCGGTCCTGTAATAACAATTGTGTGGGTGAAAAGCAAAGGGTTACAAGTGCCAAAACGAATAAAATTAATTTATATGCAGGAATCAACCCTTAATACCAATATTTATCACACTACAAAAATTCAGACTTGTAAGATGAACTCAAAAGACGGTATCTATTAGAAGCCAAAAATATTATGTATGAAATGCATGAGAACAAAAAACTTTGAAGCTTAATTACTAAGAATTTTCTTTTAGGCACTTGTACCCCTTTGCTTTTAAGCCCATCAATTATAAACATCCCAAAAATATTACTCCTTCCATAACTATTAAAAAAGATCTTTATACATATATATTTTTTGGTCTTCCATAACCACTACAAAAATATTTTTTATTTTAGTTCTTCTTATAACAGTTATGAAAGACTTTTATTTTTTAGGTCTTTAAATAACAGTTATGAAAACTTTTTAGTTTTTAGGTCTTATTGAGACCGTAATAAATAATTTTTATTTTTTAGGTCCTTATATAACAATTAAGTTATGAGTTTAGTATAACTATATGGGCTTATATCCAAAGAAATTTTAATTATTTTGGCTTGAATTCGGTTTTAATTTAATTTTTCAATTAAATTATATTTTTATTTAGAGATAAATGTGAAGCATGTAGACAAAGAAAATTTTGACTGCGCGCAGGGTTGAACTGACGTTTCGATAGCTCCCGCTAAACTCATCAGAGTTCTTTACCGCTTATACCACTCGACCTACTTCCTGATGAGCCGGTATAAGTCTGTAGTCCGATTTGTCTCTGCGGCAGATTGAGCCTCTTGGGCTATTGAATTCGACCATGCACGTTTGTCTTTACGAGCATAGCATTTTGCTTCTCGATCTAAAATGGCATGTTGGGTCTGAAGAGACGACTTCTCGCTTTCTCTTTCTCTTATAATTTTCCATGTCTCGTCGGAGATCCACACTTGCAATTAGGAGATGATGATCACTGGCTACGCCAGCACCTCTTTTATTTCTCACATCCAGTAAGGAATAACGCCATTTTCTGGAAATAGCGATATGATCTATTTGATTCTCTGTGACGTGGTCTGGCGATAGCCATGTTATTTTATGCTTTTGCTTGTGTGAAAAAAGTGTGCCTCTTATCACCAGGTTATTCTCTGCACACATATTCGCATGTCTACATGCTTCACATTTATCTCTAAATAAAAATATAATTTAATTGAAAAGTTAAACCGAACTCAAGCCAAAATAATTAAAATTTCTTTGGATATAAACCCACATAGTTCGACTAAACTCATAACATAATTGTTAAACTCTAAGGGCACCTAGCAAAAGGATGTATATGTTCAAATAAAACTGAACAAACAAACATTCACACATCCTAGTACTTGTAATTATCAATGATAATTCATACTAGAATAGAGATATAATAAAAAGAAGCTTAACATAAGATAAAGAAAAAACTGAATATAAATAACTATCAAATGAAATACAGATCGAAGAGTGACAGTATGAATTGATTAATGGTAGATGATATTCAGCTATTGACTGCAAACACCCGACTTTGGTCGAGTGGTCTAAGCGGTAAAGAACTCTGATGAGATTAGCGGGAGCTATCGAAACGTCAGTTCAACCATCCGCGCAGTCACATTTATTTCTAAATAAAAATATAATTTAATTGAAATATTAAATTGAAACCGAACTCAAGACAAAATAATTAAAAAGTCCTTATAATGGGTGATTTTATAAGAACTATCGGAAAGTAAAAAAAAAAACACATAAAATTCAGAAAAATGCATGAAATATTTATTTGGATCGATAGTTGGGTCGATATAATTTAAT
This sequence comes from Panzeria rudis, assembly GCA_956483635.1. Classification (NCBI taxonomy): domain Eukaryota; kingdom Metazoa; phylum Arthropoda; class Insecta; order Diptera; family Tachinidae; genus Panzeria; species Panzeria rudis. The sequence goes on along the minus strand of OY101451.1, from coordinate 35,199,154 downwards.
GTTTGAAGATTATTTCATGCAAATGTTGGCCGCGGCTGCGCCTCAAATGGTCCATCCGCTTAGTCCAATTTTGGCATACCCTTTCCAACATTTTGGCCGGTATCTCACGAATAATGTTGGCAATGTTGGCTTCCAGTGCGTCAATCGAAGCGGGCTTGTCGCTATAGACATTAGCCTTAACATAGCCCCACAAAAAATAGTCTAGAGGCGTTAAATCGCACGATCTGGGCGGCCAATTGACTGGTCCCAAGCGTGAAATAAACTGTTCACCGAACTCGCCTCTCAATTGGTCCATTGTTTCGCGTGCTGTGTGGCATGTGGCACCGTCTTGTTGAAACCACATGTCATGCAAGTCAAGCTCTTCCATTTTGGGCAGAAAAAAGTTTGTTATCATCGCACGGTAGCGCTCACCATTCACAGTAACGTTGTGATTCGCATCATCTTTGAAGAAATACGGCCCAATGATGCCGCCAGCCCATAATCCGCACCAAACGGTTGTTTTTTGTGGATGCATTGGTAGCTCTTGCAATGCTTCTGGCTGCTCTTCACTCCAAATACGGCAGTTTTGCTTGTTCACGTATCCATTCAACCAGAAATGAGCCTCGTCGCTGAACACAATTCTTCGATAAAAAACTTTCTTAACAGAGCACGCATTTTGGTAATAAAATTCAATAATTTGCAAGCGTTGTTCGTTTGTAAGACGATTCATGATTAAATTATAGACCAAACTGAAGATGTTTGACAGTGACACAAGATACAAAACGTGCGTGAGCTGTCAAAACTAGTGTTGCCAAAAAGATAATAGCAAAAAAATCACTCGTTATAACAGAAATGAAAAATTTTTATTTTTTAGGTCTTCCCGAGACTTTTATATAAGATTTTTATTTTTTTCGGTCTTCTTATCTATCATATACTAGATATATATATATATATATATATATATATATATATATATATATATATATATATATATATATATATATATATATATATATATATATATATATATATATATATATATATATATATATATATATATATATATATATATATATATATATATATATATATATATATATATATATATATATATATATATATATATATATATATATATATATATATATATATATATATATATATATATATATATATATATATATATATATATATATATATATATATATATATATATATATATATATATATATATATATATATATATAAAAGAGTAACATTATATCTCCGGATCTAACTATCATGAGTAAACAAGAAGCCAAAAATAGCCAAATATCACTTTTATCGCGAAAATAAAGAAAATTTGCAAAAAAAAATGCAAGATTGCAAACAGGAACTAAAGTAAATTTAATATCCTTAAAGTTATAAGGAATGCCAAAAACTTAGAAAATTTCGCGAAAATAACGAAAATTTGCAAATATTTGCCAACATCAAAAAGATATCAGAGAATGATATTAAATAAAAATCGGCAAAACTGTAAGGAGCCAAAAAAACTAGCAAAAAATCACTTGAATCGAGAAAATAGCGAAAGTTTGCGAAAATTCACGAAAGCCCTAAAATGGCTTAACATTATCTAAAATTGGGAGGTATGCCAAAAACTCGGAAATATCGCGAAAATTACGAAAATTCGCGAAAATTTACCACATCAGAAAGATATCAGAGTCTGACATTGATTAAAAATCTATAAAACTGTAAAAAAAGCCAAAAACTAGCAAAAAATAACTTGTATCGCGACAATAGCCAAAATTCGCGAAAAATTGCAAAATTGCAAACCAGCTCTAAAATTTATTAAGCATCACTAAGCAGCACTGTACAGAATGCAAAAAGCTCAGTAAAAAACACAAAAATGATCAAAACTTTGCAAAAAAGATTGGAAAAAGCTCAACATCTACTCAGTCAATCAAACTATAATATCTTATCAAACATTTTGTTAATACAGTATTGGCATTTTGCAGAATTTTGCAGAAATTTAAACGGTTTCTAAGGGATCTGAAGTGTTCAATACATGGGAACTCTTTTTAAGACAATAAAAAAAGTTGGACGAGATCATTATTATTTTTATTTTAATTGCATACATATATCTGTACCTGAGTTTAGACATTTTCGTAAACAGAATTCTTTCTGATGTTAGCAAGTTTTTGAGACTTTTCACAATTTTTGCGATTTTTTCCAAGTTTTTGGCATTTCTCCCAATTTTAGCTATTTGTAGCAATTTCAGTCAGGGCTTGTTTAAAATTTTGCAATTTTTCTAGCATATTCGCTATTTGTGTGATAGAAGTGATTTTTTTCTGTCAGTTGTCTTGCCTTTTTTGCAGTTTCACCGATTTTTAATCGATATCTTTTTGATGCTAGGAAGAAATATCGATCGGCATCGATATATATCGAATAAAAAATATCGATATATCGAAATATCGACATTTTTCAACAATGATATTTCATATAAAAAATACCTTTCTTATAAATAATTAAGCTGGAAAGAGTTAATTTCCAAGATCCTTACTGTTCCACCAATATTTCATGGAACATACATTAACAAAATTACACTCAAAGAATGATAATTTTTCGAATAGACAAAATATTATAAATAAAACAAAAGATTTTGTTAGTAATATTCTATTTGATGAAGACTGTGCGGAAATGTTTTTAAAAATTGTACGAAAAGCAAAACCAAAGCTAAAAAAATATCGAATTTGATACTGTCGATATATTTGGAAAAAATATCGATATATCGATATTAAAAATATCGACGATATATATCGATAAATTTTTCAGAAAATATCGATATATCGATATTTTGCGCATCCCTAATCCGTACCAGACCTTAATATAAAGTTTGACGACGAAAATTGCAATATCTGGGATACAATTCAGCTCTCTTGCAGTCAACTTGCACTAAAAAGAAGAAAAAAAACAATTTTGAGGCAGTAAATTGCACATGACATGAGTCTTACATGAGAAGTTGCACCACATGTGGCATGTGGGAAAAACACCCCCAAGGAACTTGATTCTGAGCTTCAAGAGTTCTACACAATCGCCACGTAGATGTGTCTGTTTGATCTTACTTCGGCAAAACTGTCTGATTTGCTCACATTCATCGTCGGAATTTTTCGATTTAGCACTTCTGAATTCACCTCGTTTCATGTTGTTCCATGATTCAGCGAATCGGTCGAAAATGAGGGTTTACGGTGCACTTACTTTTAACGTACTTCTTATCAAAGATATTTTTTAGGAAAACCTCATACATGTGATGAAGGCATGCAAAATTGATGAGTTTTCGACCCAGAAATTCATCCAAAAGAGTACAAGCACCTCGTTCAAGGCCAGAGTTTGTGGAAGTAGTATCAAAGCTCGAGGCCACAACTTTATCAGAAATTTCCCATTCTATTAATGTATTATGAACAGATTCAGCGATGTTTTTTCAGTTACCCGATTAAATTGTGGGAGCATCTAAAAACTTAGCAGTTCCATTGTAGCTCACGGGAACTGCTATACGATCCACATTTTACCTACCGAATAAATTGGGCAAAATCTTTCCGTCTCAGTGAACCACTAAGTGATCGTTGGTACTAAACTATAAAAGAAAAGATAAGACAAAATAAACTTATTCCGAAAATGATTAATATTCCAAGGAACAAGGGGAAAATTAACATCAACTTAATTTTTCAACGTACAGAGTGAACCGAGTAGCACCACTATCGGAAGCCGCTACACTTCCATCGTCAGTGCTCACGAGTATCTTGTTTATCACCACATGTTAGGTGGTTCTGTTGAATGTGATTTCGATTCTTATATATACAACTTTTTGGTGAAAATTGAATACGAGACTTAAATCACTTTCAAGTTGATAATAAACTGCACTTTTCCAGTGTTGAACTTGGTTTATTTTTCTTCGTTCTCATAGTTTCTTATTTTTTTCTACTTAAGGTACACTTATTGGTTTGATTTTATACTTAAGTATATATGAACATGTAAACATGTGAAAAGCTCAAGCCAGTAGCTAATTGTTTATTAATATGATTATTTCGAACGTATGTGCTTGTGAATGCAAATTGACTATTAGGATAAGGTTCGCAAAGCTTAATTCAGAAAGATTTGGACATGATTAATATTCCAAGCAACAAGGGAAAAATTAACATCAAATTAATGTTTCATTGTGCACACCAGAACAGAGTAGCATAAGACAAAAAATCAGAAAAGGCTACTTCCAGCACATTTATCAGTAGTGCGAGTTGGTATACGAGCCTGTTGCTAAAATATAAGAACGGAGTTAATCGTTAGACTTGCACTCTCTTTTGAGGTCCGTTTTACAAAACGCATATTGTAGAAAAATACTTCAAAAGCTTCCCAGTCATATGTTATTTTATGTTATTATAAATCGTCAAACAACAGAAACAAAATTAGCCGTTTAGCTTGTTTAGCCGTTAGGAAATTAAGCGGTTAGCCGTTAGGAAATTAAGCGGGTTTAGCCGGCTTAACCAGCTAAGCTGATTATACCAGCTAAGCTGATTATGTCAGCCGGCTAAATCAGCTAAGCCTGCTAAATCAGCTAATGCCGTTAAGACAGCTAAGCCAGCTAATCGGCTAATTTTTTTAGCTAACCTTTTTAGCCGGCTTGGCCTAACCGCTACCTTATCTAATCAAAAGGAATATAAATAGCTTTTTCATCCAGCGCACAAATTAAATAAAAGAAATAACTTGAAATTTTACCTGGACCGTATATTTTTGTTTTATTTGATGTTTTATGGACTTAGAACATTTGCATCTCAGCCCATAACAGTAAATCAAAATGACAAAACCGTAAAATTTTTTCAGTAATTTATGGATTTTGAGTTCATATACGAGGCTAGATATAAAAATATATGTCATATATGGGCTGATATCCAATAATATGATTTATATTCATACACTCAAAATATTCTGTACTTAAAATTTACTGAAATTGCAATATAATATAAATTAAAACTCAATTAAAACCCGGTCTACTTATTTTTCATTTAAGTTTAACTAAAAGTTTATTCAACTTTAAATGTTAAAAAGTTAACAGACTTGAAACCATAAAATATTAATGATTCCTTATTTGTTTGGATCAATTTCACTGTCAAAATTATGAGTGTATCAAAGCATGCAGCCATACATAAGTATGTATATGTACATTAGGGTGCTCGTTATTTGTATGGCCTAATTTTTTTATGAAAATGTTCAAGTCTCACCCCTTAAAAAAGTTGAGGCTTGATGCAAAAATTATTTTCACGCCCCTGGCACCTCGCCTTCCCGTGCCGACATACGGTTGAAATGTTATGCAATTACACTTATACGGCATGATGACCCACCCACAAGTCGAAATATATGACAACATTATTAAAATGTTTCTTCTTAAAAGTTGTTGTCGGTAAGTCAAAAGCTGTTGGATGAGCTTTGCCTTACCGACTTTTATCTAAATCGCTTATTTAACCAAATAAACAGCAAAATATCAAAAAATAACAAAATAACAAAGAAACATAAAATTACTAATTTCGGTAAACTTTTTTGTTCCCTAGAAATTGAAGTTGCTTCTTTAGTTATTTGGGGCTCTGAACTCGAATCTGCACTCCAATTTTTTTTATCAGCTCTAGTTTTCGAGATATACCGTTATGTCAAAAATAAAGGTATTTGCACTTCATATATTACCATAACTGTAGTGAAATTTATTAACTTTTAACGCTTAAATAAAAAATAATTATGTCTCAAATATTTACTGTTTACATTAACGCTTATTTGATTCGTTAAAATTTTATATCACTTTCCAACACTATTAAAATAAACGAAAAGCACAAAGAGGAATAGAAAAAACAAATGCATTTATGCTTGCAAACAAACATATTTTCATGAATTTCTTTAATATAAGTCGGAAGTTATAATTATTCGGCTTAAGTTCACACTAATTGAATTAATGTAAATTCAAATTGTTTTTTTAAGAGTGGAATATTAGAATATCCAATCAGACTAGCAGAACGAATTAGTACACAGAGAAAACAGATTCGTTGTGACAACCGAATTTCTTGCCAATCGAATTTTGTCGGCTACACGCACTATCTTACAATTCAGTCGCATGTAACGAACAAATTCGATACCATTGTGAATGAACTTCAAAATATTTAGACTTTTTAATTTTATTTAATTTTAGACACAAACCAAACACAGAAGGTACAATACAAATGTAAAATGAACGTATAATATACATACTTACATGCTTATATTTTTAATATTTTGTTGCTAATTTGGAGTCGTTATGCTGAAAGATGTCGTGAAATGTTTATATTTATTTGAATATAAAATATATTTAACAGCATCAGCAGTAATAAATTTTTTACCAACAAAATAAACAGCAATTTTTACTGCAACAGGACATGTACAGGTTTTTTGCACTATTAATTCTTAACTTGAATATTTGCCTATTTAGAAAGCAACACCATCCACATTCATTTTATCTTGTCAAACCTTTAAGCTTTCTAAAAATTCTTTAATATAGTTAAAGAAATTTATGGTAAATTTATTCACTTACTTTTTAAGCCAGAACACCAAGTAGAACAGCTATTTTTGACCAATAAATGCGCCTTTATTTATAAATATTGGGGAAATTATAAAAAATATTTTAATTATTTTATTAAATAACTATCAAAATTTTTTGTTTTGAGTCCTGTCATTCTAAGAAATTATTGGTTATCCGTGTTAGTTATCAGTTCGGTATATCGAATTAGAGTTTTTATTTTATATTAAGAACTAAAAATACGTTAAGATTAAAAATAGTTTAAATACTAATATAATGTTTAGTTGCAATCCCTGATATAAGGTCTGTTCAATAACTGAAAGTTGTTACCAATTGTTACTAGTTGTTACTGGAAAGTGTTCACGTACTCGAAAAACTAGCAACGAGAGAATGAAAAGAGAGCATAAAAAGTTGAGAGAAAAAAAATTTGTTGCAAGTTTTTGCTAGTAAAATTTTTACTAGCAGGAATTAGCCAAACAGCTGTTTAGATCTTTTGGTTACAAAATTAATGTTGGAAAAATTCATGAAAAAGTAAACTTTTTCTAATTTTAATGAATTATTAAGAAATTACTTCTTTTTAAGAAGTCAAAAATATTAAATACGGAAGATTGGATATTTTTCTTTAATTTGACTGCAGCAGTGGCCGTTAAAGAGTTTAAAACGCCTGAATTGGGTGGCAGAAAATTTTTCACCTTAGGGCTAAATCATAAAGGTTACACTCGAAATATTATGTGAGTCAAATATAAAAAAAAAATCTGGCAAGTTCCTGAAAAGAACAAATTCAACTAAATGAATAAAGAAAATTCCAGAATTGCATTGAAATTAACTTTATTTCTATTGTTTACAGATATTTTAACTAAAAAATCCTTATGTATGTATAAGCAGTTGTATTTTTATTTCTGCTATTTAAATACTTTACTCATAAAGCTTTATTTAAAACGTACCTCGAAATGATAAAATTTTCATATATTTTTTACGATATGTCTAACTTTTCATACAAAGTACTAACAGCTAATGTAAAGTTTTCTGGGTGTACAAACTGTTTATTGTGTTACTTGCAAATTTTTGCTAGTAAAGCGTTCACTTACTTTTTCATATCTGGGAGAGTAATTTTACTCTGGGAGAGTAATTTTACTCTCTCGTTGCTAGTTTCTGCTATTAAAGTAAATGAACAGACCTATAGAGAACTGATATATATGGTTGGATATATATGGTTGGAAATAAGTATTTTGAAAATTACAATCGAATTTTTTTATCAGAATTGGATATTGTTACTGAAATTACAGATTATGTATATTATTTCAGGTATAAGTAAGGAATTATATTTGCATTTATTAAGTTTCAGTACTTATAGTGATATATTGGTTCCATTTGTTGAATTTTCGTAATTGTAACTGTTTTCCAATCAATCTGATTTCTCTGTGTACTACTAATTTCGACAGCCGCTACGCTGTCATCATCAGCGTCCTTTGTTCGCTTTTACCACGTTTGATCGTGGATACTAGTATTAATGAAACATCAGCTATTTAACCAAATCTTGTGAGGAAATAGAATATGAGTTATCTTATTCCTTTTATCTATATGGTTAGCAGAAATCTCACCTTCTGATTCTATATTCCAATTTTTTTCAACTCTTATTTTTATTTATAGTATATATTATAACTTCCGACTTACATATACACATTTTCAGTTCAAATAATAACTACGCACAAATATTAGAATTTCTTTAATTTTTAGAAATAAAAGTTAAATTAAATGTTTAAATAATATAAATATTGTTATTTATATATAAAAGATTTTAGATGTGTGTATATTGTTGTGGAATAATTATTTAAGTTTTGCCAAAAGACGACGTGGTTTAACAAAACAGCTGACTGTTGTCTATTCAATAACACCACAAAAATTATACCCGTTTAGTTAACGCAACTAGTAGTGCTTAAAAGTGTTAACGAATAGTAGAAGCAATAGTTTTAGTGTTAACTTCTTTAAACGCCTTGTTTGGCGTTAAAATAAGTTTGTGAATTGCACTACTGGAGAAGGCTTTGTTCTATTTAGTAAAAAGGAAAAATCAAATCTGCTCATTATTTTCATAGATATCATAAAAGTATGACCCTAAAAATTAAAAATTTCATACAAAATTTTAAAAGTTCAACGAAAAGGGACTGCTGCACACTGGTGTAATCCAAATATTATATACCCAACTATTATGGGTATTAGCTAATAGAGGACAAAATTTTTCGTCATTATGTGCAAGAAAAATATTTAAAAAATGAACTGTGATCATAGCAAGCAATTGTAAGTAAATATGGAGTTTTACGCAAAATAAGCCACAGTTAGTTGTGATTTTTTTAAGTAAGTAAAAACTATTATTATTTTTTTATAATAGAACCTTTTACTTCAGGTAACTTATATATATATATTTTTTTTTTAATTCATACATATGAAGGCTCCTTGAAAAATGGCCCCAAACTTAAAAATTAAAAATTACCCTAAACTGAAAAATTGCCCCAAACCAAAAATGAAAAATGGCCCCAAAATAGGAAAAATGGCCCCAAAATTTTTTTGTTGGGGCATTTTTCCAACTTGAGGAAAAATGGCCCCAATGAAAAATGTATTCTTTTTTTAATTTAGGGCCATTTTGATTAGTTTGGGATAATTTTTTGTAAAACGAGCTGAGGAAATGTTGCTGTATAGTCGGCCTTCGGCCGGGCTTAAGAGTTTTTTCCTCTTGGTATAGCGAAAAGCGGCTTCGCTAAGTTAATACTCTTGTATAGTCGGCCTTCGGTCGGTCTTATGGGGTTTTTCCTCTAGGTATATCGAAAAGCGGCTTCGCTGAGTAAATGTTTTTGCGTAGCCGTCCTTTCGCCGTGCTTAAGGTTTTTTCCCTTTAGGTATAGCGAAAAGCTTCGCTGAGTAAAAAATATTATATAGACGGCTTTCCGCCGGGCTAAAAGGTTTTTTCCTCTAGTTATATAGAAAAGCGGCTTCGCTGAGTGAAGATTTTTGCATAGCCGGTCATTGGCCGGGCTAAAAAATTTCGTTATACCTAGAGGAAAAAGTCGTTTAACCCGGCCGAAGGCCGGATATACAATAATCTTTCTTCAGCGAAGCCTGAAAGCAGATTATAATGGCAATAGCTAAAAAATATAGTTTTATTTCCCATATGTCCATTTTTTGCGAATGCCGTTATTGAAAACCATAACATAAAATTTTCGGGGCCATTTTTCCTATTTTGGGGCCATTTTTCATTTTGTATTTTCTAATTTGGGACCATTTTTTCTATAGTTTGGGCCCATTTTTCATTTTTAAGTTTCATAAGATGAAAAATGGCCCCAAACTTAAAAATGAAAAACGGGCCCAAAATATAGGAAAAATGGCCCCAATTTAAAAAATGAAAAATGGCCCCAAAAAATAGGTAAATGGCCCCAAAATTTGTGCTGTTGTTTTCAATATAAAAGTTTGGGGCCATTTTTCATTTTTGGTTTGGGGCCATTTTTCATGGAGCTACATATGAAAATGTATATATCCTTTTTCCTCGCGAAGGCTTAAAAACGAGATTTTTCTTTACATATGTGGATATATACTTGTGAATTCTAAGAAAGTTCACATCTACGAAGAGAGAATAGCAATGAAATAGTTCCGGAAAAAAATTTTGCGGAATTTAGCGGTTTTTTGAGAAAACAAGTTTTATATACAGAACTGTGCAGAACAAAAGCAACAAACTGCACACCAAAAAATATTTTACATTATTTGTGGTACTTTTTTTATTTTAGAGAAAACTGATACTACTTTTTTATTTACTACACATTAGTATATTTTGGGAGTTTAACTTCTTTTAAAAGTAGCCAGAGTGTTACGCAAAAAACAACTAAATTCTCTTTGGCCTTCAAATGAAAGCAACAGTCATAACTTCTCTAAAACTATCATAATTTCCAAAAAATAACGGTACTTCTCCAATAACGAAACCAGGGTGAATTCATACCAGGTAGCAGCACTAGGGCAACAATTACAACAATACAACAACAAGGTGAATTTTTGTTTGTGTAAATCGCTAATAAATGTCAAAAAATACAAAGAAGAAAGCAAGAACATAAAGAAGAAAACCAAGAAAACACACACACAAAGTAAGAAAAAACACTCACACAAAGTAAGAAGAACACACCGACAATTTTTTTGACATTTCTTGGGTAAAATACGAGTAGAGCAAAATATAGTCATCTGCCGTTATGCTGCCACCTGGTAATGGATTCGTCTTGAATGACACTCTTTCGGTATAATTTGGAATGCTAGAAAGGACTTTTAAAATTAGTTTTATTCAAGCAATTCATAAATTAACCAATATAGAATGGCAAGAGATAAGTATAGCCGTTAAATTAAAAATCAAATTTTAAACGATTATAACAAAGGGGAGAGACAAATTTCAATTGCAAAAAATACAATATTAATAGGTCTATTATCAGTAGATTGATAAAGAAATTTAAATCTACAAACGACGTGACCGTACATCATTTGGATGGTCCACCACGAAAAAATACAGAGCGCGTAGACAGAAAAATTGTCCGCATTTTTAAAGAAAATCCTTTTGCAACTTCAAAGGAGGTTGTGAGAGCTTTAAACATAAATGTCCATAATAGCACGGTTAGGAGACGTGCAATAGATAATAATTTAAAAAGTTATAGACCATGCAAAAAACCCTTGCTAACCAAGAGACATAGAAGTCAAAGGTAAGACTTGACTATCATGTCTTTCAGCGAATTTAATTTAAAATCTAAGCTTTTTTACGTTTCAAATTAAATTTTGCCAAAAAAACATCTGAATGTATGTATCCCAGCATTGTGTGCTATGCCATACGCAAACGCTTAACAAGCAATCAAATGCACACTTCTTCGTCGAAAAATATTCCGGGTATTATATCCATTCCAACTGGCATAGGGCTGCCATTTCCATTTGAGAAAAAGAGGACACCTACCACAAAAAATAAGGACATAAGGTTTTTGTTTGAAAAACAAATCATTCTCAAATTTGTCGGAGAAAGATGATTTTACGAGTCTGTTTAAATAACACCTCCAGTAGAAAATTGTATCACAGATGTGACAAAGCTCATTTGAAAACTAAATTATGACTGAGCAATTGTTTTCAAGTTTGGGTAAATGTCGCCATTGCGCCAGAAAATACGCGGATGTGTGTCTTTAGATGTACTATGAGTAGAAGGTTTTAGGCATCTCTTCACTTTCTGTTTAGAAGAATTATAGCTTATTCTGGACAGGCACTCTAAATCCTACTTCTTGTAGACTTGTAGACAGAACTTGTGCAAGGTGTAAGGATGGCCGCGCTAGCAATAGTTGCGGAATATTAAGGTCAACTAACTGCACAACCTAAATCAGAGCGTTAAACGTCGCGTAAGCAACAGGGTACGTATTTACAGTACATTCAAAACAATATTTTGTGGTAAATTGTGCTGTAAATACGTACCCTGTCGCTTACGCGACGCTCAACGCTCTGATTTAGGTTGGGCTGTAACTCAATAAAATGATTTTTGTATGTAGATGTAGTAGACCGCAACTGAAATATTCGTTATTTTTTGTCAAGGATCAAGCATTGTGGATACACAATATTTTTTGTTACCAAACCATCAAATCTTTCACTAAGAACCAATTTTTGTTTTAATCTAAGCTCCTTTTCTGTTCATAATAATTTTCAAAGACTGTTAACTAAAGGAATCGAGTGGTTTTGATAATTGACGCAAAATTGTAACAACCTCTGACATTACATTTTTCAGCTGTAAGTTCTACTTCGCATTTTATACGAGGTAGATAAGCATGTTCTGTAACCCGTTGTTATAGAAAACGCCTCTCAGTTGGCATTAAGGAGTTTCGAAAACCGACTACCGTTAACGTTTATTTATTAAACATATCGCCGATATCGTTTATCGGCAATAAACATATCGCCGATACCGGTATCGGCTGTATCTATGGTGTAATAAGTACACAGGTGGCAGCATAACGCCAGCAGATTATTTTTTGCTCTGGTAGTTTTGTGTACGTTTTGTGACACGTCCAGTACGTGTATTTTTTTGACAAGCATTATCTAATTTTTTGTTGTAATGTTGTATTTATTGCCTTTATGCAGTCACCTGTATACTTATTACTAGAGATGTGCGCGTGAGTGAGTTTTCGCTCACGATCACGCACGATCACGACAAGAATATTTTTTCACGCACGCTCACGCACAGCACATTTTAAAACTCTCACGATCACGTATAATCACAATAAAAATTGATTTTATCACGCACGCTCACGCACGACAAAATCTTATGCTTTCAAGATACAAATTTTTTTAATATCCCAGTAAACAAAGTCGAACGTTTAAAGTTTTAACAATTTTTTAGTGCTCATATAAGAACGAGTTTTTGGGCCAATGAAATAATGTACATGGGCGATTCTCATTCTGAGTGTACATTTTGGGTTTTTTATTATTTTTTTAAGTTTACCAATTTAATTAATAGAAATAAGAGAAGGTCGAATTCATGTTATATTTTTGCCTTATTTAATGGATAAAAATATATAATATTTTTCGATTTTTAAAATTTTTGTGTATTGAGCGTTCGGTGGCTCTGGGAATAATTTTTGCAAAAAAAAAACACCACAAAAAGTGAGTATAGGACTTTAAAGGACTATATGTCTGCTCTCTAAAAAATAAAAATCGCAGGACTAAATTAAAATTTATGACTATTTGTTTAACTTTGACTTCGGTTCACATGGAAAAGTAAAAGATTACATCTTTTAAAATAATTATTTACAAAGATTTATACATGAGCACAAATCAGGCTAACTCAACTCTTCTTTCAAATTAGATCAATTTCAATAAAATCGACCGAAAATGCTAAAAGTTAAGTCCATTTCAAATTATTATTCGTACCAAAACACAACCTTTGAAAACAAATCGAAAATTTCTTAACGGATAATGCTTTCTATATCGTTTCTGCACTCAAGCGCATATTTTATTTTCTTAGAAGCTTTCAGTAAATAAGCGATATGCGTATTCGAAACGGTTTGAAATTGTCCGTGGTGGGTTGTCTTCAGCTTTATATTCAATAGCTTAAAAAATATTTTTGCTGACGTCAGACATGTCGGCAAAAAAATTTTTATTGGGCTTATTTTGTTGTAATATACGTAGTTGATATGCATACCTAGCAAACATTTTTTGCCGATTTCTGATCGAAGTGGAAATGTTATTCAGCAAGCTACGAAATGCAATTTCGTGAGTGCGTGAAAATTTTATTTTTAGAACCACGCACGATCACGCACGGTACTTAATTTTTAAATCACGCTCACGCATTATTGCGTGATTATTTTTTAGTTTAATCACGATCACGCGTGAATCACGCCTGACACGAAAAATTCACGACATTTCCACATCTCTACTTATTATACCATAGCTGCATCCCTAAAAAAAATTCGTCGCTTATATTGCGTTTCATAAAAAGATATATGGAGAAAAGTTTAAAAAGTAGGACAACCCCGGACACTTCCTAAAAAAGAAGGAGGACTACCCAGGACGCCCTAAAAAAGTGGACGGTGTCTGGGGAAAAGAGGATGGATGGCAACCCTAACCTTGCACAACATTTTTATACATGATCCATAAATAGCATCACATGCGCTATTTCCAATAGCGTAAATGAAAAAAATGGCATTATGTGATATGTGAAGAGCTCCTTATACAAAAAAGCACAAAATGGGTTCATTAGAGTGCCTGGATGAATTAATCTCACAAATTACTTCAGTGTGCGTTGGCGTATTTTTAATTTTTTTATGAATTTTCAAATACAAATTTTTTTGTAATTTTTTATGAAATTTTTAATTTTTAGGATCAAACTTTTTCTATATCTCTGAAACTTTTCGCGAGTCTGGATCAGTTTTGCTTAGGCAGCGTAATTCTAATTTCATTGATAATAAGTTTATATGTATGTATCTCTAAGACTATAGTTGAGCCAAAATGTATATTATCAAATGTGGAAACCCTTTAGAAGCGACCGGAAAAAGATAGACAACCCAAAGTTTTTTCATTCCTTATGGAATGATTTTGTTTATTCTCAATGTATTCTACTTCATTCTACTTCTGTAGTGTACCCGTCTCCCCAATCAACTTAGCAAAGTCATTAAATCGTGTTGTCACGTAAACCCATTGTCTTTTTCATTAGAATTGGCTTAGTAATAGTACTTGAAAAAAGATAACGCAAGGTTGGAAATAAACAAGGTCATATACGGGACCAAGTTAAAACTAAAACCATTATATAAAGAGCTATGTATATATTTATATGTATCTAAATTCTTTTCCAAGTTAACGAAATACTTTTTTATTATTATTTCAGGCTTTAGAGTTGGCCTAAATAATTAAAACAACGCAAACTTTAATTGTTTATTTAATCTCAGTAAGCATGTGTACGTTATAAAATCTTTAACTTCCTATACTCAGTTCATAGTTTTTAAGCAGAAATTTTCCATTTAGATTAAGGAAAGTGCTGGTTGCGATTAAAAATATATCTGATAATATTAAAAATACAATAAAAAAACTATTTGTACTATTAAACAGAAATATCTTCCATAGGTTTATTATCTGTTATAAAAAAGAGAATATAATATATACAGTGTGACCAGATAAAAGATAAATTATAGTTTAAAAAACACGCTTTAATAGCAAATGGAACTAAAAATTAGAAAATAATTTTGAGGTATGAAGAAACTGCGTTACAGCAATCCCAACAATCACATATGACTAATTAATTTGGAATAAGATTGAAATAAAACTTAAGTTATGTATTAACAAAATATTTCACCTATAGTAAAAAATCGTGGGCCACTTGAATGTAATGTGATGATGATGATGACCCAGACAAAAATTTTGTTTGATATATTACAAAAAACCACTAAATATTTTTGTTTGATTAAGTAAGCTATTTTGTTTAATATTTGTTAGTATTTTTATACTAATTGTTTTATATATTCAGACAAAAATATTGTTTGATATTTTTCAGAAAATCAAGTAATTATTTTTGTTTGATTTAGTAAATTGTTTTGTTTACAATTTGTAAATATTTTTAGACAATTGTTTTATAGATTTAAAAAATTTGTTCACTGAAGAAACACGTTTTTTCAATGAAATTGTTGAGATATTTTTGTCTATATTTACAAATTTATTTGTAGATCCGTTTCTAGACAAAATATTTACTATTTCATTGAATGCCTTTACAGAAAATGCAATTTAATTTTTTCTGTGTGAGGCTTATAGGACTAGTTGAGTTAATCTACTGCCATTTTAAAAAATTAAATACAACCTCAAAATCTGAAGTTATCGTTAAAAAACGATTTTTTGTGACTTCACGAACAAAAAAATTCACTTCGTTTTTTCTGCACCGATTTTAAATTTTTAATAGAGGAGGACTTAGGCTTTCAGTGTATATTTAAAAGATTTTATTTTGACTTATACTTCATAGAAATATCATCAAAGAATAAATAAAATTTTGTATTTTTTTCCAATTTTTTTTTAAATTTTGCGTATTTTTTTCCAACACTTTGCTTAAGAAGCTACCAATTTTTTTATTCTCAATATACTTATTAAGTCATAAATTAATAAAATCGGTTGAGAATTGGTAAAGATACAATTTTTTTTTTAATTTCAATGTAAAATTATGCATGCAACACATTCCCACTTGCACAATATAATCTGCGAAAATTTGGAAAATATGTACTGAAAAGCTTTAAGTCTTGTAACTTTCGCAAACCTCAACCGATTTTAAGTTTTTATACACTTTGACTTTGGAAAAAAGTATAATATACTGAAACAATTATATTCTTAAAACGCGAAAAAATTTTCGATTAGTGTGCAAAATAAATAATAGCACTCAAATATCTTTGATATTATAAAAGGTAGCAGAGTTCAAGCTTTTTCTTCGTATTGCTGAGCTGAGCAAAAATATATAAACAGTTTTAAAATTGGTTGAAATTTGGGAAATTTACAAGTCTTCTAATGTTTTCCATATGCGATGCATTTAGTTTTAGCCCACTGTAGAGCCGTTAGTTCATATCTTGCAAAATTTTGGAAACTATAGTGTGCAAATATAGCCCCTCATCTATTGATATGTCATGTTTCAAATAACTCTGACCAGTAGCTTAGCACTTATAATTTTTTTAATATTTATTTTGTGAGCAGCTCCACAATGCACTTGGAATGTGTTGGATGTACTATTTAATATTGAAATTTTGTTTAAAAAAATTTTAACTTTTCCAATTCCCAAGTGATTTTAATAATTTAGGTCTTATTGTAATCGTTATAAGACACACTTTTTAAGAAAATAAAAAAAATTGGTTGGTTCTCAAGCAAAAAGTTGCAAAAAATACGCAACATTTTAAAAAATCGGAATTTTTTTTTTCTTTTGATGATCTTTCTGTTGATTCAATTCTGTTGACATAAGTGCTGAAGGAGAGATCCTATATAATCGATCCATATTCAAGGATAGGTCGAACCAGAGACGTATATAAGTGTTTGGTAATATAAGGGTCAGAAACTTCTTTAGACTAACGTTTCATAAAACCGTTAGCTTTATTTACCATCATTGAAGTGTGACCACAGAACTTTAGTTTGTGATCCAACACAATACCGAGATCAACAATGCTGAGAATATTTTCGAGTGTTGTATCGTTTAATGAGTAACTATAGTCAAGTTGAACTGACGTTTCGATAGCTCTCGCTAAGAGGTAAAGAGCTCTGATGAGATTAGCGGGAGCTATCGAAACGTCAGTTCAACCCTCCACGCAGTCAAAATTTTCTTTGTCTCTATGCTTCACATTTATCTGTAAATAAAAATATAGTTTAATTGAAAAATGAAATTAAAACCGAACTCAACCCAAAACGAATTAAATTTCTTTTAATATTTCTGGAACTTTTAAAAGGATTTCCAAGCTTTTTACAAAAATATGTTCAGCGGTATGGCTATGGTACGCGTGATGCTGAAATGGCTAAAAAGAAGTGTGTTCATATCAAATTAGTGGGGATAAAGCTAAAAAAGAACTTTTTGGAACTACTTACAATGTCACTTAGTTGTCCTGAAATAAATTCCATCAAAATTATGCTTAAAAGAAAGATGGCTTTTTTGAGATTACGACTATTCAAAAATATTTTACGATTTAAGGTCCAGTCCATGAAAGTAGAGGGAAAACGCAAAAAAGCATAAATTATGTAAAAATTAAAAGTGCATTTACTAGTAACTGACGTGATGCCAAAATTTTATTTATGCAGTTCTACTATCTTTATTCTGCTGAAAAAATAATTTCTGACTGTTGTGTAGTGTAATTTTTTCGTACACAATTTCTGTTTAAGTTCCTATTTAGGGTTCCGTACACCAAAAGTGTAAAGGAACCTTATTGTTTTCGCTATGCTGTCCGTCTGTCACAGGTTGTTTTCTCGGGAACCGTAAGAGCTACGGACCTGAAATTTTCACAGAATATATAAAACTTTTGCCGCTACAACAAATATATAACAGCTAAAAATTAAAGGGTGTTCTAAAGCGAGCAACGAAACATGTTGAAATATCAGGCTTGGGGGTAATGATTACATTTTGTAATTAATTACATGTTCAAATACACATTACATGTAATTTGTACACTACAATTACAATTACTTGTAATGTGTAATTGTCTAAAAAGCAATTACAATTACATGTAATTGTAATTGAGGCATGAACAATTACAATTACATGTAATGGGTAGTTGATATATAGCAATTACAAATTATTTTAATTGCAATTGAAGATTATCAACTACAATTACATGTATTAGGGCAAAAGTAATAGTAATTGCTCATAAAGGGGTAATAATTACTTTAACAATAAAAATTACTATAAATGTATTTTATTACAAATAAAATCTATTATTTATTTATTTTTAAAATCTCTAAAATTTACTGGAAATATCTAGAGCTCTAAAAGAGAATAAAAAGTAGAAAAATTACTTACATCCGCAAAAATAAAAACATTTTGCGAAAAATTTTAAACAGCCCCCTAAATTCATCAAAGATCGTTCAATACACATTTGTCGCGAAAATCTCGAAAATTCGCGAAAAATTTAGAAATGGCAAATGGCCTTAAAATTGCTTAAAAATAGCTAATATTATACGAAATGCAAAAAACTCGGCAAAAATCACGCAAATGACGAAAATTCGCAAGAACTTGCTAACATCGAAGAAACAATAAAGTTTTATATGAACTAAAAATCGGTAAAACTGTTAAAAATCCAAGAACTGGTAAAAAATCACTATTATCGCGAAAATAGCGAAAATTCGCGAAAAATTAAAAAATTGCAAACAAGCTCTAAATTGATTAAAAATAGCTAAAATTGTATGGAATGCAAAAAACTATGAGAAAATCGCGAAAATTGCGATAATTCTCAAAAACTTGTTAACATGGAAAACATAGAAAAGTCTTATAGTGACTAAAAATCGATAAAACTGTAATAAACCCAAGGACCGGCTAAAAAATCACTTATCGCGAAAATAGCGGAAATGTGCGAAAAATTTCAAAACTGCAAACAAGACTTAAATTTCTTAAAAATAGCTAAAATTGTAAGAAATGCAAAAATCTCAGAAAAAATCGCGAAAATGACGCATATTCGCCATAAAAGTATTTTTTCCCGTTTTTGGTTTTTTAACAGTTTTACCAATTTTTTAATCAATATCAGACATTGATATCGTTTTAATCTTACCAAGTTTTGCGAATTTTCTTCATTTCCGCGATTTTTTCCGAGCTTTTTGCATTCCTTAAAATTTTAGCTATTTTTAAGCAATTTTAAGGCTTCTTTGCTGTTTTTCGCGAATTTTCGCTATTTTCGCGAAAAAAAAAAGTGTTTTTTTAGCCAGTTCTTGTATATATAACACTTTTATCGATTTTTAATCACTCTCAGACTTTTCTTGTTTTTAATGTTAAGATTTTGCGAATTTTCATCATTTTCGCAATTTTTTCTGAGATTTTTACATTCCTTACAATTTCAGCGATGTTTTATAAATTTTACGGCTTGTTTGCAATTCGGCAATATTTCGCGTATTCTGCAGACATTTTTCGTCATTTTGGCTATATAAAAGTCCTCCAAAAATTTTAAAATATAATTGAGTATATTGTAATTAAATTAAATTTTCCTTGTAATTGTAATTGCAATCATGCCAACACAAATTACTTGTAATTTCAATTGGTATGATTGTATTAACAATTACAAGTAATTTGTAATATGCTTCCTACAATTACAATTATTCATAGTTGTAATTGGTGCTACAGCAATTACAATTAAAACTAATTGTATTTGGTACTAGTCCAATTACAATTACAAGTAATTTGTAATTGCACCAAGCCAATTACAAATTACTTGTATGTAATTTAAGTGAAAATGTAATCATTACTCCCCAAGCCTATGAAATACTAACGTAATATACAGACACTTACTTATATATAGCCACTTTAAATATTCAAAATAAGTGTTAATTGGTGTAGTCTGTAGAATAGACTACACCATATAACACGGATATTTAAAACAATAAAAATTAAAGGGTGTTCTATCAGTTAATGTAATTTTGACTATGTAAATTAGACAATTTGCTGTATCTTGGAAACCGTAAGAGGCAAACTCTTGAAATTAAAAATGAAACGCTAAAACTACAAAATTCTAAAATTAAAAAAATGTCAAATCGAAAAATCACCAAAGTGAAAAAAGCGCTTATAGGAAAAAAGAACCAAAATTAAAAATCACCAAAACTAAAAAAGTCGCCAAAAAACTAAAAAACCGGAAAAAAATCGTCAAAACGAAAAAAATCACTACAACAAAAAAAAAATAGCTAAAACAAATTATATCATAAAAAAACGAAAAAATCGCCAAAAATGGATCAAAATCACCAAAACGAGAAAAAGCGCCAAACCAAAAAATACTACTGGTGTCTTAGGGACACCCGGTTATAGCTATGCTCCTTGTCTATAGGAATATAGAAAGATGGTTACAAATTAACCTATTAATCAAATCATTTTTTTCTTTTTATCATATAAAAGAGAAAGATAATCCTTAAGGTATGCTTTGGAATTTCTTTTAATTACGACTAAATAACAAATTTGTGCTACATATTTGAAAATTGAAAAAATAAGTAAAAAATGTTTAAGTTAAATGTTTTTTTTTTCTAATGAAACATAATAATGATGCAGATAATGCACTAAAAGCTAAAAATAATTATGTAGTACCAGATGCCAGCTCTCCTCACAAACATAGGGCATTGATCAGGCTAAAATAAAATCGTGGTGCATTGTTGACTATAGATAACCGAAAGTCGATGCGCCCCACGGTTTTATTTTAGTCTGATCAATGCCCTATGTCAGGGTTGTCAGATTTATTTTGACCTTTTTTGCCAAACTCCACCTCAAAAATCGCCAAAATTGCCAAATTGGGGCTTCCTTAGTTTTTGCCAATAATATATATATTTTTTTTAATTTTAAAAATATTTTTGTAAATAATAAAAGATAAATTCTGTCAGAATCGCTAAAACTCGCTAAAAACAGAAAAAAGTCGCCAAAATGTATATTTTGTTTAATTTGTATGCAAAAATTTTTCGGGAACACAAAAAATGTACAATGTTTACTATAAACTAGCTTATAGTTTACTTAAAGCAATAAAAAATTACCCGTGTCAGCTCCGACGCATGACTGTACTACTCGAGGATTGGTGGGCAAAATTCAGATATAAGATGAGCTGATATTCAAGGGGAAAATTAGCGATAATTTACACCCCTTTATAGGAGTATTGGTCCGGCCCGATTTCTTAATGGTTACGTATTTAGTGTGCAATTTCTATCTTATATACTAAATCTCAGTCATGTAAGACTAGGAAGTACGCTTTTTATATAAAAGTTTTCCAGATATTCATCTAATATGCAATTTGTATCCTCTAAACCAAATTTCAGTCTGCTAGGAGGCAAGTTCTCGCTTTTTAAATTTTCCGTGATTTATATGCGTATTCCTAGCTTATGTATCAAATTTTAATTTTCTAGGGCTTTATGAAGTACCTTAGAATTTTCATTACATTTTTAAATTTATGATTCATGATTTTACACCTAATATAAAATCGATTCTTAAAAAGTAAACTGCAACAAGTTGATGTAATTACAGTTTTATTAGATATCAGGAACCATATACACTTCATCCTCAAGAGTAGGGTAGTTATATTGCTTCAGCATTTCTTGAGAAGGTGCAGAAGAAGAGCAACAAAGTGTTATTTACATTCATATATTTTTCAACTCGTAATAACGCTGCCAAAGTTAAAACTGCACTTTATTCGCAGATGAGTTTTGATATGTTGAAAATAATGTAATTTTTTCATACTGGCTTTGTCTCTCAAAAAAATGTATGTCTCATGAAAAATACCGAACAAAATCGCCAACTACTTCATAAATCGCCAAAATATCGCCATGTCGAAAAGTCGAAAATTAAGACGCCAAACAAGTTTTAAAATCGCCACGTTTGGCGAGAAATCGCCACATCTGACAATCCTGCCCTATGTTTGTGAGGTGAGTGGTGTGGTAGCTAGCACCTGCTGCTACATAGCTATTTTTTTAGCTTTTAGTGCATTATCTGCATCATTATTATGTTTTATTACAGTAAAACCATTTAACTTGAATTTTTTTTTTACTTATTTTATTTTAAGTTTTTTAGTTTTTTACTTTATGTCATAAACTCTATGATCTGGCGGATTGTACCTTGGATTTGGATTTTTTCGCGCAGTACTGCATTATAGTAGCCAAGCGCTTTCATTTAATACTAATATTGAGGGGGCTGACAATATCTATGCATGAATGTAACCCCCCTCCCCACCATTTCGTACTGGCCGCCATTTTGGAATTGGAAGTTTTTCATTGCGTACTGCATTCTACCAGTCAAAGCCTTTCATTTTATATCCGTATTGAGGTGTTTATAGACAAATAGCTAATCACCACTTTGTGGCGACGGCCATCTGTGATTTACAATAATACTGAATACACATAATAGTAACGTCATCAGATCAATCGGTTATGAAAATTTAATGTGTTCACCAAATTTCAGATCAATCGGTTAACAGAAAAGGGCTAAAACTAAGAATTACTTTTTATAGGCGTGGCGCCACCCCCTTTTTAATTACAAAATGTTATAATCATCGTAAGTAAAGATGACCAGTAAATGGCGCCACCCATTTTAATACAGAAAATTGTATTGCCATGCAAGGTAAAGCTATTTACCAAATTTCAGATCAATCGGTCAAGAGGAAGAGGGTAAAAATCAAATTACTTTTTATGGGCATGCCCAAGCCCCTTTTCTAATCTCAAAATTGTGAAGTAATCAAAAGTAAAGGTGTGTACCCAATTTTGGATCAATCGGTTAACAGAAAGGCGTTAAAACTAAGTATTACTTTTTATAGGCGTGGCCCCGCCTACTTTCGTAATTACTTAATTGTATAGTCATCGTAAGTAAAAGTGTCCACCAAATTTCAGATCAATCGGTTAACAGAAAAGGGCTAAAACTAAGAATTACTTTTTATGGGCGTGGCGCCACCCCCTTTTTAATTACAAAATGTTATAATCATCGTAAGTAAAGCTGACCAGTAAATGGCGTTATCCATTTTTTACAGAAAATTGTATTGCCATGCAAGGTAAAGTTATTTACCAAATTTCAGATCAATCGGTCGAGGATGGGGGTAAAAATCAAATTACTTTTTATGGGCGTGCCCAAGCCCCTTTTTCTAATCTCAAAATTGTGAAGTAATCAAAAGTAAAGGTGTGTACAAAATTTTGGATCAATCGGTTAACAGAAAGGCGTTAAAACTAAGTATTACTTTTTATAGGCGTGGCCCCGCCTACTTTCGTAATTACTAAATTGTATAGTCATCGTAAGTAAAAGTGTCCACTAAATCTCAGATCAATCGGTTAACAGAAAAGGGCTAAAACTAAGTATTACTTTTTATGGGCGTGGCGCCACCCCCTTTCTAAATACAAAATTTTATAGTCATCGTAAGTAAAGGTGACCAGTAAATGGCGCCGCACCACCCGTTTTTTAACAGAAAATTTTATTGCCATGAAAGGTAAAGCTATTTACCAAATTTCGGATTAATCGGTCAAGAGGAAGGGGGTAAAAATCAATATTACTTTTTATGGGCGTGGCCAAGCCGACTTCTCTAATCTCAAAATTCTGAAGTAATCAAAAGTAAAGGTGTGTACCAAATTTTGGATCAATCGGTTAACAGAAAGGCGTTAAAACTAAGTATTACTTTTTATAGGCGTGGCCCCGCCTACTTTCGTAATTACTGAATTGTATACTCATCGTAAGTAAAAGTGTCTAAATCTCAGATCAATCGGTTAACAGTAAAGAGATAAAACTAAGTATTACTTTTTATTGGCGTGGCATCGCCCACTTTTTTAATTACAAAAGTGTATAGTCAATGTAAGTAAAGGTGTTCAGCAAATCTCAGATTAATCGGTTAATTTGAAAGGGCTAAAACGAAGTACTACCTTTTATGGGCGTGGCACCAACCACTTTTTTATATACAAAAGTGTATACTTATTATAAGTAAAGGTGCCTAGCAAATCCTAGAATAATCGGTTAACAGGAAAGGGCTAAAACTAAGTACTAATTTTTATGGGCGTGGCACCGCCCGCTTTTTTAAATACAAAGGTGCAGAGTCATCGTAAGTAGAGGTGTCCACCAAATCTCAGATCAATTGGTTAACAGGCAGGGGCTAAAACTATATGTTACTTTTTACAGGCGTGCCGCCGCCCACTTTTTAAAATACAAAAGTGTATACTTATTGTAAGGTAAGGTGTGCAGCAAATCTTAGACAAATCGATTAACAGGAAAGAGCGCTTACAAAATTTCAGAGCAATCGGTCAACAGGAAGGGCGTAAAGTTTCAATTACTAGATTTGACCCGACGACACAAACTCCACAATATTCACAAACCGGGTAAGTTAAATAAAACCTTTTAAAAAAGGAACCTCCCTAAAGTATACTTAGATTTTTTAGACAAATACGAGTGTTAAACGGTAAAAACACAACGATAAAATAAACATTTCTCTGAAACAACAGCAAATACATATCAATGAAAAATTAAAACAAAAAGAATCAAATACTTTCGTCTCGTGTCTTGATGATAATAAACAAAAGCAAATGATATTAAAGTTCAGATTTTAAGTACAAGCAAACCAAAACAAAAAGAAATTTATAACTAATAGTGTCGATTATATTTGTTACGAAACAAAATTTCTAGCTCGTCTTCCGCCATAAATAGCATAGCTATAAAAGTGCCAAAACTAAAAAAATCGCCAAAAACCAAAAAAATAAATCGCCAAAACGAAAAAAAATTTCAAAACAAAAGAAATCGCTAAAACTAAAAAAATCAAAACAACCGAAAAAATCCCCAAAACCAAAAAAACGCCAAAACTAAAATAAGTGCTAAAACTGAAAATATCGTCAAAAGCGAAAAAAAACGTTAAAACAAAAAAGGCTAAAACCAAAAAAACGTCAAACTAAAAAAAAACGGCAAAAAGCCAAAAAAATTACAAAAATCGCCAAAAAACGAAAAAAATAGCCAGAACGAAAAAAAGTGCCACAATCAAAATAAATTCGCTAAAACTAAAAAAATCACCAAAAACCGAAAAATCCCCAAAACCGAAAAAAGCGCCATAACTGAAAAAAATCGCCACCACTAAAAAAAAATCGGCAAGAAACAAAGAAATTCCAATAAACGGAAAATCGCCAGAAAAAAACGAAAAAATCACGAAAATGAAAAAGCGTCAAAACCAAAAAAATGGGCAAAAAACAACGAAAAAACTTTAAAAATAAAAAAAAATTTATTAAACAAAAAAGCACAACGAAAAAAGAGTCAAAATGAAATAGGGGGCAAAAACGAAAAGGGATATACACATTCATACGGAACTCTTCGTGTGCGAGCCATAGTCGCACTTTATTTAATTTATTTTATTTGTTTACATTTGGGAAACATATGTCTATTACAATGTGGTAAAAATTACGATTCTACTTATGTCGTATGCGGTGATTTGCTTATTTGACACATATCGAAATATTATGCGATGCGATAGTTTATTTGATATCGAATGCCGTGATTATTTCGCCAAATTGATTTTTAAAATCGCCAAAATCAATTTTATGTATTATTTCTTAACATATATTTGCTAATAAATGTGTTTTTATATAAAACTCTTTATAATATAAATTTTATAAAATAATCATATAAAAATTTAGCAGAAAATCGCTAAAAGTAGAAATAAAATCGCCAAACATAATTTTTTGTAAGTTTTTCTTATTCAAATTTAAAACGCATTAATAAGAATAATTTTTTAAATTAATAAGTTTTAATTTCTTATAGACGAGTTTTGGTAGGATTTATTTGTGAAACTACTCCTTCAACAAACTTCCTTCTTTAGTAAACAAAAATCAATGCTTTATGTACAACAGTGTTCACACAGAGTTCAATTGAAAATCTATAAAACAAGAAAAAAACTCTCGACACTTAATTATTTTAGTTCAGTTTTGTTTAAGATGGTTTTATACTATCTGTAAAATACAGATAGTATATATGTCTGTTTTGTGCCCCACATGCAACTTTGCGTGTCTGTCAAAATTGTGAATTTCCAGACGACACGAAAGAAGCTTAAGCAATACGAAATGCTCATTACTGCCCTATCCTGCGCGGAGCCAGGTGGGCGGTAAGGGATATTTCCTTCTCCAAACCAAATAAAATATACCTCATTTGTATGAAGTTAATAAAAAAAATTTTACAAAATGGTACGTTTTATTTAAAAGTTCCCCTCCCAAAACTTAAGGTAAATCCGCGCCTGAGCCCTGTAAAAAAAGTGTAAATCATTTCAATATATTTTCGGCGCAAAACCCTAAAGATGTCTGATGGGTAAAAAATTGACTTCGAGTGGCTACTAGTCATAAGTTATGCAATAAAAAATTTAATTGTTTTGTATTAAAATGCATATTTTTTAGCTAACGTTTAATGCAATAAACTTATTAATAGATCTCATAAATTGTTATTTGTTTTTTGTTCAAATAAATTAAATTAAATGATATATTGGGTCATATGAATAAAAAAAAGTATTTGCTTTTTACTTAAAAATTTGTTTAACACCCAAAATTCTTAGCTTTATATTCAATAATATCCAGAATTTTGTATTTTAAAACAAATTTCTAAGTAAATAGCAAAAACTTTTTTTTATTCATACTACCCATTGTATCGTTTTGTATTGGACCGGAATTCCCGCGAAATGAAAAAGTCTGGGGAAAGAAAAACTCTATTTGAAATATAGTTGAAATAATGAAAATAAGTTTTTGGTTCTCGGCGTTCACTTGTATTTACTTCAAATAAATGAGTGGCATAACTTTAAAATCGGTAACCATAAAAAGAATATGATTTTTGACCGCCTTCTCAAAATACATATGTATGATGCATGTGCCACTGAGCGCCGCAGATAAAAAAAAAACAAATGAAACAACTAAAAATTTTAGTTTAATCGATTGGCTTAGAAAAATTTAACGAGCTTTTCCCTAATCGAAGTTTTCGGTTCTGATTTAAAAAAGAAACAAAACTTTTCGATTAGTTGAACAACGGTTGGTTGTTTGGACAGCATCCAGCCAATTTTTAAGAGCAAAAGTTTGGGTTTTGATTTATTTTAAGGAATCGAAGACAAGTTTAACAAAGTGACAATGTGGGAAAACTAATAGAATTTAAGAGGAATTATTTTATCAGAGTAACAAGTTGTTTCTAATAAAACTGTTTTATCGACCATTATAACCGCGCATGCTCAGAACAAGCCCACAATAGAGAAACAAAAGAAATTCCAGCTTCTTTTTTTTAATATGTAATAACAATAAATCATAAACTACACAATCCCTTATCAGATTTTGATAAGATGTTTGTGAAATGGATGCGTTGGCCCAAAACTTTTTCCTGTTGCACAAAATATTGTTCTTCTAAGGCAAGGTTACTGTATTCAATAAAATAATTTTAAAAAAATGAATAATATGCAGTAGTGCGCCACGCAATTCGATCAAAACATCTTATATTGCTTTTTATCAGAAATATTAGATAATTTTTTAAGCTTTGTTTAACTGTCTTTAATTATATTTGATTTCATCTGAAAAGCGATAATGTCATGTACTTATATTTTGATATCCTTCATTTTGAAATAACCCACAGGATACGAATATATGTACATTCAGATATGTATGTATGGATGTGTATTTTACACAATCCCAGCGGGAAAACTCAGAAGACCTTCTTACTTCAGGCCTTATTAAAGGCCTGCTTAGACTTTTTTTTTTTGCTTCAATTACCATTCTTATCTAACTGCTAAAGAATGCCTTACAGAAGGGCTCGGCTCTTCCGTATAAAAGATAAGATACACATGAGAAGGGAGAAGAGAAGGAGTATCATTTTGTGTTTTATTTTTTTGCCCAACGATAAGAAAATCGTTTGGTTCACCAAAAATTTACTTTAGAAATAACGAATATTCTCGTATTCTTTTTTCGCAAGTAATTTGTATATAAAGCTGAAATTTACGCACAAGAGACATCATATATTCTGCTATTATGCCGTTTATGTTGGAGCAGATGGAACTTATATTTATTCTGGCGAAACTATTCATGTTTAATTCCTCCTTAATAAAACAATTACTTTAGATGAAAGGATATAAATCGAAATAAAAAATTACATTAATCGAAATTAAAGAAGCCGCTATAAAAGTTAGAGGGCTGCACGAATATATTCGAAAGTACTCGTATGTATGTTTGTGTGTGTATGAATGTATATTTTTTTGTTTGTATGCGCGTATATATGTGGAGCGAGCTAGACTTGTACATCCAAAAGAAGGAGGCCTTCTAGAAGGCATACGTACTCCTTCTATTTCCTGTTTGGATATATCACACTTGTTTACACCAAACGCACATACATATGCATATATTTACATTGAGCTTTCAATAGCAAAACATATCAGGATTCAGTTCACATTTAGCTTTCGAAGGCGGTAGTCGTCGATTCGTTAATTATAACGGAACGCAAAATCTTACAAACGCAGAGTATGAAATTGTTTAAAGATTTTATTATGTATAAAATACGAAATCGTAGATATTTGTATATAAATCAAAAAGTCGAATAATTACAAAATTATATTTATAAGAAAAAAATTTTAAAGTGATTGAAAAAAAGTATAACCAAGAGCTAAGAAAAAATGTTAACTTAAAACAAAAATTAAAGGAGTAAAAATTAAAGAAAAGTATGAAAAAGTACATACATATGTATGTATACACATGTATGTTTTTATGTATGTACATAAATCTAAACAAAAATTTCCTAAATATTATATATCACCATAAAAATTGTCTGTGTACATTGTACATACAAACATACATACATCTGTGCATTACGGGGTCATTGGGACTCATGGAGAAAACTTAACGTTGGATTCTTATAGAAGCCCAGGGCGGATTATTGTGACACCTAGTCTAAAACTGAGATACTGAAAATTTGAGCTAAATCGGAAAACTCTAAGCCGTGCCCCATTAATGTAAAATTTAGAATATTTAAAACAATACCCTAGAATATTTTCAGCAGAATCAGTGAAAAACTAGCACTTTTAATTTGTTATATATAGCGCCGCCATATAAAGTCCGATATCATCATATCGCATATCATTGCTTATGGCTCAACGTTGGCTTTTAATGTAATCACTCTTATGCCACGCCCCAAATTACGCCTTTATTGTCTTTTTCACATATAAATTAATTTAGAATGGGTAGAACCCAATTCAAAACAACAAAAAAAACTGCACCAGTCACCCACAGAATGAAAGATATATCAATGGCGAGAAATGTAAAATTTTTTTCCACACCCAAATTACAGCACTTTTTGTTTTTTATATATAGCGCCGCCATATAAAGTCCTATATCATCATATCGTATATCGTTGCTTATGGATTGACTGTTCTTCGCTGTACAGAATTTAATGTCGAGGACTCAAAAAAAATTTTGAAAATTATTCAAGACTTACACTTGCTTTGTTATAAAAAAAGTTTGTAATATCGTAGCTATTAGATTTTTATAAATGAGTGACATGTAAACATTAAAAATAAATAAAAATATTGACATATAAACCTGTAGACTCTTGAGAAAACCAATGAAATAAAACTTTAAAAATTCTCATGATAATGAAAATACTTTCAAAGTGTTGAATAAAACATGTTGCTTTGATAGTTACGAAGAGTAAAAGTTAAACATTAGGGATACCCAGGCAAAAATTTACAACCATTCAAAATGCGTAGTACTGGCATAACACTCTTTCGCCAAAAATATAACCCTTAGCCAACGTTAGAATTTACAAACTGGAAAATGTTTTTCTAATAATTTCTACTTATATTTTTTTAGAACTATGCTATTTATTGCGCGCAATGAGGCTAAAAATACAAAAACATAATAAGACGTCACTTTTACCGTTATATTTTATTTTTTTTATGAAACTTTCAAAGCATACCTCAGGGATGTTTCTTTTTGTTTTATTTGTTTTATGCATACTATCATACTTTAAAATTATACAGCCATGACACAGAGAGTTCAATTCCGTTCGAAAAAGGAATTCAATCCATTTCAAGGAGGCGACCTCTAGCTGGACCATACGCCAGCATGTCAGCGGCGCTAACAGTCTGGACACAACTGACACATTTGCGAACTTTAATTTTGTTTTTCAGACACCAGCAGCAAAAATAGGTTGGATTGAATTATAAATTAATTTAGAATGGCTAGAACCCAATTCAAAACAAAAAAAACTGCACCAGTCACCCACAGAATGAAAGATATAGCAATGGCGTTTCTAGAACAGTAAAATTTTTTTCCACACCCAAATTACAGCACTTTTTGTTTTATATATAGCGCCGTATATCGTTGCTTATGGCTTGACTGTGTCTTCGCTGTACAGAATTTAATGTCGAGGACTCAAAAAAAAATTTTGAAAATTATTCAAGACTTACACTTGCTTTCTTATAAAAAAAAGTTTGTAATATCGTAGCTATTAGATTTTTATAAATGAGTGACATGTAAACATTAAAAAAAAATATTGACATACAAACCTGTAGACTCTTGAGAAAACAACTGAAATAAAACTTTAAAAATTTTCATGATAATGAAAATACTTTGAAAGTGTTGAATAAAACATGTTGCTTTGATAGTTAAGAAGAGTAAAAGTTAAACATTAGGGAATACCCAGGCAAAAATGTACAACCATTCAAAATGCGTAGTACTGGCATAACACTCTTTCGCCAAAAATATAACCCTTAGCCAACGTTAGAATTTACAAACTGGAAAATGTTTTTCTAATAATTTATACTTATATTTTTTAGAACTATGCTATTTATTGCGCGCAATGAGGCTAAAAATACAAAAACATAACAAGACGTCACTTTTACCGTTATATTTTATTTTTTTTATGAAACTTTCAAAGCATACCTCAGGGATGTTTCTTTTTTGTTTTATTTGTTTTATGCATACTATCATACTTTAAAATTATACAGCCATGCCACAGAGAGTTCAATTCCGTTCGAAAAAGGAATTCAATCCACTTCAAGGAGGCGACCTCTAGCTGGACCATACGCCAGCATGTCAGCGGCCCTAACAGTCTGGACACAAGTGACACATTTGCGCACTTTAATTTTGTTTTTCAGACACCAGCAGCAAAAATTGTTTGGATTAAATTTCGAATTCGAACAGAATTGATCTCTGTGACATGACCGATAACTAGATTTTTTTAATGGAAATTTAGTGATGTCCTTTCATGAGTTGGACCAAGAAATGTACACAAGTTTTTTATGTAAGACTGTCCATTATGGGTTAAAAACGAAAAACGAAAATACTGCATATACTCTTCGTACAATATGACGTGTCCGTAATGCATGCTGTTGATTTTCCACATTAAGAAAATATGATTTATTACAAAAATGAGGTTAAATTTGTAAATGTTTTAGAATATTTTCATTGCTTCCCTTATTTCAGACAACGAATTTTTTAAATATATTAGAATATATAATTTTTTTTCCTAATATGATTATTTCGAACGTATTTGCTTTGTGAATCCAAATTGATTATTAGGCTAAGGTTCGTAACGTTCTAAGGAACAAGGGAAAAATTAGCATCAACTTAACCTTTCAACGTTCCTTGGAATATTAGTCATGCCCAATTCTTTCTACATATACCGTTACAAACCTTAGCCTAATAATCAATTTGGATAATTTTTTTTTATTTTTGCTATCCGCAGTTTTGTGTATTGAGCGTTACTCTTCCTTAGTACGCTTCATTACTTAGTTTAATTATTGAAATTACATTAACAACATACCCTAAAATAACAGCATGGGTTTGTTCTTCTATATATTTAACACACAGAAAAAATTATCACCAAAAATTTTTCAAACAAACGTTTGCCTAAAAATAAATGTCATTTTCAGTAAATGTTATTTACATAATCAATGAATTGTTTGTTTGACTTTTATTTAGGACACGAACACCAAAAACAACAAGAAAAAATGTGTCGTAAAAAAACAACCCCGATGACGATAAGCACACAAATTACAACAATAACAATGATAGCAAAAGGAATGCGATTGTACCAAGTTTGTTTACTGAAGATTTTTGAGTGAGTCAATTCGTTAATGTCGTTGCGTTAATTCTCATTCATTTTTCAGTGTCTTTAGATAAATATTCAGACTTGATCATATTCAGCAAAGTAAAATTTCATTAAACATTTAATAGATGATGATGATGATTAACCCAGAAAAACAATTTTGTTTGATATATTACAAAAAACCCAGTAAATATTTTTGTTTAATTAAGTAAACTATTTTGTTTAATATTTGTTAGTATTTTTAGACTAATTGTTTTATAAATTTAGACAAAAATATTGTTTGATATTTTTCAGAAAATCCAGTAAATCTTTTTGTTTGATTTAGTAAATTGTTTTGTTTACAATTTGTAAATATTTTTAGACAAATTGTTTTATAGATTTAAACAATATGTTCACTGAAAAAACACGATTTTTTTAATGAAACTGTTGAGATATTTTTGTCTATATTTACAAATTTGTTTGTAGGTCCGGTCCGTTCCTAGACAAAATATTTACTATTTCATTGAATTCCTTTACAGAAAATGATATTTATGTAGTTTTTTTTGTGCAGTTTTGGGAACTTTGTTAAATATGTAGTATTATATTGCAAAACTTTTCATCAATCAATCACGGCTTGTATCCAAAAATGTATTAAGTGTTATCCATGTCTATTTTTTTAGTTTGATTTAAATTTTTTAGTGAATAACTAAAAAGTTTATGTTAAAAGATGTACATCGAAGATTATACATCTGAATTGTTTTAAATTCAAACTATAGTGTGTGTTCTGAAAAAGTATTAAATTCGTACGAAAATGTATTGAGCGTTACGTTAACAATATTCTTAAATAAAATTTATCTATAAATTTTAGGACGGAAAAAAAGTTAACAGCAGCGGAGGTATATAAACGATATAGAGAACAATATCAACTTAGGCATTTGTGATTTGCTTTAAAAAAATGTAGCTTCTACCGCACTGTGGCTTGCTATTTGAAATTGACATAACTTTTAACATTGTTGGTTGATTTTATTATGGTTGGTATATTTATTATGTGTAGTTTTTTACCTTTCATGTGCGAAGGATAAAATCTAAAAAATATCGCATTAAAAACTTAAAATTTGAGATATATCCTTAGGATAATCAAAGTTAAATATATAGTAGTACTAAAGCAACTGCAAAACTTCGTCTAGTAAATTGAAATTCTCCGCTTTCGACGCAATCTCCTTTTCAAATATAAGCAGTGGCTGCACAACAATCATTTATTGATGCTTCTAGAAACATAAAAAATTTTTAAATCAAAGAAAATAGGACGTTTAAGCTTAAAAATGCTTACCAACTATAGATATTCATGGAGTTACTACTTCCGCATCATCTCTTACCTCATCAAGCGTGGAAAAAAAACGTTTAATATAAAAAAACATAGAAATTTAAAGTGTTTAAAACTAAGGCTTAATACCATGTTCATACGGTAAATTGAGCCACTTGGTTCGCTCTCTGAATCACGATTGCGAACCTTGATGTTCAAACGATTGTTCTTGCCTTATATGGGATGCAAATCCTTCTACATTTTCAAATACGTTTCACAACACAGAAAAAACTACAATTAATTTGTTTGTTATATCAATTAAATTATTAATTGATTTTGAAACTACAACGATTTTTGTAAATACAACTACGAAATTGTAAGTTAAAGGAAAATCAGAAAAATAGTTTTTGCAAGTTTTTTGTCGATTTCAAGTTTATTTCATTTAAGATTATTGTTATATCAACAATGTAAATTGTTGATTTTCCGAACAAATTTTAACTATCATAATTGTTGTATTAACAATATTTTTTATACAATCACAGTTCTCGAAGCGACTTTTTGTTGTCTGCGAAAAACACTAAATGTCTTAGCGCGGTATCGAACCGGCGACCTCTGGACTAATAGACTAACGTTCTTCCTACTCAGCCACAGAGCAATTCGATATTAAATACGCAAATAATGAATACACACAAAACGTGATTTGCTTTGTTTCATCTACGTGTGTGCATTCATTTGTTATATCAACAATGATGAATGTTTATTTTTTTCGCAATACATAACAAAAAATTTGGTTAGCTCAGTTTGTTGAAAAAATGTCTGTGTTTGTCGTATCAATAACTCAATTTGTTACACAGTAATTTTGATTTAGCTGCACAATAAACTTTTCACGATGTTTAATGCAGATAAGTCAAAAATACTCAAAGTCAAAAATACTCAAAGTCAAAAATACGTAAACACAATTATTTACTGCGTGCGGTTAACTTTGATTTGTTATATGAAAATAATTTAAAACTGCAAAAAATATGTTAAAATATGTTAGGTATACAAAGTGCTTTTAAAGTATTTTGAAAAATAATCACAGAAAACAAATATTTTGTGCACTTAAGTCAAAATGCAGCTAAGATAGATTTTTTCTATGAAAATAGTTTTGAAATACCAAAAATTTAAGGCACTTATCCTAAAAGTACAGGTATAAAAAGAGCACTTAAAAATGAATTTGTATGGGATTTTAAAGAATAGAGGCACAAATTTATAATTTCTTGCAGTTAAGTCAAAAGTGCGCTTAAGCAAAAGTCTAATACATATTCTTTGTTAATACTACTGTATTAAAAAAATATATGTATGAATTTAAATTACATATTAACAATTGAAATTGTTAGTTGCAGTTTGATGATATTTTTGTCTGTGTATTTCTTTTTTTTCGTTTTTTAATATATACATATATGTAAATACATGCTTTTTGTTTGTTCAATGTTTTTATTTATTTTTTTCACACTTTAATTTTTTGTTTTTCCTTTGTTTGAATTTTTCACAGCTAATTCAGATAAACTAACGATAATTTGTTATCAAAATTGGAGATGATAGTAAATTTTTCGTGGTTCGCAGCTAGATTCAAAATGAACCAAGATGGCTCGCTCTCAAAATTTTGTATTGCGAAACATGTAGGTTCAGTCATGATTGAGGCGCAAACCATGATTGAGAGAGCGAACCTCGAATATTGCTGTCCGTATGAACAACGTATAAGGAAATTAAAATATTACCTTGTACTCCTTACAAATAAGCGTATCTTTTTCCTTAAAAAATTTACAAATTGGTTTTAAAAGAAATTTTTCTTCAGCGTCCTGGTAAAGGTCGAAAAACACTTTATTTTATCGGAGGACACATAGAAAATTTTCTTGAATACGTCAACGTCCAGCTCCATTACTGTACTAAAATGAGAGTTAAGACAATATTTTCGAAAAATGATTTGCCTCAATCAAAACCTCTTTCAAGGTTGGAGGTGGTTGTGAATTGTTAAAAAATTTCTTTGGCTCCGTGTGAAATGTACTGCATAATGATTGTAATTCGTAAATACTTTTCCACATTTTAAGTACAAACACTTAAACACATTGCTTTTCTCTTCTTTATGTGCGTATAAATTTAAATGATGGATTCTTCAACTTTGTCATTTTTTTACAAATGTTGCAGGCAAACATTTTTCTTTACAAATGTTGCATTCAAACATTTTTTAATGTTTCACAATATTTACTTATAACTATTTACATAAAAACATACTGTTGTTATATATAAATATTAAGAAAATACTGCTAAGAAAAAACTCTAATCGGCTTTTTAATAAATTGCGATGTATTTGACCAACACACATAATTGCTATAAAAAGATCTGACTTTCCCCATCTAAAATAGCGATGTAATTAAGAAAATATTAAAGGCCAATTACATAAATTAATATATATATTGCTACTCCTGTAAAATTATGAATATGTTAGTTAGAGCCTTTTGCGTTTCAGGTGAAGATATATTTATCAGGACTTCAAATATAATTTGAAATGTAGGGGAAAAAGTTTTTAAAATTATAGTTTCGTAGGGCTACCGACTTTAAATAAACTTTCATTGTTTGGAAAAAATTTCTTATTTGTTCATGAAATAAAGATTATGAACTCTAAAGAAATCAGAAAGCAATGGGAATGAAGTAAAATAATCTAACGGTAGCACTGGGAATTGCTGTGATAAACAGATCAGTTGACATCAACCTAAGTGATTTAATTCTCGTATTAAATTTTCGTAAAAAGTTTGTATATATAAGAATTGAAATCACTCTCAACAGAGCCACCTAGGCTAACTTGATCCAAGTTGGGAAAAAGCTTGACAAATAGAGAAAAAAAGCTTGATTTAAGAAAAAATCTTGACACTAACTCAATGATGTGCAAAGCACAGTTTATAATTTAAAAAAAAATAACTTTATAGCACAAGAATTTATTAAAAAGTAGTTCTTCATCAACTGAGAACCTGAAGTTAGTTTAGTTAATCGATTACACATCAAATATCTCTAACGGTAGGGCTACCGACTTTAAATAAACTTTCATTGTTTGGAAAAAATTTCTTATTTGTTCATGAAATAAAGATTATGAACTCTAAAGAAATCAGAAAGCAATGGGAATGAAGTAAAATAATCTAACGGTAGCACTGGGAATTGCTGTGATAAACAGATCAGTTGACATCAACCTAAGTGATTTAATTCTCGTATTAAATTTTCGTAAAAAGTTTGTATATATAAGAATTGAAATCACTCTCAACAGAGCCACCTAGGCTAACTTGATCCAAGTTGGGAAAAAGCTTGACAAATAGAGAAAAAAAGCTTGATTTAAGAAAAAATCTTGACACTAACTCAATGATGTGCAAAGCATTAAAAATCCATTCATTAGTCGACTCCAAAAAATGGAGAAGGTATCAATTCGTTTGGATTTTCATATGTATTCCCTCAGCATTCCGATTAAATTTGGGCTGATTCTGTACCTTAATTTGTTTGTACAAACTTTCGCAAATTTAAAATTTTCATTAGAACTATTTCATATCATTAATTAGGCAAATGACATTATATTCTTTATTTACAAAACGCATTAAGAGGAATCAAAAATAATAACGAAATCAAATTACATGTCGAGCCTGTGCTGCAGTAGAGTCATAACTCGAAAATTTTGATTTTTGTGTTAATGTAGAATCACTCATCATATCAGAACAACATTTTCTTTTACCACCCAGTAAAAAACTTGTTTCCAATAAAGCAGGTTTCTACTATTATGGAATAAAAGTAGCGCTGACAAACCTGCTGATATCGCTGCTGATTTTTGTGTGGCGATTTCCCGGATTAGAGTACATACTATATTTTTGCTCACAAAAGCGCTTTTGATGTGGATTGGCGTCGTTAACGCCATTTTGAATTTTTCTTATTTCGATACTTTATTTATTTTTATTAATTTCATATTTTCACTCTATGTTTGTTATCTTAACTTCAACTAGTATCGAACTACGAACCTTCAGGTTTGAAGTCCAACGTATCAATCACTCGACCAAAAACACTGTTGCAAAACGGCACCAAGAAACTCAAATAAACTTTCTCTTCATTCTCGCTTAAAAACCTGCTTTGGATCAGCACTATAAAATCAGGTTTTTTGTATAGCTTGTGTACGAAGCTTTTGTATAAGTAAAAAGCAAATACTTTTCTCGCTTCAAAAGCTGCATTGTTGTGACGCTATGAAATCAACTTCTGAACAAGCTCATATTTTAAAGTGAATTATGAAGCGCTTATTTTCTTTAGTGCTTCAAAAAACATGGAAATTTTTTACTGGGCATTAAGTTGTTAGTAAATTCGAAAATATTTTTTTGAGTTATGAGTCTATGGTAGCAAAGGGTCGATATGAATTTTCATTAATATGTAGTTCCAAAGGCAAAAGTGGTTTATTTTTAGCAAAGGTCTCTGATTTGCAAAGAAAAAGCACTTGGAGAAAGATTTTCATTATAATTTTTACTTTGTATCCATATAAATTATCATGTATTTAAATTCATTAATTAAATTCTAACGCTAAAATAGCTAATTGAAGCTGGTGCATAAAATTGTGCACAAAATAGAAATTAATTTTTATCTTGGCAAATAGCTTTTTAGCTTAAATCTTGACAAGCCTTAAAAAAGCTTGGCAATCAAACCAAATCAAGACCGTCTGGCAAGCCTAGAGCCACCTCACAAGTAGTGATAAGCAAAATACACATGAGCACTGATGATGAAAGTGTAGGGGCTTCCGAAAGTAGCGCTGCTATGTTCGGCTGTGTGCGTAGAAAAATTCAGTTGATGTTAATTTTTTTTTCTTGTTCCTTGGAATATTAACAGTGTCCGGGAAAAAGAGGACGGATGACAACCCTATTTATACATACACTTTAAAACAGTTTTGTTGAAAATTAGGTCGATAATAGTCGGCAACACTTTACAGATTATTATCCACCTAAAATTACACACACATTATATTTGAACAAAATGTTTTTACAAAAAAAGCGATTGGCTGCGTGCAGGTTTGAACCGCGATCTCCTGACTGATAGTCTAACGTATCTACCATTCAGCCATAGCCGTATTATACTTTATGTTACATATTTTCCACTTGGACTAAATATGTTTAATTTGAAAGGTTTTTTCTTTAATAAAATAACTACAAAATCGATGTTATTTTAGACAAGGAGATATTTTCAACACAAATTTAGACAATATATGATCGTAAATTTGAAGTAATGTTTTAGAGTGTGTATGTAGCTGTCTTTTAAGCATACTTTGCTTAAAAATAAACACTTTTAACAGCAGATTTGTATTTTTGTGTAAAATAAGCCAAATATTGCTATTTTTATACAAATAACTTCAAAATCTATATAATTTTAGAGATCAAGAATATGTATTTCAACAAAAATTTAGACAATATATGATCCTAAATTTTAGTTCATGTTTTAGAGTGCTCCATTGTTTATGATAAGTTCAATAAAGAAACTAGGGGTATATGAGGGTGCAAGTAATGCGAAACATAAGCTGTTAATAAAATACCATTAGCGAAGCTATTGCAGTTACCCAGTAAAAAATTTTCATGTTTTTTGAAGCACTAAAGAAATAAAGCGCTTTATAATTCGCTTTAAAATATGAGCTTGTTCACAATGCAGGTTTTGAAGCGAGAAAAGTATTTGCTTTTTACTTATACAAAAGCTTCGTACACAAGCTATACAAAAAAGCTGATTTTATAGTGCTGATCGAAAGCAGGTTTTTAAGCGAAAATGAAGAGTAAGTTTATTTGAGTTTCTTGGTGCCGTTTTGCAACAGTGTTTTTGGTCGAGTGATTGGTACGTTGGACTTTAAACCTGAAGGTTCTTAGTTCGGTACTAATTGAAGTTAAAATAACAAACATTGAGTAAAAATATGATATTAATAAAAATAAATAAAGAAACGAAATAAGAAAAATTCAAAATGGCGCCAACGACGCCAATCCACATCGAACTATTTATTTCATATATTTTTAGTTCTAGTGCTGAAAATTTTGATGATTTTCAGCGCTTCAAAAGCGCTTTTGTGAGCAAATATATAGTACTCCAATCCGGGAACTCGCCATGTAAAAATCAGCAGCGATATCAGCAGGTTTGTCAGTGCTACTTTTATTCCTGCTTTATTGGAAGCAACTTTTTTACTGGGTAGCTTTCTAAAGACTGTAAATTTGGGCATAATGGGATCGCTTTTAGACTAATGTTATCTACAGAAACTGGAGTGCTCAATAATATTTGTTAATAACAATATGTATGTATATCGAGAGTTTTCGCTTTTAAGCAACTGCTGCGGTTAGAATTTATGGTTAAAATTGTTTTCCATAGTATCGATAGTGGGAAAAAACATCGATAGTCCATTAAAAATAAAACTATCGATACTATCGATATTACCATCGATTGCTTTGCAGCTCTAAAATATAGCACTTTTGGTTTTTATACATAGCGCTGCCATTTAAAGAACGATCTTATTATATCGCATAATGTTGTTCATGGCTGGGATATAGCTTCATTTTTGCTACTACTGACTTTTTAATCCGACATCAAAGTCTGGGTGCCACTTATGTCATCTCGGATCCTTCCCCTCTAATCTCTAATTTTTTGAACGGGGAAATAAAGTCGTTTTAAAACGTAGTATGTCTAGCTTTTAATATATTCACTTTTATGCCACGCCCCAAAATTACGCCTCTTTTTTTTCTTTTTCACATATAAATTATTTTAGACTGGGTAGATCCCAATAAAAAACAAAAAATTTTGCACCAGTCACCGCCTAGAATGAAAGATATATCAATGACGTTTCTAGAACTGTAAGCAAACTATTTTGCCATGCCCCAAAATACAGGACCGATCTCATTATATAGCATATCGTTGTTCATAGCGACATAAAATTTTGGGCGCCACTTAAGTCATTTCGGATATTTCCCTCCTAATGTCCAATTTTTTTCACGACACGCAAAGTTTTAGATGGGCTATTTTGTACGTGCATAAAATTGGACATTAAGAGGGAAGGATCCAAAATGGCATAAGTGGCGCTCAGGATTTGATATCACTAATGAACAACGATAAGCGAATTTGATGTCGGATTCGAAAGTCACCTGAAGCGACAATTAGCCCATTCTCAAGCCATAAACAACGATATGCGACGACATGATGAGGTAGGACTTTAAATAGCGGCGTAATATACAAAATATTAAAAGTGTTGTAATGGGTGATTTTATAAGAACTATCGGAAAGTAAAAAAAAAAAAACATAAAATTCAGAAAAATGCATGAAATATTTATTTGGATCGATAGTTGGGTCGATATAATTTAATGTTTGAAGATTATTTCATGCAAATGTTGGCCGCGGCTGCGCCTCAAATGGTCCATCCGCTTAGTCCAATTTTGGCATACTCTTTCCAACATTTCGGCCGGTATCTCACGAATAATGTTGGCAATGTTTGCTTCCAGTGCGTCAATCGAAGCGGGCTTGTCGCTATAGACATTAGCCTTAACATAGCACCACAAAAAATAGTCTAGAGGCGTTAAATCGCACGATCTGGGCGGCCAATTGACTGGTCCCAAGCGTGAAATAAACTGTTCACCGAACTCGCCTCTCAATTGGTCCATTGTTTCGCGTGCTGTGTGGCATGTGGCACCGTCTTGTTGAAACCACATGTCATGCAAGTCAAGCTCTTCCATTTTGGGCAGAAAAAAGTTTGTTATCATCGCACGGTAGCGCTCACCATTCACAGTAACGTTGTGATTCGCATCATCTTTGAAGAAATACGGCCCAATGATGCCGCCAGCCCATAATCCGCACCAAACGGTTGTTTTTTGTGGATGCATTAGTAGCTCTTGCAATGCTTCTGGCTGCTCTTCACTCCAAATACGGCAGTTTTGCTTGTTCACGTATCCATTCAACCAGAAATGAGCCTCGTCGCTGAACACAATTCTTCGATAAAAAACTTTCTTAACAGACCACGCATTTTGGTAATAAAATTCAATAATTTGCAAGCGTTGTTCGTTTGTAAGACGATTCATGATTAAATTATAGACCAAACTGAAGAGTCAAGCCATAAAAAACTAAAAGTGCTGTATTTTGGGACGTGGCAAAAATGTTTTGTTTACTGTTTTGAAAATGTCATTAGCATATCTTTCATTCTAGGGGGTGACTGGTGCAACTTTTTTTCGACCCACCTTAATATCCATGCAACTTTTTGGGAAATTGTACAAAATAAAAATGTGAATGATTGAAATTTATCCGGGAATTTCATTAAATTGAAGTCATGCCATTTTTGTCATCCCGTCTACGAGATAAACTATTGCTTTATTTGAAAACTACATGCAAGTTGAATTTAGTATAGAGTGCCATTTAATATGTATCAATGATTGCAGTCGTGTCAATGGTACTCGTTTCCTAAAGTGAAGCATTCGATCTTAACCGAACTTTGAATGATATTCCCCAGAATTTATGAAAACATTTTGGAAAGTTTAGTGGAAGTTTTAAGTAGGGATGTAACGAATACCGATACCGATACCGATATATCGGCGATACTTCAGATTTTCCGATACATCGGTATCGGCGATATTTTACTGCCGATACGACGATACTTTTAAAAATTTTTTCAGAGTTTTTTTAACCAATAATTTATTTTTGTTCGATTTTAAACACAATTCGTTATTTTTTAAATCTTATTAATATCAATTTTAAAAATTATTAATATTTTATGCTGTTATTTTGTAAAAAAAATTATTTATTTTTTGTTAATTTTACCATTAATTCAAATTCAAGCCGTTGTTTTTTAAATCTTATTCCAGCAAAAAGGAGATACTCCAAAGTCATGAAAATGTAGAATTCGCGATCTGGAAGTATTGCAAATTTGGATAATTTCTAAATAGTTTTACATATCCTTGCCATTGCAGGAAGTTCTGTTTTTCGATTACCAATCACCGAATTGGAAGCGATGCTAGGACAAATTTTCGGTATTCTATAATGATTTTTCCTCAAGGAAAAGGGATAAAAAGTACCCATTTTCACAATTTTTTTTATGCGAATTAAACTCAGAACTGTATTTTCATGTAAATTTAAGTGAATAAATATAAACTTAGAAGTTTTTTTTAATAATTAAGCTATTAAGTTATTTAGAAGAATATTAGTTGATAAATGTCCTTTAAAAAAATCGATTTTTTAAAAAGCATGGCGAGTATTTTTTAAAATTACAAAGGAATTAAAAATTTTTTCTTGCTTTTCTACTAATTATCTGCATATTTTTAATATAGAAAATGTAGCTCCTTAAAAATTACTTCCAATGTTTTATCAATTTTAAATATTCTCTCTTATAATGTAATTTTGTATAATAAAAAATTGCACTTTGGTTTTGTTGATCTAAACTTGAACTCAATTTCAATATTCGTATCGGTATCGGTATCGGCGATATTTATTTTTAAATATCGGTATCGGATCGGCAAAACGGAGTATCGTTACATCCCTAGTTTTAAGCTCAACTATGAGCTGCAACAAATTTGACGTGGGTTGACGGAAAATCGTTCCAAATGCTGTAACAACTTTAAGTTGTCACGACTTAAATTTGTAATAAGTTGATGCTATTTATTATTAAAACCCAGAACGAGATGTTTTAGAGCAATAAAATGAATAATCGAAGACGTTTTGGCAGACTATGACTCAGGGTATCTAAAATTCGGCGCAGCTGAGTATAGTACTGTATTGTTTGTATTTACACAGAAAAAATTATCACCAAAAAATTTTCAAACAAAAGTTTGCCTAAAAATAAATTTAATTTTCAGTATATGTTCTGTCCATAATCTATGAATTGTTTGTTTGACTTTGATTTAGAACGCAAACACCAAAAACAACAATAAAAACTGTATCGTTAAAAACTACCCCGATGACGACATACACACAAATAACAACAACAACAATCATAGCAAGAGAAATGCAATTGTACCAAGTTTGTTTACAAAAGATTTTTGAGTGAATCGATTAGTTAATGTCGTTGTGTTAATTCTCATTCATTTTTTTAAAGTATTTAGATAAACATTCAGATTTGAATACATTTAACAAAGTGAAATCTCATAAATGTTTAATGCATGATGATGATGACACAGACAAAAAAATTTTTTGTATTTTTGTTTGATTGAGTACATTATTTTGCTTAATAATTGTTACCATTTTTAGACTAATTGTTTATTAAATACAGACAGAAATATTGTTTGATATTTTTCAGAAAATCCAGTAAATATTTTTTTTTGATTTAGTAAATTGTTTTGTCTAAGATTTGTAAATATTTTTAGACAATTTGTTTTATAGATTTAAGCAATTTGTTCACTGAAAAAACACGTTTTTTTCAATGAAATTGTTGAGGTATTTTTGTCTATATTTACAAATTCGTTTGTAGGTCCTTTCATAGACAAAATATTTACTATTTCATTTAATTCCTTTACAGAAAATGAAATTTAGTTTTTTCTTCCTGGAAATTTGGCAAGAAAAATAAGAAGCATTATGGCAAGTCATTTATGAAATGATTTGGAGATCTTGAAATAATATTTTTAACTAAATAATTATGGTAATATTCGTCAGTTATAAGCGTTGTCAACTTTTAGATTTCAAAAAGCACTGAAACAAGTAAAAAACGCGTATTTCTTGAAAAATAGCACAAAATTTTAATTTTTTAGTTTTATTAAAAAAAATCGAGCCGATTTAAAACGAACTAATTTAGAAAAATTAAATCCACTAAAAGAATTCAGTTTTTTTGTAGTTTTCTATTTTTTAGAGCTTAATATATTATATGCGATATTAATTGATTATATATGATTATCATAGAAATTATCAGGTTATCATAAAGAAAAAACTGTTACTTTTG
Organism: Panzeria rudis; assembly: GCA_956483635.1. NCBI lineage: Eukaryota > Metazoa > Arthropoda > Insecta > Diptera > Tachinidae > Panzeria > Panzeria rudis. Next base: position 35,154,669 of record OY101451.1, on the reverse strand, counting down.
AATCTGTTTTCATCCCTAATTAAAGACTTTGTACAATAAAGACCTGTCAGTTATACTCTGTAACAAATAAAGAAAATTAAAAATACATTTTTCAGGATATTTTGGCATTTTGGAGGATCTTGTAGCGGTGTCCTTTTTAATCATTGCTTATTAAGAGGAGACCGCAATCTTTCGAATGACACCAAACTTATTAATATCCGATGACGCGTCTAAAGTTATTCAATCTTGAATATACGAACATTTCTCAAAAATTTGCTGAGATGCCCAAGCTTCGACGGCTATAAAAAGAAACTATAAAAAGTATCGGGATAGATGCGCCCGTAAGAGTAGAATATACATATGTATGTCAAATTTCGTTGAAAACGGAAATTCGAACGAAATACGTACAAAAATTCGTTTTTTATGGGGTTTGACGCATAAGATTAAGCATCACTAATTGCTCAAATCCACTTTTTCCATTTTTCTGCATGACTGCAATAACTATGTTAAGGAAATAGTTGCATTACACTTGAAATACATTTTTTAGATAAATAAACTATTTTTGGAATTTTGGGTTTAGTGCCACCGTCACAAAATAAAAGCACCAAAAATTAGATTAAAAAAGCACCAAGCACTAACTCCAAAACTTTTCGCGTCGAAGAGTTGAAAAAGCACTAAAAACGGTGCGAAAAGCACTGAGTTGACAACGCTGTCAATTATCCTTAATACGATCTCTTGATGTGCAATAACTTAATAATTAATTTCCCTGAATTAACTCAAAAATTCCTAAAGTTTTGTCTTATCTTAATTTTTATTTCAAAAGAATGCTTATACTAAGAAAACAATGAAAACTTCGATAATTTTCAGTTTATAAGTTTATAATTTAGAAAATCACCATTTCCCAGGAACGCGATTTTTCTATTCCCGTTTCGCTGGGAAATCCCGAACCCTACTCAGCTTTGGTGATAGCAAGGTTGAAGGTGTCTGTGGATCATTGAAAGCGGCTCCAAAAATACTTTAAAGTTTTTGCTGATTCTCTTTTGATTTAAGTGAATATAGTTCTCTCTATTCGTCATTTTTGTTTCTTCTTGTTTATATTTATTTAAAATTGCGTGTATGTAAGTTTTTTTACTTGAGGTGTGAAATCGCCCAAAGACGGGCAGTAGTGTTGCCAGGAGTATAGCCATTCCTACTGACAACGCATCCATTCCTACTAAAAATGTAGTAAAAAAAATGGATTATGGCCAAATGTGACATTACTCGATTGGCCGCCATACTCGACAGACTTAAATATATATTAACTTGTTCCTTGGAATATTAATCATGCCCAATTTTTTCTGAATTAAACGTTACGATCCTTAGCCTAATAATCAATTTGGATTCATAATAGCAACTGTTTGACAATGGCCAGCGCGCAAATTGTATGAGTCCAGGTAGCAATATAAAACCAAACACGAGTTGATTCAGCCTATTAAGGAAGCTTGCAATACAATTTCTTTGGATTAAATTAAAAGCCTTTGTGACTCCATTCCAAACCGTATTTTCAAAATTATCTGCCACAAAGGTTTAAGTAGACATTATTAAATAATCAAGGAATATTATTAATATACCGTACGACTAAAAAAGTGACAAAAAGTAATTTTTTTTTATTTTAAAGGTGTGTGTGTCGTATTTGTATGAGCCAAAGTTTCAAGTTATTATTTTGATATTTCTTCATAAAACACGTATTCTTAAAAAGGCATGAATTTTATTGTAATCGCATTTATTGTGTAATTTCCTAACTAAATAAACGTTCATTTAAAATAGAAAAGAAATGTCTATATTTATTTCTTCGAAACATTTCATCGCCAAAAACTCTTACGTATATGTATGTCGCTCAATGGTTCTAATTGGAAAAAAGGTTAATAAATCTGTATCTTTGAAATTTGCGATCCGATTACAAAACGATGTATGTAGAAATCATAGAGGAGGACCTAAGCTTTAAGATTGATGAAACGTAGATGACGCTGTTGAAACACAAGATGAACTATAGGGTGTCAAAGTTTACGATATCGGGTATGATCAACTTTATTGGCCTCATAAGTTTTACAAATATCAGATTTTAATGAGTTTAAATACGTATGAGTAATATAATGGTATGTACTATCATATTACTCATACGTCTCACGCGTTATCAAAAAATGGGAAATCACATTTTCTTCTTTTTTTTATATTAAAAATTCATGCAAAAATGCCCGTTCAATAAATTGCTAAAAAAATTGTATATAAGAGTATTTCTATGTTTTTTAATAAATAGTAAAGAAATGAAAATAAAAAAATGAAGTTTGATACTATTTTCATGCAGGTAAATGAAATACTTCTGAAAATTTTACTATTTTTAGAAAATCTGCTCTCCTGGCCAAATTTTTGAGCCGGACGGGTAACACCTAAAAGTCAGATTAATTATCATTAATTAATCAAATGTATGCAATACAATTCGTGAAGAAATTTAAAATACTCCATGGGCGTTTTTTTTTCTTAAGCGATTAATTTAGAATTTCGTTCAAAAATTCACTATATTCGTAAAATGCTGGATGTAGCGTGCATGCTTTAATGGATTTAAAACTTCTACTGCATTCTTGCGCATATTATCACGGATTTTGTTTAAAATCATACTTTTAGATTTTAAGGGAAATATTTACGAAATCAGGAACAAAGTTACGGTCAAAAACCAACATTTAAAAATTCAAAGCGAAATATCTCTGAAAATATTAGGGATTCTTAATAAAACAAAGTGTGTTTTCTTTGTCTCCTAATAAGCTTTACAACAAGTTTAATCTCATTAAAATTGGATAATATTTGTCATGAGGCCAACAAAGTTTATCATGCCCGAGATAGTCAACTTTGACACCCTATATCTCACCGTTTGTAAATAGTGGTCCAAATTTCTATTATTTTTACATACATCGTTTTCTAATCGGATCGCAAGTTTCAAAGATACAGCAGATTTATTACACTTTTTTCTACTTGGAACCACCGCACAGTACTTTGTTCCCATATAACGATTGGACAAAAATAGAAGGAGTTATCCTAGATAAATGAAATTCGGTACACTGTTATAAATTAAAGTAGATAAGAAAAATGCGAAGTTTTAAAAAAATCGGTGCAAGGACTCTTATAGCTCCTAAATAGCCTAAACCTTTAAAATTGAATTAAAGATACATTCCTTAATGTAACCAGTTGAAAAATACTGTATCTATCAGAAATAGCGCTATTATTAATTGTACCAATTTTTAGTTTAATCACTGCAAGGTTTCGATATGCTGTCATAAATATCATTTTTTTAAACACTTTAATAACTATTACAATCGCCGGATTAGAAAACAATTTCAGGAGCGGTAATATATATGTGATGCTAACAGCTGGCTTAAATTTGGTTTATATTGGTTAAGTAATAAAGGATGATCTAAAATATCCTTCTTTTAAAAATCTTAAAAAATACATAAAAATTATTACAAGCAAATTTTAAAATTAAACTACTTTTTCTTATTTAATTTATCGTGAGCATACGTGATCGTGAGAGTTTTCATATTACTCATGCGTGAACGTGTGTGATTAAAAAAATCTTTCCGTGAGTGTATTTGCGTGATCGTGAGACATTTTAAAGATGTCGGGAATGAACGTCCGCGATCCAACATTATTTTTACATGCGGGTGACCAGTCGTGAGCGAGGATGCAGTCGCGCAGTCGAACTATTTATAAATTAATATCTTGAAATACATATAAGGTATTAAAAAGTTTTTTTTGGAAAAATATGTTGAAATTGATTGAGAAGGAAGTATCAGCTTCCCATTCCCATTCAAGCCACATCTTCAGGAAAGGTTTTCAAAAGAGCAAGGCATAGAAGTTTGCAACAAATATTAAATAAAACTTTGCAAAAATATTTACTTTGCAAAGCAAAGGACTCGTGAGAAAATCATTTTCCGAAAATATATGCATACATTAAGATTACTAGCAAAAAGTTGGTACTTCTGCTTAATGGCTAATATAAATAAAGGTCCAATCTTCAAAATAAAGGATAACAAATTAAAATCGATTAACATATTTTTTAAATATCGTGACATAACCGACAGAAAAGCTTAAGCTACATACTTTTCGCAAATCGTTTTTTGACGAAGATCGATTATTTACGATAATTTGGACTATCTGTCAAAGTTTCAAAGTCATATCAAGTACCGTTACGGAAATGCAGCAAAAAACTTTTAGCTTAAGTGAGTTTTCCCTTTAAATTTTTAATTTGTGTACATATTTTTGTAACTGCAGTGTCGCTTAAGCTTAAATTCTCTTATTCATGTAGAGCAAAACTAGTGTCCACAACTGCAAGGATATCAACGAAACAGTTAAAGAACAGCTTGCTAAGGATAATAATTACTAGTTTTGAAATAATCTGATTAAATTAACCAATTTTCCATAACATCAAAAATATCTTAAAATATCTTAACCCCCAAAAACATGCGTTATCTTTTAGAAAATTTATTAAAACTATTAACATTATACATAACAGTCCACTACAATCCTATGTAGCCAATATTAAGTCTCTACTTCGATTTAAACCACGGATAAATTAAAAATATTACTCCTGTAAAATTTACTTTTTGGCGCTTGAGCTTTTTTGCTGTTATGCTGTTATATACTAGATCAAAATTTGGTATTTTTTACAATTTCAATAAAAATAAGTCACATTTAAGGCTTCATTAATAAATCACTTAAATCATTACTACATATTTACCTTCCATAATTTAGAACTAGATGTGTTTTTAGTCATCCACTAAAAAATGAGAACATAATACTGTATATTAAGAAAGTTACAGGCATTTTCATAAGTGATAAAAGTATAAAGTGTAAAAATTAGTTTTTTGAACTGCACAAAAAGTCATATTTTTAGTTTAAATGAACTGAAAAAGGAAAAACATATCTATGCAACAATGCCAGATTTGCTCAATTCAAGTAAACAGTACTCAAGATTTTTGGAAATAGCTTTATAAACTGCTAAAAACTCCCTTTTCACGAATAAGAAAAATAAATGAATCCCACACAGAAAAAACTAAATTTCATTTCTTGTAAAGGAATTCAATGAAATAGTAAATATTTTGTCCATGAACGGACCTACAAACGAATTTGTAAATATAGACAAAAATACCTCAACAATTTCATTGAAAAAAAACGTGTTTTTTCAGTAAACAAATTGTTTAAATCTATAAAACAATTTGTCTAAAAATATTTACAAATTGTAGACAAAACAATTTGCTAAATCAAATAAAAATATTTACTGGATTTTCTGAAAAATATCAAACAATATTTCTGTCTGAATTTAATAAACAATTAGTCTAAAAATGCTAACAATTACTAAGCAAAATAATTTACTTAATCAAACAAAAATACAAACAAAATTATTGCCTGTGTCATCATCATCCACCATTAAGCAATAATGAAATTTCACTTTGTTAAATGTGTTCAAGTCTGAATGTTTATCTAAATACTCTAAAAAAATGAATGAGAATTAACACAACGACATTAACTAATCGATTCACTCAAAAATCTTTTGTAAACAAACTTGGTACAATTGCATTCCTCTGCTATGATTGTTGTTGTTATTTGTGTGTATGTCGCCATCGGGGTGGTTTTTTACGACACAGTTTTTATAGTTGTTTTTGGTGTTTGCGTTCTAAATAAAAGTCAAACAAACAATTCATAGATTATGAACAGAACATTTACTGAAAATTAAATTTATCTTTAGACAAACTTTTGTTTGAAAATTTTTGGTTATAATTTTTTCTGTGCATATTCGTGCTCAGCAGCACCAATTTAGCTTAAAAACATCTCATTTTTGAGGTGCATTTTTTTGTGGCACAGTGTAATTTATTTTTAGAACAATAAATTAAAATAATTGTTTTTCGAATAATGTAACTGGTGAATCGAAATTTATTAATTGTTTTCAATATGGGAGGAGAAAGCGAATAACTTCTTAAATCCCCGAAATGTAAATTCAATCTTGTAAGGGGCTACATAATAGCCCACAATAACATAAAATGATGTACTATTATTTTAGATGGAACGTGAACTTACCAGACTATTAAATAATTTTGCAAAACAATCCGGATAATTTAGCTATGCAATTGGACTCGGATCACACTATTGTGTTGGATCATTATAACGATATACAGCATGTAGTCCCAAACGCTAAGGACCGGACGTATAATAATACCAAATTGATACGTTTTAACATCTCAGAAGCCTCATAGAAACAGTTAAGAAAATGTGGCTCTTCAAATTTATAAACTGTTGAATTACTTGAAAAGGACCCTACGGAAAATTTGGTGACAATTGACACAAAAGTACTCGTCCTATGTCTTGAGAAAATGAGACTGGTACCAAAAATAAGGAGTAGTGAATGGTGAAAAAAGACATATTGTGTAAATGGTCACATTTAACCATTTTCAGTCAATTTAGTTGGTACTCCGGCTAGTATTGTAGTAAATGGCACTGAACAAATTAGATGCACCTGGATCTAAGGCCTATCACATAGTATATATATAATATTAATTGTCTTCCTTCAATGAAACTGCCATGCCACTCAGTAACCTGTGCCGTAACTATATTCAGATATTAACTCCAGCTTAACTGGTACTTATAACATTCCCCTGTGGTGGAGTGGGTAGTGTACTAGCCTGTCATGCCGGAGGTTGTCGGTTCGAATCCTATCAAAGACATCGCTTAAAAATAAAAAACAATTTCTACTTGAATTTGTAATAATTAAAAAATAAATTCATCGATAATTACAGCTGAATTTTGAAATAATATTTATATATAATCTATATTATTCTACACCGATTAGGACTCCATAAGATAGTTCAGAGACAAGTTACAAGGTGTATACAAACTATCAATTAACCCCATCCTAGGCCATCCCCATGTAAAAGTGGCTGGTCCGCTTCATAGGAAGTGTTAGAACTCGGACTGGTCCCTACCACCTGAAGACTGGTCACGTGACTTGTTTTGTGTCAGTTCCATTTACCGCAGGGGAAGCGCAACTCAACACTATGGGATATATTGCACAAAATTACTACAAATTGTAAAAGTTTTATTAAAAATTGTTTAAAAACGAAACTCAGCCATTGCGATAATATTGCTTGTCTATAGGATACAATAAGTTAAGAGCTCTAATTATAGAATAAGCATATAAAAAAATAGTTTTCTAATCAAACTAATAATAAACTTACACTCATAATATTTCGTAAACTTTGAATATAACCAAATAATATTTGCACACTGAACTACGGTAGTATTTTTTCATCAGCACTTAATTTTTTTTTTGCATATAATAATGGGTGAATTCGTATATGCAGTAAATTTGTGCAACCGGTCTGCAAAATATTACAACAGTAATAAAAAAGCTACCTTTGTTGGAGCAATCTGCGGCAGCATTGTCAAGTGTTTGTATAAAGAAAGTTTTGAGGAAAAAAGTATTAAGAAGTGTGTTTGTTTTCGAGCGCAGAACTTTAATTATTGCACAATTAATGAATTTACGAACGTATGTACCTATTATGTTCATAAATAAATCTATTTTTGTTTGACCCACATATTTCTGGAGGGACTCTTGCCTATTTTTGGATAACTAGAAGAATGATTTTGTGCCTTTCAGAAATCCATCCTCTCCCACTCCAATAGAAATTGCAGCATCTGTAAAACTGAAAAAGTAAATGAATATGTCAATGAATGCTATATACAAAATACTTTACTTCTTATAGCTCTAGCAGCACTCATGCTCCGCGCAATCTCCTTCTCAGCCCTTTCCATGCAGCATAAATGCTCTGCCACCTCATCTGTGAATAGTTTGCGCCAACAGTTTTTGGTAAAATTATTTTCAAGCAAAGCATACAATACTCTCGTATACTGGCACAAACAAGTCATGTTGAATCGTGCTCGAAACACATACCATATAAGCATACTGGTGCAATAGGCATTTCTTTAAAATCTCTGTACGGATGAGTTATTGTACCTAGTGCGCACCGCATTTATTTTGATATTATTTTGAAAATAAAAATTAAGGAAAACGCGTGTTTTTTTATTAACAAATTATTAGCAATGATTTGTTTTATTTCAGAAACTCTATACTGTTTACTGCCTATTCGCTAATGTTGAAGGAGTTCTTTCTTCCGCACAATTACATTTAAGGCAACACCAAAATTTCTGAATTTGTTTTTGCTTTAAATGTTATTTGTGCGAAAGAAAGAACTCATTCGACATCGGCGAACAGGCAGCAACTCTTTGGCAACTTTTCTCAACTGAGCTAATTTCAACATACACAATACCACAAACTGGTACCATCAGCAAAATATAAAGCACCTCATACACGTTTCAATTCAATTGTCAATTGAGTCTTTCAATTGATTTGGTTCTTGGCCACACACTTCATAAACTGGATTGAAAGATGTTCATTCAACTGTAAAATTTATTAAATTAACGACAACTTAAAAAATTTTTAATGTTTTATTTGCAAAAGAAAACTACAATCATAAATGTTGACAGCTGATCAAGAGACTCGAACACACACAGCATAATCGAATTGAAAGACTTACTAGCCAACTTGAAAAATTAGTAATAACTTTTTTTAATTTTACACTCTGTAATTTTAAAATACTTCACTTTTGGAAAAAACATTAAAACTGAAAACTTTAACATATATTACGAAAGTCATGGTTACGAAAGTAAAGGTATTGAAAAATAAATAGATTCGTATCGAACAAAAAATTATTTGCTGGATTTTGTATATGTTTCAGAGCCTGCTGTGCATATTTTTGAAAATCATTTACATATTTGTAAATTCTCAAATGGTTTTTGAAAGTCTGTACATAAGATAAAGGGTTTGTAACTGTTCAGAATTGTGTGTGAAGCAGTGATGGAAAATTCAGTACTATAGTACTATTTTCAGTACTTTTTCACTTTTAAAATACCGCAGTACCCCCACGACACAAATAGTACCTTTTCCAATCCGTAACGTTAACAAATATTGACCAAATTATAATAAAATCAAATACTTTTACAGAAACTACTAAAATTTTCTCTCGCTTATTAATTTTCAACCCATTATTTGCAAAAGTACAATGATGAAAAATTCCTAATTTCTTTACTTGAAGAAAACAAATCACTTCAAACCTGTAAACATAGAGAGTTGATAACAGTTCAATTAACTTATTGCTATTTTATAATTCATTAAAATCAATATAGTAGGACCTGTTCTGTGTTTTACTCGAAACGAAAACATTAAAAGTTTTCATGGAATTGTTGTTACACAAAATATTCACAAGACCATTTCTTACGCAATACTCAGAATTTTCATTATCTAGTGAAATAAATAATAAAATTCTATTTTTCATTTTTCATGTGCTACCATCAAAAGTTACTTCACTTTTAGAATTTTTAAACTAGTGCGTTCGAAGAAACTTTTTCGTCAACGATATTGGATTTTTTTGAGTTTAAGACCTGATTGGATACGATCGATTTACTGCCCTTTTCACAATGTATGATTAACAGTTAACGTGGATTTTATGGCAAATTTTGTATGCCGAACTTGCCGTTAAAATCCATGTTAACGTTTAATCGTACATTGTGAAAAGGGCCGTTAGTAGTTTAAAATTTACTTGAAAAAAGAATAAATTTATTTTGAAAACTTTATTTTCGAACATTTTAAAAATCTACCGAACCGATATTTCTGTAAAGGAATTAAAATAAATAGTAAATACTTTGTCTAGGAACGGACCTACAAACAAATTTGTAAATATAGACAAAAATATCTCAACAATTTCATTGAAAAAATCGTGTTTTTTTTCAGTGAACAAATTGTTTAAATCTCTAAAACAATTTGTCTAAAAATATTTACAAATTGTAAACAAAACAATTTACTAAATCAAACAAAAATATATACTGAATTTTTTGAAAAATATCAAACAATATTTTTGTATGAATTTATAAAATAATTAGTCTAAAAATACTAACAAATATTAAACAAAATATTTACTGGATTTTTTGTAATATATCAAACAAAATTTTTTCTCTGGGTCATCATCATCCATTAAGCATTTATGAAAATTTAATTGTTAAATTTGTTCAAGTCTGACTGTTTATCTAAAGACTTTAAAAAAATGAGTGAGAATTAACGCAACAACATTAACACATTGATTCACTCAAAAATCTTCGGTAAGTATATATCCATACCAGTCAACTTTTGCTGCGCAACTTTTGAGTATATGGGAGAAAGAGGTGAGAAGATTGGGAAGGGGTAGACTGCTTCATGTACATGCAACTCTCTTTTGTTTTCTTCTTCGTAATATTAAGCAACAACAAAATCTATGTAAAAAAACAAAAGCTGCGCAACAAGAATTTCATTATATGGACACGAATGCCACTTCAAAAGAAAATTTCAGAAAGTTGCAAAAGTAAAAGTTGCTTCGTATAGACATAGACTAAACAAACTTGGTACAATCGCATTCCTTGCGCTATCATCGGGGTTGATTTTTTAAGACACAGTTTTTCTTGTTGTTTTTGGTATTTGCGTCCTAAATAAGAGTCAAACAAACAATTCATTGATTATGTAAAGAACATTTACTGAAAATAAAATTTATTTTTAGACAAACTTTTGTTTGAAAACTTTTTGGTGATAATTTTTTCTGTGTAAGTAAGATCATTGTGTTTAGAATGGTTCTGATCGGTTAAGCCATTCTTATGTTATTAGAAGTTTACATACATACATGCAGACACATACTCATATACACACGTACATACATCCATCACCGTAAAAGTAGTCAGAATTGATTTGTATGATAATTAAGAATACTAAAAATATTTTTTTTAATTCTTAAAAAAGTACCATTAAGGTGAAAAAAGTACTTTTTAAGTTGAAGTTCAGTGCCATATCGAAATCTGTATTTTCCATCACTGGTGTGAAGTCTACTGATGATTTGGTAAAGCACCAATGAAATGCATATAGACAATGCTTAAACACCAGCAAATAAATTTCATTTAAAATTAAAGTTATTTATTTATTAAATTTTTTTATATAAAGTATTCTCCCAATTTTATTTAAAAAAAAAGTTTTATTTGTTGCGGGATAAGCATGTCTATATGCCTGCATTTCATTGGTGCCTCTTGTGAATGCGGATGCTAAGACACATGATACGCCTTTTTATGTTGAAATTAAGACAATAAAAATTAATAGCATGCGTTCTAACATCTGAATTCACAAGAAAAAAAATTTCAAATGGACGATTTAAAATTTTCTTGATATTCTCGCTTTTACTTTTGCGCAAACAAACTTGTATTCTTCTCACTTGAAAGCAGTCTTGTGAAAGCGAAATGAAAAAGTCCAAAAAAATAGTCCGTTTTAAAATTGTTCCTTGTAAATTGGGATGCTAGAACAGCATGTGTTCTATTAATTTTTATTTTCTTAATTTCAACTTAAACAGATGTAGCATGTGTTTTAGCATCCGAATTTACAAGAACAATTGTGAAAACGATTCGGAAGCGAGAACATAGGGGTATGTGATAATTACATTGTCCCATTGAAAAAGTATGAGTAAACCTTGCCACTGTTATATTAAGCAAATTGGGCAATATTATGACTTCAGAAATTGCAATTAAAACAGCAAAGCTGAGAGTAAAAAATTAAAACGGAAAAACTGGAAAAGCTGCACAATTTACAGAAAAACTTATTTTTTAAGCAAAAAAACTTCAAAACTGCTCAATGCTTAGAAAAACTACACATTTGGCAACGCTGGTTGCAACCAATACAAGATATCAACATATTTTATTTCAGGCAACGGGTGAGGGAAGATAAATTTCAAGAACACAAGCTGGATAAAAAATAAAATTTTAATTTTTGTCTTCTACAAGTAGGAAGTGAATTTAATACTTAATTAATTGTTTTAATTTACTTGAAAATTCAAATAAATGAAAATTAAAAGCAAAAATGAAAGACTTATTATTGAAGAACAATTGAAGACATACATATTTCTTCGACGTTAGGCAAAAAGGTGTTAAGTCAAAAAAAATTTTTGGTTGGGTTTAACAATTTTTTTTCTCTTTCATTTGGCATCAATAACTTAAGTCTAATACACCTGCTTCCATTCATAATCATTTTCTGTTTAGGCAATAAATAAGAAAAGTGCATATTATATTAAAATTAAATCATCTTCAATTCAACATTACGAAAAACTTTAGTTTCTGACTTAAGAACTTTTTACCTAACATGAAGTGAGAAATATGTAAATATATTTATGTAGCCATGTTTGATTACCTACTACAAATTATTAATTTTTTACTACTACTACTTTTACTCCAAAAGCGTTTGAGTAACACATGCAAACATCAAAAAAGCAATAAAGAATTTAAGAGACAAATAATTTCTCTTTTACTACAAATTTACTACATTTTTTTGGAAAAATGTCTGTAAAAACCCACAGAGCTTTTCTATTCGAATTATGTCCGAGTCCGGTCAGATAGTATGTATGCACAAGTTGCCGAACTCGTATCCGAGGTCGGTCAGAAAACGCATTTTTATTTTATTTATAGATTATAAGTCTTTACAGATTTATCTTTTTATTTATAAAAATATTTCTGACTTAGAACAGGGGCCTGTTTCTCAAAAACTACAAGTTACAAATCTACAAGTTAAATGCACACAAAACAACAATAATATTTGTAAAAGTGTTGTTGTTTTGTGTGTATTTTGCTTGTAGATTTGTAACTTGTAGTTTTGAGAAACGTATCCCAGGTTAATAAAACAAATTTTCATATAAAAATTTGTTTTATAAGCCTCTTATAAATCAAAAATATTTTTATAAATTAGCTTGTAAAGACACAGAAAAAATATCATCAAACTGAAACTAACAATTTCAATTCAAACATATATTTTGTTAATATAACAAATTGAGTTGTTGATACGACAAACACCGAAATTATTTTCAACAAACAGAACTAACAAAATTTTTTGTTATGTATTGTGAAAAAAATTAACAATCATCATTGTTGATATAACAAATTAGCATTGTTGATATAACAAATGAATGCACACAGGTAGATAAAACAAAGCAAATCACATTTTGTGTGTATTTATTATTTCCTATTTAATAACGAATTGCTCTGTAGCTGAGACGTAAGAACGTTGGTCTATTAGTCCAGAGGTCGCCGGCTCGATTCCGCCCAAAGACATTTAGTGTTTTTCGCAGACAAGCAAAAAGTCGCTTCGAGGATTGTGATTGTATAAAAAAAAATATTGTTAATAAAAAAATTATGATAGTTAAAATTTGTTCGGAAAATCAACAATTTACATTGTTGATATAACAACAATCTTAATTGAAACAAATTTGAAATCAATAAAAAATATTTTTCTGATTTTCCTTCAACTTAAAATTTCGTAATTGTATTTACAAAAATCGTTGTAGGTTCAAAATCAATCAATTATTTAATTGATATAACAAAAAAATTAACTGTATTTAAAAATTTTTTCTGTGGATATAGATAGTACTAAAGAAATTACATTAAAGATTTAAGTACAAAATAATTTTTCGTTTTATAATATCATTCGTCTCAGACATATCTATAATACGATAACATTTATTAAAATTTTCACAAATGCCACGAAAAGGGTAATTGTTACCATAAATAGATCTGTAGTAATTTAGACTTATCAGCTGATAGTTTTGAATTGGCCTAGCTGCAACGCAAAAGTTAATTTTACCAAGCAGGAACTCAGAATGAACATCACCACGAATTCGTTCAAGAAGAAAAGAGACACTCAGCATTACACGACAACTTTTTAAAGTTGGTAGTTTAGTAAGACCAAGTCTGTTAACATACGACGGTAGAACATACAATGTGATCATGGAAATCAAGTATTTAATGTCTATAGCTGCACCAGGGTCGGAGCTACGGTGGGTGAAAGTTGGCTACCTCGGGTTTGAAAAGCTTTGAGCGGCTTGTAATTTTCTTAAATACTGACCGATTTGTAAAATTTTAAGCGCGTTAGATTTAGCTAAATAAGATCAAACATAAATTGTTTTTTTATATATTTTATAGTTTAATAGATATTTCACTTCGAAATTTAAATTTTTTCATTTTTCGCCTCGGCTGTTTTTGGGTTTTTGGTTTTAACTTTTTTACTAAGCCTCTGATTTAAATTTTTGCACACCATTTAGCAACTAAATAAAATTCTAAGTAAACATACAGAAAAAAACTTTGAAATAACTTAATCCGTTAAGGGCCGTTAACAATAAAAATATTAACTTGCAGTTAACATTAGAAACAAAATTTAAGTCTTGCTTAATAAAATTTCATTAACACAAATCTGATTTACCTATTAAATTTCAATTAAATTTAACTGGAACCTTTTACCCGACTGCGCGACGCAAAGCCTATGTACATATGTACTTATGTATGTGTGTTCCATTGTGGACCTATATAAGCCGAACGCATGGCCCGATTTTGATAATTCTTACGTCAATCAATTTCTCTTAATCCTGCGAGTGTCATTAACAGTGTCATATGACAGTAGTAAAAATTCAATATGGCGGCCAACAGACGTCATTTTGTGAATACGAACATAATAAAAAGTCGGCGAACTATATTAAAATGGGTATCATTCGATAGGTATTTGAAAATAATCTTTAGTTTGTCTTATCGTTTTCCATTTCGAATGACCGTTTAGGATCTGCGACGGTTTAAAGTTTTTTAACAAACAAAAAACCCAATCGCGTAAAAGTCAACTTTTAACAAACAGTTTAAAACGAAGCTGCCTGTGTACGAAAACTAAAAAGAACAGAAATAAAAAATTAATTTAAAAAATCAAAAAACCCGACTGCGTAAAAAAACTAAAAGCAAAAACCAATCCAGTATGGGAAACATAGCGACTTTTAGAGTCGGGAATCATTAAAAATCATATCGTCAAATCTGCGCAATAATGGTTCGCGGATGTAAAAGTCGCTATGTTCGACACACTGGACTTGGTTTTTTTCCTTTAGTTTTTTTACGCAGTCGGGTTTCTTGATTTTTTAAATTTATTGCACGCCTCATAAGCGAAGCGTTGAGGTGGGTACTACTCTCACTTCACGCGAAACTACTAATTTTTCAAACTTAAAATGACTCTATTATTAATACTCATGACTTTTTTAATGTCATTTTTATTATTTAAACTAATTAAGAAACTGTTTAAAAAAGTTCTGTCTTGGACGTCCGTTTGTCTGTATGTACGGATCCTGTATGTGGTTACGATAACGACCGAAAGTCTTCACTAATCGAGTCCTTATTTTTTTACGCTTCAGTATAATTAGGAATAGAAGCCTATTTAATTTCACGGTCTAAATGAGATTATGAGGTGTGCACTTTTGGATTTTCCAAACTATTTTTTATTTGAGTTTAAGTTAACTAAAGAAACTATTAACATTTGAAAATAAATTTGCTGTTTTTTATTTTGAAAATATTTAACATAAATTTTCAAGAATAATAACAAATTCAAAGCTTTTTTGTGCAGCAGTCGTACTCAGATGCTGTTGAACTATGATATTACTTATATAAATTGCAAAACGTTTTTCCCAAAAATAGTTTATTGCAGCCAATCACAAAAGTTGATGACAAAAGCTAACTCAATTTTTTTATTGTTAACGAAAATTTTTAACTTTCAGTTAAAATTTAAGTTTAGGCAAACTGAAAGCTAATAAACTTGAAGTTAAAATCAACATAACTGAGCTTTGTGTTAATGGGGGTAAGCCGTAAAAAAGGCCTAAGCTCAAAACTTTAAAATTTAACTAAAAAAAATTGTTAATTTAAAAAAATGCTTTCATAATTTTTAAAATTGTAAAAATGTCGCTAGAAATGCTAATTTTATGTTTTCAAGCAGTTTCATTTTAGGGTTTAATTGTTTTGACGATTTTTTTTTATTTTTGCGATTTTTTTAGTTTTATAAATTTTTATCGTTTTGGTATTTTTATCGTTAGTGGTTTTTTCCTTTTAGCGCTTTTTTTTCAGTTTGGGAATTTTTTCGTTTTGACTTTTTTTAATACATAATGCATATCAGTGTTTGTGAATTATACTACAGTATTTATCGCTTATATGCATTCCAAATTTTGCACGACTTTTTGAGCTTATGAGCGAGAAATGCATTTATAAAAACGCCGTTATATGCATCGGCAGTGCTTATAAAAAAAATCGCCTATATGCTTCAGCGGTGCTTATATGAAACTAAATTACAATCTATACATATAATAAAGCTGTAAAATCGGCGTGTCTGTACATTAAATATTTTCTTTAAATTTTTATTGTGGCGTAAACAGTAATCGATGCAGAGAACAAAAAACCAAATTTTGGAATTTTTGTCTGTCTGTCTGTCCGAACACCCTTCACGTAAAAACCACTGACTCGATTTTTATGAAATTTGATATAGAGGCACTTTGGAGTCCTGATTTAAACATAGGGTACTTTTTACCGCGATAAAGTATCTTATTTCTAAGTTAAAATAGAAAAAACGAAAATATATCCAATTTTACTAATATAAATGTTGTTGGAAATTAGAATGATGTTTTTGTTTTTTTAACGGTGGTAGCATTGTTTATTTTGTATAACGGGAACTTTAAAAAATATGTAGAAAACGTTATATTATTATATTTTACAGACAGCTTATAGTCATAAAGTGATCTTTAATCGCGCGAAGCGGGCGGCCACATCTAGTGAGTAAATAAAACACCAAATTTTACTTTCAAAATAATTGATTAATATTTTCACAAGTTTTGCCACAGCAGCCTGATATTAGCTTTCTTGATTGAATGAAGCAGCTTGTTTTACACAGACAAATTAAAGTATATTGAGATTTAACTTTTTGTTTGCGGTTGAAAACTTGCTCCACAAATTTTTTAAAACTGTACATAATATGTACGGTGCATATATGAGTATTTTTTTAATACACTTTAAAAAGATTTATATTTCTTTACGGTGCATAAAAGCGAGAAATGCATATAAGAGAAATGCAAATACGAAAAATAATTACGGTTTTTTAAATCAAATAGAAAATTACTCATGTTGGGGTACATATAATAGAGGGCTGCACGAATATACTATCAAGTACTCGTATGTATGTTTGTGTGTGTATGCATGCATGTTTTTTCTGTATATGTATGTATATATGTATGTTTATATGTATATTTGGTCGTGGCTATGTATGAACACACATACACATGCATGTGTACATAAGAATATAAATAAGAACATACATCTATGCATTCACGAAATTCATACGAGTACATTCTACGAATACATTTGAGTACACTTTGCAGCCCTCTACCATATAAACGTTAAATACAAATAACCGACGTGCATATAAGCGATAAATACTGTATTCACAAACCAGTTACATATTTTACATGTAACTGGCAATACGAAAAAAAGAAAAGAAATTATCATATTGAGTTTGACAGAACGTTCTATGAACTCATAAAATATTGTCAAAAATAAACCCAATAATTGACTAAAATGCCATTGTAAATGGTATAGTTTTTGAAACTCGCTGAAAGCTTTAAACAAATTTTAGCATTGCTAATATAAATGCTCTACATATTAGGGATTTTTTCTTTTGGAGCTTTTTCAGCGTTTTTTTTTTAATTTAGGCGATTTTTCGTTTAGAAAATTTTTTCAATTTTGGTTTTTTTAGTTTTAACGTTTTTTATTGCTTTGGCAATTTCTTGTTGGCATTTTTTTTTTCATTTTATTGTAATTTTTTTTTAGTTTTGGCGATTTTTATTCATTTTGGTGTTTTTTTTTAAATTTGGCTATTTTTTAATTTTTGGCTATTTAAATAAATTTTTTTTGCAATATTTTTCGGTTTGGTGATTTAATTTTCGGATTGTTCTTTGCATTACTTGAATGGATATCCATCAAATATCAAGTTTTTTTACTCGTGATGATATTTCTATGAAGTATAAGTCAAAATAAAGGGTGAATTCTTAAATGCAGTAAATTTTGTATAACCGGAGTGCAAACTCTTGCAACAGTAATAAAAATGCTACCTGCAGGACATTACTGTCAAGTGTTTGTGTAAATAAACTTTTGATGAAAAAAAGTATTGGCAAGTGTTTGTTTTCGAGCGCAGAGCTTTGCTTATTGCACAATAACGGAATTTATGAACGTACCCAGAATCTTTTATATATACACGGATAATTTAAGTCCACCTCTACTCGACACGGTTTAAAAACTGAACATTGTTGCAGAAACAACGCAGTAAAATGTTTCCCGTAACAGCGCCATTCTTTCCCTTACTATATTCCGTTGTTCAGTACTATACATTTTCATTTTCAATCTCCCAAATTTTCTTTACAACAACCTATTAAAATAATGGAACTAGACTATTCAAACCACTTCGTTTCTTTTCGGCCAGAAGAAGGGTTTCTTGCTATTTGCTTATTAATATTCTTTTCCATACATAAAAATTATTGCTAATTTAAATTTTTAAGAAATTTATTATTTGACATATTGTCATAGTCATATTTTAAATGAAATTTATTTTATGCACAGACTTTGATTTGGTTCTTATTTTTCATTTTGTATAAGTTTCTCAGCCTACTACACTTATTTTATTCTTTTGTGATTTTCAAAAATATTATCGTTTGTAAATTCTCAAATGGTTTTTGAAAGTCTGTGCATAAAATAAGAGGTTTGTAACTGTTCAAAGTTGTGGTTGAAGTCTAATCACGATTTTGTAAAAGCGCCAATGAAATGCATATATACAATTGCTTAATAACCATCAACAAATAAATTTCATCTAATTTAAATTCTTTATTTATTTATATTCTATTTAAAAAGACTTGCATATTTTATTATTAGCTCTGTCATAGTAATGGTTACAAGTGTACATCAATGCAATGTCATGTTTCTTAAAAAAACAAAACAATAACATTTGTATTAAAATACAAATTACAAACATTATAATATTGTCTAATTATTTCTTTTATACATATATTACACTTTAATAACATATAAGAGGTGACATCGTATTGATGTCATTCTAGTCATAGCATTGATGACACTTAAACTATGACAATATTCTATGAGGATGTTTGGCATCAGATTGATGTATATTTTCATTTTATTGATGACATTTGTCATAGCATTGATGTCATAACATTGGCGGTCATCAATGCGATGATCCATTTTGAAAAAAAATTTTTTATGAAAATGTTCAAGTCTCACCCAAAAAAAAGTGAAGATTTGATGCAAAAATGGGTCTCAAAAAAGTTCACACCGCTGGGACCATGCCATGCCTTCCCGTGTCGACTTGCGGTTGAAATTTGATTAAATGACATTTATACGGCATGATGACCCAAGTCGAAAAATTACCACATCTTCAAAATTTTTCTTCTAAAAAGTTGTTGTCTGTGAAGTTTTCTACAGCTTTTACCTTACCGACTTTTATCGACATCGTATATTTGACTTATTCCATATAAGACCAACGAAAAAATCAAGATTTTTGGACCGACTCCCTCCGAATCAAACCAAACTCGGTATGGTACTTAAGTCTTGCATAACTAACATTTCACCAAAATTATTAGGGGAATATTTCCACTGGTTCCCAAATTGTGAAGCATTTAATGTATGATAAAATACAAAATTTGCTTGAAACTACTTTCATATACGTGGTTATAACTTCTTTAATATCTAAGCTAGCCGAATGAGTCATGTCTTGTTTTAAAGGTATTATAATAGCGCTTCAACGGTTATAAAAATAAAAAAAGTTATCACAATGATAGAATCTGTTTTTTCATAATCCGCGATTCATGATGGTGTAACTAAGAAAATGGTACTTTCAAATTTTTCAAAAAAATATATATCAAGCTTAACCCTTCCATTATGTTGTCACCAAATCTCCATGTGGTACTCTTACAGGTTCCTGAGTTATTAATAAAACTTTTAAACAAAGCAGAAATTTGAATAAAGTTTTTAGTAACATCGGCACACAAAAAGAAAAATTGATCTCTACATTTGACCAGAACCACTTACCTACATGTGTTTTGACGCCCTGAATCCGAATCTGAGGTCAGTTTGGCTCGTAAGCCATCAATATTTCGAATAAAGTAGCAAAAGTTGTAAAAATCTGGAAAACGACAGTTTTTCGCAATTTAGTCGAAATTTTGAGGGTATAAGAGTTAAACTGACCTCAAACTCGGATACAGCGCGTCAAAATACATATAGATACGTGGGTCTGCTCAAATGTACAGCCCACTTTTCTTCTTTGCCAATAAACCGGTGCACAGGCACGCAAAAAATCTACATGTATTTTGACGAGCTGAATCCGAATCTGGAGTCCGTTCGGTTTGTACAATCTCAAAATGAATAGTAAATTGCGAAAAATTGCAGTTTTTCGAGAAGAACTTAGGTGCATATTCAGCAGATAAATAAACATGTAGGTAGGTGAGTTTGGTCAAATATACAAACCATTTTCTTGTGTGCCGGTGCAATGGTATATTGGCACAAAAAAAGTTTGGCGTACATTTGAGCAGACCCACCTAACTATATGTACTTCGACGCGCTGAATCTGAATTCGAGGTCAGTTTAACTCGTATGCCCTAAAAATTTCGAGTAAATTGCGAAAAACTGCAGTTTTCCAGGATTTAACAACTTTATTCGAAATCTTGATGGTTTACGAGCCAAACTGAACTGATATTCGGATTCAGGGCGTCAAAATACATGTAGGTAAGTGGTTCTGGTCAAATGCAGAGGTCAATTTCTCTTTTTTGCGTGCCGGTGCTAATAAAAATTTTATTAAAATGTCAGCTTTGCTTAAAAGTTTTATTAATAACTCAGGAACCTGTAAGAGTACCATATGGAGACTAGGTGACGACATAGTAGAGGGGTTAAACATTAATATATATTTTTTTGAACATTTTAAAAATACCATTTTTTTATTTACAACATCATGAATAGCAGATTATGAAAAAACAACTTCTATAATTGTGATAACTTTTTTTTATTTTTATAGTCGTTAAAGCGCTATTATAATACCTTTAAAACAAGACATGAATCATTATTCTAACTTATATATTAAAAAAGTTATAACCACGTATATGAAAGTAGTTTCAAGCAAATTGCCTGATTTTTCATACATTAAATGCATCATAATTTTGGAATCACTGGAAATATTCCTCTAATTTTTTTGGTGAAATGTTATTTGTTTTAGACTTAACTACCATACCAATTTTTGTTCGATTCGGAGGGGGTCGGGCCCAATCATGACTGGAATAAGTCATTTAACAAAATAAACAGCAAAATATCAAAAGGCCCATATAGCCCAGTCAAATAAGGAGAAAAAAGGGGCCAACTGCGAAATGAGAGATAATAAGCTGAAAATTCTTATACACCTTCATTTTGGTGTTCTAAAAGTTGTCGCAAAAGTATCATAAAATCTCGTGTCTGCGGTGTAAGTTATTCAAGGTTAAAGGTCACAAAAATTAATTTTTTCGCGACTATCTCGGTTTCTATAGCTCCAATGATGTTAAAACTCATTACGGATATTGTAGAGCATAATATTTATGACAAGTTTTGCATTAAACATTTTTTCATACGCCCAATCGTTTCTGAGATAGCGGGGAGAGAAATCGCAGCGCTCGGTCATACTCACTGTAATGCAAGATCAACCGTGAATATCAGTGAATAATACCTTTTTTAGAGTTACGGAATGAGAGATAATAAGCCGTAAACTCGTATACGCCTTCACTTTGGTATTTTAAGAGTTGTCTCACAAGTCTTATAAAATCTCGAGTCTGCGCGGTAAGTTATTTAAGATCAAAGGTCACAGAAATCAGTTTTTCGCAGACACGAGATTCTATGAGACTTTTGAGACAACTTTTAGAACACCAAAATGAAGGTGTATACGAAATTTCAGCTTATTATCTCTCATTCCGCAGTAAAATCCTAAATTCGCTAATTTCGGTAAACTTTTTGGCTCCCTAGAAATGAAGTTGTTTCTTTAGTTATTGGGCCGCTGAACGCAAATCCGAGTTCCAATTCATTTTATCAGTTTTTGTTTTCGAAATATACCGTTATTTCGCAAATGAAGGCACTTCCACAACATATATTAGCATAACTGGAGAATGGTTTGTCCTATTCAGTAAAAAAGAAAAACTAAAACTCTACAAAAAATTATATTTAAGCCTATGCAAACATTTGGCCAATTCAGAACCTGTTATATGTGTTGTAGGTCGTATAAATGTTGTTGGTAATTTCCACATAAACATTTGCTTAGAAACATGTTTATATGAAAATTACCAACAACATTTTTACGATCTACAACACATACAACAGGTTGTGAATTGAGCAATTGTTTCGAAATCTGGCCATTAGTTTTACAAACAAAGTTTAAACCTAAAAATTTTAAATTTCATATATAATTTTAAAAATTGTCTTACCACATTGGGACTAAATCAAAAGCTTTGCACCAATTTCAACTAAGGTGTACTTATTTCCTCTGCAATATATTAAGCTACATGATACTGGAGAAAAAAATGGGACTGTTGGTGTATTTTTATTTTTTTATGAATTTTTAAACACAAAAATTTTTTAATTTTTATCGACATTTTTAGTTTTTAGGCTCAAACTTTTTGATATATCTGAATTTAATGGGTTAGACTTAAGCAAGGCATACTTTACTCCAGTATACTGGCACAAACAAGTGATGTTGAATCGTGCTCGAAGCACATACCATACAGGCATACTGGTGCAATATTCATTTTCTTAAAAATTCTGTACTGATGAGTTGTTGTACCTAGTGCGCACCGCATTCATTACTGATATTGTTTTAAAAATAGAAATTAAGTAAAATTCGTGTCTTTTTATTACAAAAAATTTTTAGAAATGACTTGTTTTATTTCAGAAAGACTTTACAGAATATATTTTGTTCTTTTTTTTCTTAATTTATGAGTAATTTATTCAAGTAAATGTGTTTTATCCCGATGTTTACTCTTTGACAACTTCTCTCAACTGAGCTAAATTCACTATACACAATACCACAAACTGGTACCATGAGCAAAATATCAAAATCTGGTTGACATCGCTACACAAATCGTACAATCACACCAAATGCCCATACACGACCCAACCACTGGCGCCAACACGTGATTTCGCGTGCATACTGGTGTAGTATATGAGGCCCTTTAGAGATAATTTTGTTGTTGTGAATTTTGGTTTTTCGTTTTTACTGAATAGGGCAAACCTTTCTCCAGTTATCCTAACATGTATTTATATGTCGTGCAAGTGCCTTCATTTTGGAAATAACAATAATAAACCTGATAAAAAATTGGAGTTCAGATTTGCGTGCAGCGGCCCAAATAACTAACGAAATAACCTCAATTTCTAGGGAACGGAAAAGTTTACCGAAATTTGCAAATTGATGTGCATTTCTTATTATGGGCTTTTTCAATATTTTGCTGTTTATTTTGTTAAATATACGATTTAGATAAAAGTCGGTAAGGTAAAAGCTGTTGAGAACTGGTCAGGCCAAAAATTTTTAGCCGACCTCAAAAGATTTTTTTTCGAAAATCGCGGGTGGAAATTTGCTCCCCGCCAGGAATAACTCTGTAATTTTCAAAACTCTTTTTTTGGTCCCATATTTTTATTCGAAAATCGGTAGGACAATTTTTATGTTTGAAAGCGTTTGCTCTCAGTTTGATTCCATAGAAGTAAAAATCTGACGGACAAAGTGGTAGCCTGATATATTAATTAATTTTCGCATAACTCCATCATTTCTTGACCGATATTAAAAATATTATATTTGAATAGCCATGAAAGGATTGGTACTACGAAAAATTGTGGACGGACACCCAATTCGTAGACAATTGCTGTTAGCTGACTGGTTAGCGCGTTTGACTACAAACCCTGAGGTCTTGAGTTCAAGACTAGTTTCAGGCAAGCCAACAACATCATCAATTTTCGTTATGTGCATGTGTTTTATTGTGTTGGCTGTTGTTGGACTGTTAAAGTGATAAAGGGGCTGCAACTCTGCTCTACAAAAACCGCGTAATAACAAAATTGTAAATGAATTAAGCTTTCTATCTCTCTCCCACTTCACCACCTGTTCTTTCTACACTATCCCTTCCCCAAAGAAGGTAACACTTTTATTGATTAACTGGTAGGCATTAATTGCCTGATTGCGTTACTTCTCTTAAAAAAGACACACACACCATTTGATATAACGCTAAATTGCGTCCGTTTTGTAATCTGTTCCATAAGATCATTGCTTTCTAGTCGGCCGTATAAATGTAATCTAATCAAATTTCAACCGCAAGTCGGCACGGGAAGGCGTAGTCCCAAGGACATGAAATTTTTTGAGAGGGGCTGACCAAAACTATTTCCACTTTAAAAAATAACGGACACCTTAGTGTACATACGTATCTATGTATGTATTTGTATTACATATTTTTCAGACTTAATACAGCTTTAATTTATAAGATTGTACGATAGCTAATTAAAACCACTTCTGTTCGAGACAAGTAGAAACTACTACAAAAAAAGCAAGAGTTAATTATTCCATCAGTTACTAGAAATTAAAAAGTGTATTTAGATCCTGGAACTTCTTTCCGCGAATGTTTCATACAGATGTCAAAAATGAAACTGAAAAAGGCAACGAACGACTGCATGTATGTACTTTCTTCTTGCAGTTTGTGGTAAGTTGAATCTGAGTAGGAGTATATTTATGTGTATATTTGCCAATACTTGTATATATGTACGTACATAAATTATGTAAATTATATGTACACAGAAAAAAATTATTACCAAAAAAAAATTTTTCTAAAAATAAATTTAATTTTCAGTAAATGTTCTTTACTGAATCCATGAATTTTTGTTTAGCTTTTATTTAAGACGCAAACACCAAAAACAACAAGAAAAACTGTGTCATAAAAAACAACCCCGATGACGACATTCACACAAATAACAACAACAACAATGATAACAAAAGGAATACGATTGTATTAAGTTTTTTTACTGAAGATATTTGAGTGAATCAATTCGTTAATGTCGTTGCGTTAATTCTCATTAATTTTTATAGAGTCTTTAGATAAACATTCAGACTTGAACACATTTAACAAAGTGAAAGTTCATAAATGATTAATGGATGATGATGATAACCCAGACAAAAATGTTGTTTGAAGTATTACACAAAATCCGGTAAATATTTTTTCTATTAAGTAACTATTTTGTTTAATATTTGTTAGTATTTTCAGACTAATTGCTTTATAAATTCAGACAAAAATATTGTTTGATATTTTTAAGAAAATCCACTAAATCATTTTGTTTGATTTAGTAAATTGTTTTGATTAAAATTTGTAAATATTTTCAAACAATTGATTTAAACAATTTGTTCATTGAAAAAACACGTTTTTTTAATGAAATTGTTGAGATATTTTTGTCTATATTTACAAATTTGTTTGTAGGTGCGTTGATAGGCAAAATATTTACTATTTCATTGAATTCCTTTACAGAAAATAATATTTAGTTTTTTTCTGTGTAAGTTTAAAAATTCTTAACGCTATCCCTTAGAATAGTTACGCGAATGACAAATGTACTGCAGTTAGTAGCTGTTGTGTCGTTCTTTTTCATCTTAGTATTTGATAGATAGTACAAGGAGGAATACACTTTTATGCAGACTGGCAATTTGGAGTATTGAAAAATTTAACTGCTATTTGTTTATGCACGTTTCATAGAAGAAGTTTGTGGTTCTGAATTATAATGCAGTTTCAACTATTAAAGGAAGAGAAAAATCAGATCTATGTAAATTTATTTATACACACTTTGCACAAAATGTTCGTTTGTATTCCCTCCGGTTAACACATAAATACAGTTATTGCCATTAATATTCGGGTCTCATTGTCAAGTCAAATAAAACGCATCTAAAATACATTATTCAAACAAAAGAGTGATTTCTATTATTTTATTTACTAATGCACCGCAAATATAAATTCAGTAAAAAATTTTAAAATATATGGGCATTTCCAGCGAAAAGTCAACTTTGTCACGTTCTGGAACAACCACTTAAAATGTTTTTTTTTTTTCAAAGAAGTAAAATAACATTAAGGCCCTAATTATGTATATCAAATGACCGAAGTGAAATTTATATTAAAGCAAAAACAAATTTGAAAAAAAATTGCATTTGCGAACTTAAGTGACAGTCAAAAACTCATAATTTTTGAGGATAATTTTGACTGTCTAGACTACCGATCATGTTCGACACTCAAACCATCGTTCAAGAAAAAAATTGACACACAAACATAGAAAATAACAAAATTGGGTGCGCTTTATTGATAACAAAAACTTTTTATAATGAATTTCTTTAATTCAATTATTTAATTTCTTATTATTTACCTAACACCTCCCCGTACGATTTTGTACTAACACAGAAAAAATATCATCAAACAGCAACTAACAATTTCAATTTTTAGTATGTAATTTAAATTCAAGCATATATTTTGTTAATATAACAAAGTGAGTTGTTGATACGGCAAACACAGAAATTTTTTTCAACAAACTGAACTAAACAAATTTGTTGTTATGTATTGCGAAAAAAATTAACAATCATCATTGTTGATATAACAAATGAAAGCACACACGTAAATGAAACAAAGCAAATCAAGAATTTTTTTTCAACAAACTGAACTAGCAAAATTTTTTGTTGTGTATTGTGAAAAAAATTAAAACTCAGCATTGTTGATATAACAAATGAATGCACACACGTTGATGAAACAAAGGAAATCACGTTTTTTGTGTATTCATTATTTGCGTATTTAATAACGAATTGCTCTGTAGCTGAGAGGTAAGAACATTAGTCTATTAGTCCAGAGGTTCGATTCCGCCCAAAGACATTTAGTGTTTTTCGCAGACAAGCAAAAAGTCGCTTCGAGGATTGTGATTTTATAAAAAAATATTGTTAATACAACAATTATGATGGTTAAAATTTTTTCGGAAATTCAACAATTCACATTGTTGATATAACAATAATCTTAATTGAAATCAACAAAAAAAATTTCTAAAAAAGTTTTTCTGATTTTCCTTGAACTGACAATTTCGTAATTGTATTTACAGAAACCGTTGTAGGTTCAAAATCAATTAATTATTTAACTGATATAACAAACAAATTAAAAAATGTTTGTTTTGAACATCTCACACAGCAACCTTGCATTTCATAAAAATACATGAATTCTTTAAAAATATAATTTTCCGCGTCCAAAAACTAAGTCTTGACTGACACTTTTTGGTTCACACTATCAGTCAAAAGCCAATATGGGCGCTGACTGTCACTCAACCGCAAAATTTTTTGTGGTTGACTGTTGACTGACGCAATTTATGTTCACACTATCGATCAAGCCAAAATTTGAGCAAAACTGTCACTCATGTTCGCCAAATCTCCTATATTTGATTTAATCCAACACTCACACACTTTTTGTATTTCGCTTTGATTTGTATTTGTATCAATACCAACAATCAAAACTGCCTGTTTGTTTGTTTTTGCTTTTTAACCGACTTCAAAAAAGGAGAAGGTTATCGTATTCGTGTGTATGTTCCTTTTTTACTTTTTTATGTTTGAACTCGCATAACTCTGTCATTTTGAACCGATTTTCAAAATTTGCTGGAAAGGGTTTGCCTGCTGTTTGGTCCAATAATTTTTATTTCGAAAATCGGAGGAGAAAATTTGCAAATGCATAACTCTGTCATTTGTGAATCGATTTTCAAAATTCTTGTTTTGTCTGAGAGGGTTTTCCAAAAGTTGGTTCCTACGGGTACCCCCGTAGGGTAGTGGATAGTGTGTTAGACTATTAGCCGCGGGTCGCAGGTTCGATTCCTGCCAAGACCCTGCGAGTTTCTGCCGAAAAGTCGAAAAAGAACCTAAGCAGTATGTATGTTCGCTTTTTTTTAATTTTTTCCGTATTTGGAGGGTGAAATTCTCCCCCCCCCCCCCCCCCCCACTAAATCCATAACTCTGATATTTGTGAACCGATTTTCAAAATTCTTTTTTGTTTGAAAGGGTTTGCTAGCAGTCTGACCCCATAACTATTTTCGAAAATGGGAGGGGCAAATTTTCCCCCACGCCCCCCTCCCCCAATCTATAACTATGTCACTTGTGAACCAATTTTCAAAATTCTTGGGTTGTTTGAAAGGGTTCGCTAGTAGTTTGGCCCTATAATTCTTTTCGAAAATGGGAGGGAGAAACTTCCTTCCCCCCCCAATGCATAACTATGTCATTTTTGAACCGATTTTCAAAATGTTTTTTTTTTGTTTGATAGGGTCTGACTGCAGTTTTGTTCCATAGTTTTTTTCCGAAAATCAGTTGGGAAATTTGCAAACCCCCCTTGCAGGTTGGTACCATAATTGTTCTCCAAAATCTGTGCGGGAATCCCCCTTCAATGAGAAATGTTGATTATCGCATAGCTCCTTCATTTATGGACCGACTTTCAAAATTATTTTATTGTTTGACATGGTTTGCTTAAAGTTAGGTCGCATCATTTTTCTACGGAAATCGGTGGGGCAAGTCTTCCCCGCCTCCACCCAAAATATTTATTAGCGTACAATTCCTTCATTGCCATACCGATTTTCAAAATTGTTTCTATGAAAGGCCATGAAGTACATTGCTCTTTGTACCGAAGTCGGTTTTTTTGCCAGAATTATATATGTGCATGCTTAATTAATACAAGTGTTTGTGTTTTAACGATTGCAAATTTATATGCAAACGAACACTTGGGTGCTCCATCAAGTAGTTAGATAGAGTAGTTTTGAGACTACTCCGATATAATGCAAGGCTGGGTTATATGGTCTAGCCCTAGGACATCGTAATATTAAATCCACCATTTTTTCTCCATACATTTGGGTTACATTTGAACTAGTCCTCTATGGAGTATACTTTACATGCGTGTATGAAGTTGTCACGTTATCTGCAGGGTATATAAGTAATACAGTCGAATGTAAAAGTACCGGACTGATAAGTAAAAACTCGTACTGATCCAATGTTATCAGTTTTACGCTTAATACGTTCGGAGCAAAAAATTCTTTAAGATGTGGGTTAAAAAAATTATGGAATTTGTTTACCTTAATGGAGCGACTAAAAATGGTGAATTTTGACAAAACGTAAACAATTTAATATTTTAAGTCTCTCAGAACTCTTAAGAAAGTTCAAGAAATCCAAAAAATGCAATTTTGAATAATTTTAGCCATAGCGTCCATACTTGATCCAAGGTCCATTTAACACTTTGGCAAATGACCAAGTACGCATAAGGGTTTTCAGAAGTGACAATTGTTTTAGAATCCCAGCTTTGGGATCTTAGAACATGTGGCCTAAAATCAAAATTTTGTTTTAAAATAGGTCGTATTAGGTCAAACAGTATTAGAAAATTCAATTATTTTTTTGCCGCCGATTTACGTCTGTGCGGATACCTTTCAGATAAGTATACATTTGCTATATGTTTCAAAAGAATTTTCTTATATATATTTGAAAGAGTGATGATGCTTTTTTAGACAAAGTTGTCGAAAATTCAAAATTGAATATTTTTCAACTCAGACGGCAGAATCTCATGAAATTTTTCTAAACCCTTTCAAATTTTCTCCTTTAAGCAACGAATCGGATAATATTTGGATTCAATATCTGGAAAATATTGGAACAAATTTTTGAAAAATTACGAAATTTCAATTTTCCAATGAGTATAACTCACTAACTATAAGAGATAAGTGTACTACCGAACATGTATGCGTTTTTAGATCTTATCAAGGGCTATAATACAACAAAATAGTTTTGCAATCGGGTAAGAAACAAAAAATAGTAGGCAGTTAAAAATTTTACATGGCCAAAGTGCCCTAATTTGAAACTTCATAGCTCCCCTCCTGAGCAAGGAAGAGAGCTGATATTGACAACATAAATAGGACTGCTCTTCTGCTATACATATATGCACTATCCGTTTAGAAATGCCTGATTTATTTTCCAAATATTTTGATTCTGCACAACTGCGGGCAGTAAATCAATGAATTTTGATCCTATCAACATATGCTATACATATGTATATATTAGGGTATTCACTCGAATAATGTTTGCTCGATTAATCGAATAATTAAAGTCAAATAATGTTCGATCAAACAAAAAACTTTAATTTCGAGTAAAAATTTATTCGAGTAATTTAAGTCGATTAATCGAATAAATCGATTAAAAAATTTTATGTAAATTTTCTTTTTTTTAATGAATTTTTTAGATTTCTTAATAAAAAGTGGAAATTTTTTTAAATTTATATGAAATTTGCCATACAATTCGACCGTTATTTCATACTAATAGTCCGCATGATCAAAAAATTAAGTAAATAATGTAGCAACAATAATTATTTGAAATAAAGAAGATATTTCGAGAGCAACTAGTTAACTAGATGTTTCGTAAAATATCGAAAGTAATGTTCGGAATTATAAAAGCCTTAAGGTACGGTCACACTTGGCAAATATTTGCCGAAAAAAATGTAACCCACAGACAAGTTAAAATTGTATTTCCTTTAATTAAAATTTTTTTTAAATATTTTTCGCATTTATTAAAAATAATATAAAAATAGTTTTTTGCTGCATAGTTTCTTTTGTGATATAAAAAACAAGTTAAATCAAACTAGCTCTGAGCAAAAGTAGTGGTTACGTTTTTTTGGGAAATATTTCCTAAGTTTATTTAAAACAACAATAGTGTTATGCCGATTCCGGTTATTTTTATTCTGCATTGAATACAGGACAGCGCGGAATGGTATTAAATATTTCCTGGCGCAAAATTTTCTCAAAGCGCGACATTTGAATAGTGAAAAATAAACTATTTTAAAGGATCAGTTTATGATCCTATTTAAGTAGAAATGTTGTGTTTTCTTTTGTTTTTATTATTAAAATATATAAAAACGCGAGAAAAAACTTTTTTGTTTTATTTTTGTCCACAAAAATGTACAAAAAACCGATTAAATTCAAATATTTTCCGATTAACTCGAATAATTTTTAGCAGTAAATCTTACTCGAATAACTCGAACGAAATAAAAGTTTTACTCGATTGCTCGAGTAATTTAAAAACCTCAATTTCGATTAATTGATTAATCGAACAATCGAAAAGTCGATTAAAATGAATACCCTAGTATATATGGGCTGAAAGAGGAAAGGCATATGCAACAGTGCAAAACTTATTTAATTTAGAAGTTTATTTTCCAAGATTTTTGGAAATATCTAAAAGAAAAACTGGAGGAATATACTTTTTCGCGAATATCTCGAATGCGCTTCGCAAGAAAATAAACGAATTCCATATTGTTGTTCAGCAACCGCAAATTGACTTAAAAAACATTTCTTTTTTATGTTATGGAAAAAAGTGTAAAATTTGTTATTTAGTCAATATCTTGCTCTTTCAAAATCTTTAAAAAAAAAATACATCCGAGTCCTGGTAATTAAATAATATTTCAATCTTATTTTATATGTTAAAAACTTTTTTTATAATAGTATGAAATAAATATGTGATTGTTTTGTATTATTTTCAGCTATTGTCATGTGTGGGCGTACGTCATCTGAAAATATATATTCGTAAACGAGCGTTATTGTGAGAATTTTTTCAAACAGCACCCGCGGGACCAAAGTCTTTGGTGGGAATCGAATCCATGACCTCTGGATAGCACCGCTAACTATCCGCCACGGCAGCACCCCGTTGTGCGTGAACGTGTGTGATAAAACTTACTCTCTTCGTGACTGTGTGTGCTCGTGATATAAAAATCATTCACACGCACATCTCAAGTTCTATGTTCTTATAATTAAGAAAAATAAACAACATAGCCAATGACCACTTCATAAAATTGTACTATATGCATAAGTACATAAGTACTTATCTCCATACGTCAGAATTATATATTATAAATAAAAATAAAATGTATGTGTGGAGGGAACGCCAACAATGACCTAATTTTGTGAGACAGAACAAAATTTTTTAGCCAAAAATCTTTTGTTAATCTTTATTTTTAAATTCTCTAAAGCATTTCTAAACGCATTTTTTTATAAGTAAAATAAGTATACATTACACAACTGAACTAATGGTTTTCTAACGGCAAAAACTCCTAATTCAAATGTTCAACATTTTTCAATCGTTTCTAACTTCTTTTGGAAATTTTTAATATTTTCGTGGCAATGTTATTATCATCTTGAACTTGAAGAAAAATTTTGTGCTAAAATCAAACTACAAAACAGCGGGTATGTAAGTATGTATAAAGTATTTTTGTGATCCCTCCCAAATTAAAGATTGGTTTGCTCTATAAGATCCATTCATTTTGCGGTTCTAGCGATAACAGTTCGTTAGCTGGACCGGGTCTAAAAAAGTTTATTTTTGTAATTTATGGCATATTTTATATTTTTATACTTTCCCCCAAGACAACATATTGACAATAGGAGTGTTCAAATATGCAGCACTAGCACCAAATTTCTTATGTATGACTATTAGACAGAGATGTGGAAAATATGTATTTGAAATTTTTGAGTTTAAAATACAAATGCTTTTGTCTTGCTCTATTTGAAATAAAAATAAAAAAATTTTATTTTTTATTTGGAATACAAAAGCAAAAAAGTATTTGTATTTTAAACTTAAAAAATTTCAAATACGTATTTTCCACAACCCTGCTATTGATATTTGGCGAATTTTTTATCAACTTGCTTTTTTATATAACATTTACAAACATACATATCGTCCCTTAAACGCGAAATGCCCTAACTAATATTTTCATAATTTTGCAGGAAAAGCAATAAATATCTGAAATTAGACTATGATGCCACAACAAAAAATTCACCTCAAAAATTAGATATTTTTTAGACTAAATACCCAGCAAAATAAAATAGATTCATATGGAATAAAAAATTATTTGCTGGGTTTTGTATAAGTTTCAAAGCCTACTATGCTTATTTTTTTGAAAATCATTTATATATTTGTAAATTCTCAAATGGTGTTTAAAAGTTTGTACATAAGATAAAGGGTTTGTAACTGTTCAAAATTGTGTTTGAAGTCTACTGATGAGTTGGTAAAGCACCAACGAAATGCTGCATATAGACAATTGCTTAAACTCCAGCAAATAAATTTCATTTCTTACTTTTGGTTAATATTCATGATTTTTGCATTCGATCTCGCTTAGCCATTTTTTGGCTAGTTTTTAGCCATTTTTTATCCATTTTTTTCTACATTTAACCATTATTGGTGAAGGAATTCTGGCATCCCTGGTTAGAACTATATTCACTAAAATCAAAGGAGAATTAGCAAAAACTTTAAAGTATTTTTGGAGCCGCTTTCAATGATCCACAGACCCCTTTCAACCTTGCTATCACCAGAGCTGAGTAGGGTTCAAGATTTCGAACGGGAATAGAAAAATCGCATTCCTGAGAAATGGTGATTTTCTAAATTAAGTATACTTATAAACTGAAAATTACCCAGCAGCTAAATTTACAACGCTTTGATACGCTTTGGGACATTCATATACTAGTTATAATGATACTAGTCAAAAAACGACAGTCATATTACTAGTTTTAACAAGACTAATAACGTCACTAGTAAAAAAAATTACAATTATATAACTAGTTGTATCGATACTAGTAACGATGTTAGTCAAAAAAGGACAAAATTTTCAAGTATACGACTTATACATAAAACATATTTTTAGCTCTTAAAAAAATAAGCAGAAAGTGACGCTGTGGATAGAGTACTTGCCTTGAAATATGAGGAATGTGTGTTCGTACCCATGGAGACGTATGGGTCTCCCCTACAATGATTATTCAAAGATATTAACCTTTGAAATTAAAAATTTTAGTTTTTCTCCTCGACTTTGTTTCCCATTTCGTTAATATCTCCGGTAATAACACATCCAAAACTTTCAAAAAATGTTTTATGATTTTTAACAAAATCCTTGATAATATGCAGAAGAAAGTTTTAAGTTATCTCATTTCATGTAGCCGTGAAAAATCGAAGTCAAGACTTTGAAATGAGGGTGAGAATTAATAAACTTGGACAAAAATAGAGCTGGACGTTTTTCTCAAAAAAATTTCGGAACCAAAAACTTTTTTTCCATATTTCAAAAGAATAGACTTCAAAAATTATTGCAGTTCAAAATTTTAAATCGATTAAAGCATTCACGCTACATTCAGCTTTAGACGAATATAGTGAATTTGTCTACGAAATTCTAAATTAATCGTTTACGAAAAAACGACCATCGAGCTTTTAAAATATCCTTACAAAATTTATTAGATACATTTCATATAAAATTGATCTGGCTATTTATTGCTCTCCGCCAGCTCAAAAATGTGGCCACGAGAGCAGATTTTCTAAAGATAGTAAAATTTCTAGAAGAATTTTATTTACCTGGGACCCATTTCTCAAAAATACAAGTTACAAATCTACAAGTAAAATACACACAAAACAACAACACTTTTACAAAATTTATTGTTGTTTTGTGAGTATGTATTTTACTTGTAGATTTGTAAGTTTTAGTTTTGAGAAACGGGCCTCTGCAAAAAAATAGTACCAAACCTAATTTTTTAATTTTTATTTCTTTACTATTTATTAAATAACATGGCAATCCCCTTATGTTTAAAAAATGTTAACGAAATATTGAACAGGGACTTGTTTATAAATTTTGAATTAAAAAAACATGTGTTTCTTCACATGCGAATTTACAATTCTTTTAAGAAATTTTTTTGACGTATGAGTTATACTATGAGTACATACTATATTACTAATACGTCTACAAACATAAGGGTATTGCTATGTTTTTATACCCTGTTCAGACATGGATTTTTAATTGAGACAATTTAATTTTAATTGAGTAATTAAATTTAGTGTTCACACATAGTAAATTAAGCTTAATCAATTAGCATTTGACTTGCCAATGGTGTAATGAGTATACAGGTGCCCGCGTAAGGACAACGAATACAACAATAAAACAAAAACCAGATAATGGTTGTCAAAAATATACACGTGCTTGACGTAGCTTATGCACAAAATTACCAGAGAAAAAAATAATCATCTGACGTTATACTGCCATCTGTTTACTTATTACACCATGGGTTTGCCACTGTATACAATTTTACTTCTCACTGAACATACTTCGCAGTAAACATACTTGTCACAAAGGGTTACATTTCGAACTTTACTCAATTTATGAAACAATTAAGTACTAATTGCTCAATTTATTAATTGAAGCCTTGTATGATAAATTGAGCTCAATTAAGGCGTATGTCTGAACAGGGTATATTATCCATATCCATATTTCATATATTATTTAAAAATGAGGTGTATATGTATATGTTTGTTTGCAGATTTTTGTTACGGCATCACGCCTAAACGGCTGAAGCGATTTAAATGACATTTGGTACACAGATAGATATTTAGCCTACAATTAATATAGGCTATATTTGTTTCCCGAACTTTGGATCGGTAGGGGATAAAATGGGTGGAAACTTCCCGTACGCACAACTCTGTCATTTGTCAACCGATTTTCAAAATTCTTTATTGGTTACAAATGGTTTGCTTGTAGCTAGGTCCCATAATTTTTTTTCTCAGATCGGTGGGGATATTTGACACTCTCTGTCATTTGTCAACCGATTTTCGAAATTCTTTATTGGTTTCAAATGGTTTGCTTGTAGCTAGGTCCCATAATTTTTTTTCTAAGATCGGTGGGGATATTTGACACTCTCTGTCATTTGTGAACCGATTTTAAAAACTCTTTTTTTGTTTGAAAGTTTTCGCTTGCTGTTCGGTTCCATAATTTTTTTCGAAAAATGGAAGAGGGGGATCGGGGAAATTTGGCCCCCACGCAAAACTCTGTCAACCAATTTTTAAAATTCTTTTTTGATTTGAAAGGGTTTGCTTGCGTCTTAGGCGCATGATTTCTTAGAAAATCGGTGGGGAAATTGGCTTAACTCTGTCATGAACCGATTTCTATAATTCTTTTTTGTTTAAAAGGGTTTGCCTGAATGAAGTTTAGTCCCAATTTTTTTTCGAAAATCGGTGGGGAAATTTGCTCCCGTTATCATATGAGAACTGATATTCAAACTTCATTCTTTGTTTGAAAGGGTTCACCTGCAGTTTTATTATGTAACATTTTTTCAAAATCGATGGGGAAATACGCTCCCTCCATGCTTAACTCTTTCATTTGTGAACCGATATGTTCAATTTTATTTTTTATTTGAAAGGGTTTGCCCGAACTTTAGTCCCATAATTTTTTTGATCGATTTAAAAATTTTGTATTTGAAAGGTCATGAAAGGTTAAGTAGGTACTACACCATTTAACTTAACGCAAAATTGCGTTGGGTGGCGGTGTACAAAGTCGAGGCCAAAAAGCAAAATTTAAAAATTCAAAGCCATATATCTCTGAAAACATTAAAGATGTCTTAGTGAAATAAAAAGTATGAACTGATTCCAATCGGATAATATTTGTAAAAGTTATGAGAACAACAAATTTTGCTCATGCCCGAGGTACTAAAATTTGACAGTCTGTAGCTCACCGTGCCTTTCAACAGGGTGGACCAAGGTTCAACATTTTTAAAGCTTAGTTCCGTTTTGTAATCGGATCACAAGATTTAG
This sequence comes from Panzeria rudis, assembly GCA_956483635.1. NCBI lineage: Eukaryota > Metazoa > Arthropoda > Insecta > Diptera > Tachinidae > Panzeria > Panzeria rudis. The sequence goes on along the minus strand of OY101451.1, from coordinate 35,118,038 downwards.
ATACAGATTTATTACCCTTTTTTCCAATTGGAACCACTGTGCCCCGTCTAGTAATGTTTAAAACTTTTCCAGCAATGTAACACTCCGCAAAATTTTAAGAAATGCTTCCACATTGCTTCCACAAGCTTAAGATTTCTTTAAAAAAATACATTGTTTTATAGGTTATTACAAAAAGCAAAAAAATAAACTACTGTAATCGAATGATAATATTTTGCATACCTTAAGTTTTAGTTTAGTATATTTAAATAAAACTTTAAACAAATTAACATAATTCGTAATTAGAAATTGTTTTTTTATATATATTGCAGACTGTAATCATTATCTTCATATAACACGCTTTAGCCCAATTCAGTATTCCCACTCATGAGCTAATACAAAATGCCACTTGCAGAAAAGATGCTGTTAATAAACTCAACCGCTGCCGCAAACTCAACAGCAAATATTGATCACCGTCCGACCAGCAATAACCCAACCACAACCGTTTCCAACGACGCAAACTACAACATTAGACAAGCGACTACATCGACTACAATACCGAATACAAGCAATACCACTGTTAGTATTAGTAATGTAACAATTTATCCATGGCATTTGCTGGAAAATGGTTGCATTGTATCGAGTGATGGATGGCATGATAGTTACTTCGGAGTAAAACTGGCTGTGCCCGAGTGGGAAGCTATAATAACTACAATCGTGTTGTCTATTATAATTGCTTTGACAATTATTGGCAACATTTTGGTCATATTAAGCGTATTCACATACAAGCCACTGCGAATTGTGCAAAATTTCTTTATTGTGTCTCTGGCAGTGGCAGACTTGACAGTTGCGCTACTGGTGCTGCCATTCAATGTAGCCTACTCTATCTTAGGACGTTGGGAATTTGGAATTTACCTTTGCAAAATGTGGTTAACGTGTGACATTATGTGTTGCACTTCTTCTATTTTGAATTTATGCGCCATTGCATTGGATCGTTATTGGGCAATCACAGATCCAATTAACTATGCCCAGAAACGTACTGTCGGTAGAGTGTTGTTATTAATTGCAGGAGTATGGATATTATCATTGTTAATAAGTTCTCCTCCGCTGGTAGGCTGGAACGATTGGCCGGAAGAGTTTACCAGTGCTACTCCATGTGAACTAAATTCGGATCCGGGCTATGTTATATATTCAGCATTAGGTTCATTTTTTATTCCTCTTATTATAATGGCGACCGTCTATATTGAAATTTTTGTTGCTACCAGACGGCGTCTGCGCGAACGTGCACAAGCGGCCAAAATAAATACTATTGCAACACGTTCAGGTAGTGCAGATGTAGCCACAACCCCATTGAATTCAGATAGTGGGGGCTCCAGGCCGGGCGCCGTTTTAACATTATGCTACAGTGTTTTCTGCTGTTGTCGTAAAACATCCCACTTTTCATCCAAACCTATGATACAAAACGACCAAGAGTCGGTTAGTAGTGAAACTCATGCGAACAACGAAAATTCACGGGCTCAAATTTCTGAGCATAGAGTTGTAGTAGTGACACAACGAAAAAAGACACGAAGAGCCAAAATCAAAGATTCCATAAAATACGGAAAATCAAAAGCCCGTAGAAATCAGCAATGTACAAATACGGAACTTAATTCAGGTAAAGTGAAAGACAGTGGCGTTGTACAAAGTCATCTTTTATGTCCACAAACTAAAAATATTGAAGGAGAAAATTTAATGGTTTCGTCGGAAACTGGAAGCGATCTCAAAGGCTGCGATCTGAAAGTATGCGATGCAGATCAGATATTTTCTGGTGACAACAATGATGAAGAAAACATGCCATTAAAAATAACACCACCTCAGTCATCAGTTGGTGCTGCTTCGGTTCAAGCTGTCCCTCTTCAGAAAAAATCTACTGGTGTCCATCAATTCATAGAAGAAAAACAAAAAATTTCTCTTTCAAAAGAACGCAGAGCTGCCCGAACATTAGGTATCATAATGGGAGTATTTGTTATATGTTGGCTTCCGTTTTTCTTAATGTACGTCGTCTTACCATTTTGTTCCTCCTGCTGCCCAACGACAAAATTTAAAAATTTCATAACATGGCTGGGATACATTAATTCGGTCTTAAATCCAATTATCTATACTATATTTAATCTTGATTATAGACGAGCATTCAAAAGACTTCTTGGCTTAAACTAAGACTAATAGAACGCTAGTAAATTAATTACTTAGAAAAATATTTATAAAGTTCTAGTTAATTTGAAATTTTAAGTTGTCTTAGACAGTATTTAATTTTTGATAAATCTTTTAAATATTTAAATGTATGCATAAATGTTAAATACATATTAATTTTTAGTAACTGTGAATACTTAAATATTACTGGTAGACAGATAAGATCTTAATAAGAATCATGCCCCTATTGTTGTTCTCAAATGAACTCAGTTTGGCCGTCTAAGAGTCGAGCCAACTTTCACGCGACCACATTTTTTTAGTATTGTGAAACACAACAGTTTTAGTTTAAATAGTTATGGCTTTATCAATTTAAAATGTCAATGTTGAGAGGCAAATTCATGTGAAATTTGAAGGAATTAAAATATGAGTCATGAATTTTAGTCGAACTGTATGTTTTTTAGCCAAACTTATTTAATTAGTTTGGCTTAAGTTCATTTTTAATTTAATCTTTCGATTAAACTATTTTTGTTTTATAAAGAAATTATAAAGCATGTAAATATTGAACATTCAATGAAAAATTTGGCTGTATGGAAGGTTGAACTGATATCAGATGTTACGAGACAACACATCTTCTCATCAGAGTTCTTTCGACCTCGACGACACTGCCAGCGAAGGCAGCAACAACCAACGAGCGAAAGTCCTATTACTTTGTAGCAATCAACAGATGAGTCACCATATCGAGACTATCTTCGGGTAAACAGAGGTTCGGAACTTCATTAAAATAAGTTAATCGAAAGATTAAATTAAAAACGAGCTTAAGCCAAACTAACTAAATAACTTCGGATAAAGAAAACCATACAGTTCGACAAAAATTCATGACTCAATTCTTAAAACTCAAAAGGCAATTAGCTAAAACATGAATGTACGAGTATACTGTTCAAAACTTGAGCAAAATAAACATTTAAAAAATCCCAGCACTTGAAGATATCGATGATATTTCACGCTGGCAAGTCTGAAATCAAAAGCTTAAAATAGTTCAACATGATAAGAAAACACTTAGTGAAGTTCCGAATCTTTGTTTTCGAAGATAGTCTCGAGATGGCGACTCATCTGTTAAGCGTGGCACAGACTTATCATTCCCATAAGCAATTCACGTTCGTAAATTCCTTAAAGAAATTTCCGTTTGCTAGTACGGACTTAGAAGAATCTCGCAAAAACTGCCGAAGGCTGTTCATTGAGGCTAAGAGAACAGGTAACTGGACACTCTATAAGTCCTCCGTGAACAAATTCAAGAATCTTGTCAGGAACGCTAAACGCAATTCTTGGAAGGAATTCTGCAGCAATGTAGAATCATTTTTCGAGAATAGCAGACTGCGTAAAATCCTAGCTAAACAGCCATCCATACCTGGATTTATCCAGAAATCGGACGACAACTGGAATAACAGCTCTTTGGAGACTTTAGAGGTCCTGGTTGACACCCACTTTCCAGGTTGTCAACCCTACACGGAAGTGCGAAACGCGGCTCTCCCTACTAGCCAGTCCCCTATATCCATAGAGATTACTGTGGACAAGCTACACTGGGCTATGAAGAGTTTCCATCCGTACAAATCACCTGGTCCGGATGGGATAATCCCTCCAGATCTGCAACACAACTTAGATCTTGCTACCTCCTGGCTAATTAACATATACAGGGCCTGCCTTTCATGGTCATATATTCCAAGTCAATGGACAAATTGCGATGTTGTCTTCATCCCGAAAGGAGGTAAAGCATCGCACTCCAAGGCGAAGAACTTTAGACCCATCAGCCTAACCTCCTTCCTTCTAAAGACACTGGAGCGGCTGATCGACGAAATCAGTTGAGACGGCCTTGCACTCGCTCGTAGGATACATAGAAAAGTCGCTCGAGCACAAAAATTTCACACTGGTGGCCTTCATGGATATTGAAGGCAGTTTCAACAATATTCATTCGGCGGCAATCATCCAGGCTCACATAGAGCTAGGGATTGACCGGTCCATATATCAACTTATAAATAATATGCTTCAAAGCAGAGCGATCACATCTACTTTGGGTGTAGCACGCATCACCAGGCACGCCCGTAGAGGCACGCCGCAAGTTGGAGTACTACCACCCCTCCTGTGGAATGTGACGGCAAACGCTTTGCTCAAGAAACTGGAATCCATGTACATCAAAGCCGTTGCATATGCAGACGATGTTGCGGTGGCGATATCTGGCTTTCATCTAGACACGTTAACGCAAAGGCTGGAGGCTTCACTTAACGAGGTCATTGACTGGTGTTCACAGAATGGCCTAAGTTTCAATCCAACCAAAACGGAATTACGATAATGTTAATTATTAATTTCCTTTGGCTAATTAGGCTCAACGTGTTTTTATGACAATAAAAAGGCAATTTTATTTCATATTTCTCGACGTTTCGTGAATTTTTTGTTCGCTTTTTCTAAGGATTTGTCTATTTATGTATTTAACAAAAATAAAATTGTTAGTTACGTTGTTAAAAGTGTTTTATAGTTTTTTATATAAATTAAAAGTTATAAATCAAAAATTTGTTTTCCCTTTTAAATAAAGCAAAAAATGTTTTACATAAACTTTGAAAAGATTTTTCAAAAAAATTTTTAAAAAGTTTGTATTTGTAATACCTTTGCTGTCCTTGACAGCAAGTTAACATGAAGTGACAATCTTCATGCAAGAGCAGCTAAAGCCTTAACGGCAATTTATGTTTGCAGGAACGCCATTGGCCCCTCCTGGGGCATATATCCCAAAGGGGTCAATTGGATATTAGAGACAGTGATCAAGCCTATACTTTTTGACGGCATATCCGTCTGGTGGAAAGCACTGGACTTTGCGAGCCATCGATCTCGTGTAAGATCCACGCCAACAAAGGCCCTCTTCGCTGCGTTGTGCTGGCTACCAGTGGATCTGCTGGCTAGAAAGCTAGCACTACGTACAGCAATCAGGCTTAACGCGATCGGCGCATGGAACCATCTACCATGGGGTCATGCTAGCATTTTAGAGAATAATGATACCATTCTGGGTCTCATAGACTACTGTACTCCAAAGCCCTCCTTCAGGAGAGAATTTCGATACTCCTTGACGGGGGACTTTTCCCCGGCACCACACGGGGCCATAAACATCTGCACCGATGGCTCCAAATGGTGTCTACATCGCGGAGTTCTGGATCAAAATTTCTTTCAGACTGCCGGACGAATGTCATCATTAAATGGGTACGCAGGCACGAGTCGGTTTCAGGCAACATCATTGCGGATGATCTAGCTAAGAGGGGAACCTTGCTTCGGGATATCGATATTGACAATCTCTGCGGTCTCCCACTCTCATCATGCTGGAAACGAATTGATGCTGCCCTCATACAGTTGGCTCAAACCAGATGGTAGAATGAACTAACTTGCTCTACTACAGAACTAACCAATTTCTAAATTTCACAAAACCACACCTGCGCAACTTCATGGCCATGGTCACGGGGCACTGCACCTTTAGAACCCACGCTAGACGTATGGGTCTCCCTTACAATGAATACTGCTCAAGCTGTAATGACGTAGAAGAAGAGAATATAATGCACCTTTTATACCAGCTCTGGAGGACCACCGCTTTCGCCTTCTGGGCAAAAGATTCCTCGGTAGCCTCTCAGAGTTCTCCGAAGTAGAGCTCAAGAACATAAGTTCCTTCATCAGGAGCAGCGGGTGGTTCACTCGCTGACTACCCAAATGGCGTTTTAATTCACGAACGACCCTTCCTGCACGGAACCCCGTACGTATCACCTCTCTCTCTTCTCTTCTAACTAACTTCTTATCTCTCTATTAACTTCTCTCCATTCACCCGATATACTACTCTGTCGTTTTTCCTTTTCTTTACAGATATCACAAAGGGGTCATTATTATTGGACCCAAGTGGGCTGGACCCTTTTCTTCAAATTTTTCACCGGCAACCTGATAAACTAACCTGACCTAGTACGGATTTCCAAAAGAAAAGTACACAGAATTTTTGACCGTTATTGTCTATTACAGGGATCTTACAACTATAAGTGGAGATTTTTTTCCGTAAACTGAAACAAAAATCACTATTCATACAACTGTTTGGTCACGGAATTTGTCACATTTCTTACTATTCGCAAGTTGTAATTAAATTTTAGTGTTTTTGTGTGTTGTAAATTAAAACATAAAGATTTTTTTTTGTATGCAAACATTATTCTCTATAGAAGGCTACACGATTATTTTTCCGTGTAGAAATAAATGTAAATTTCCAAATGTGAATTTCCGTAAGAAGTTCGTACCACGCTTTAACTGCTGCAAAGTAATAGGAATTTCGCTCGTTGGTTGTTGCTGCCTCCGCTGGCAGTGCCGTCTAGGTCAAAAGAACTCTGATGAGAAGACGTGGTGGTCTCGAAACATCTGATGTCAGTTCAACCTTCCGTACATCCAAAAATGTTTATTTCAATGTTCAATATTTACATGCTTTAGAATTTCTTTTTAAAATAAAAATAATTTAATCGAAAGATTAAATTAAAAACGAACTTAGGCCAAACTAATTAAATAACTTTGGATAAAAAAATATATAATATGTACATACGTACCAAATGTGAGCAAAAAATATCAGTTTGTGAAGTGTTCATAATATATATTATTGAATTGTTATATTCTTTTATTGCTTTTGATTTTATGAGAAAACTAAAATTGTTATATCCTTTTATGAAAAGCACAGAACAACAATGCCGACCAACGGCATATTTTTATTATTGTTTCTTTATTTGATAATTACACTCACTCCTTGTTATGTTTTCCTGATCATTCTAAAAAATATAATATGCATGTATGAATGTATGTATGTAATTTGTATTTCATTATACAGAAAAGCCAAAAAATGCTTAATATGTATGAGTGTTTGTTTAAAGTGCTTATGAGATGATGTCCATTATGAATTGTACAATTGACACAATTTATACAATTGCAGAATAATTGTACAATAAATGTACATATATGCAATACAATTATTGTACAATTGACACAAGTGTCTATTCAATTTTTGTACAATTAATTTATACATTGTTGTTTCAATGTCTTCTATCTTTGCTTTATACTCAACTCGAATTACAACTACAAACAATATATTCGCTTGAAAAAAATGCAATTATGTAAATTACGTTTAGTATGTAATATCATACGACCAAACTGAGTTATATATTTTATAGGGGGCTAAATAAAATTTAATGCGCAATTTTGTATCTACAACTAACTTGTAACTAATCTGTTTTTTTAATTTTAGTTACTTGCACTTTTTTTAAATACGGTTAAAAATTGTATATAATGAAATAAATAACATATTTTATTTTTATTCGGTATCGGAAGTACCGATACTCAGCGAACATGTTCTAACTCCATTAAAAAGTAAAAGTAAGTGCTAAAGCGAAATTCGCAATTCGAGACGATTTTTCTTAAAGTTTTACTTAATGTAGAGCTAGTTACGGCTTACACAAATAATTAAAGAAGTAAAAACCTTAATTTTGATTGAAACAACTAGCATAATTATTGGTGTCGCACGTGAAAAAAGTTGACTTTCCTGTGGAAGTACCCATATGCGGGTATGTATTACTTTTAAGAAACGACTGGACTTTGTTTAACAATATCGCTGTTTACCAGTATAGTTTTAATACATATTTCAATACATAGTTAAATTTAGTGTGTAAGAATATTTGCTAAATAAATTGTTATGAGCTTTATCTAATAATAATTAAAAAAAACTTTATCATTTCATTGTATTATACTAAAGAATTTAATTATTTATTTAAAATGATTCCACACGCCTACTAAATTTCTTTTTTTTTTGTGGGAGGAAGGTTTGCATTTTATGGCTAATATAGTCATAATGCCAGGCTACAAAAAAAATTTTTTAAAAGAAGTAATACAATCCACACTAACTTTTGAGATTTTTTATTGGAATTAAGAGTTCCTAACTTTTTATTCGCAATTATAGTACATTTTGGGGTGCTTTAATAGAATCTGCGAAAAAGCTCTAGAGTTTTCTGCCAGAAATATAAAAATTATGTGCATTTCTTGAACCATATTTCCTAAGATACCGAAAAAGTTACAAAGAGGTAAGTTTATGGCATGTAGTGCCAAAATTGGTAAAAATTAAGTTTTCAAACTTTTTAAACGCTTAAAAAATTAACTCAATTTTAATGTAGAGCGCAACTTTTTTTTTAAATAGCACAAAAAATTTAAATCAAAATTGGAAGCAATGGTCCGTTTGTTTCCTTCTATAGTAAAATCCAGTATTTGAGTAAATTCTGGGTAATTTGAGAATTTTACTCACAAGAATAGCTCTTGCACAAAGTATTACGGAAACGGAAAACATGCAAAAATGTTTAGGTTTATGAAAACAGCTGAGCACTAAAAGGGATAGGTTTGTAAAATATTTGTTGTTTTGACTAATACCATATTTACACTATGCAACTTTGTTGCATGCAATTTTCATTTTAAGTGAGAGTGTTGAAATAGAAATGTATACATTTTGTATTTCTTCTCTGTCTTTCTCACTGAAAAAAGAGAGTTGCATGCAACAAAGTTGCATAGTGTAAATATGGTATAACATACATGGTTTTAGCACTTGGTACAATGCGTTTTTATAATTATAAATTCGTAACGATATGTATTTATTAAATAGAACTACGAAGGCAGCTTTAACGCTTGTTTATTTTTATCATGATTTTTAAATTTGTTTCTGCTTAAATAAGATACGGAAATACATCATTATTTGATTTTTAGTATTCGGTACCCCTACTAACATGCAGTAATAAGTATTCAAATATACATATATTAGCTTTACATCGCTAAAACATTGACGTAATAATAGTGAATAATAGTAAAAGCTCTTGGGTAGTATGTATTTCCTACATGGTTCAAGAAGACACTCATTCTTTGTAGCAGAAAATGATAGTTTATATCCTAGAGGTGCCAATATGCTATCAAGAGTGATTTCCGCTAATTAAAAGAAAGAATTTTGCGATGGGTGCCAAGAAAAGAAAACTTGGTAGGTACTGTATACTCTTTTGGAACATACAAAGTGAGAAGAAACTTGCTTATGATGTATTTAAAATAACTATTTTTAGTTTTTGTTGGACTTCTAATTTAGCTTTTCTTGTTTTAAACGCTTTTAAAAATTGTATACTTTTTGATTGCTTACTTTTGTTTGTTTATTTTAATGAATCATATGTTTTTCTCTTCTACTGGATTTTACTGGCACAAATTTGTCCAGTAAACATTTGCAGACTCTCAGTCAAACAACTGCCCCTTTGCTCTCTCAATTCATGCTCTCTTTTGCAAATTTATGTGGAAACGAATGCATTTCAATCAAATCCAGTACCAATCATGGTGAAATAAGTATACAGGTGACTGCATAGGGGAAACAAATACAACAATACAACAACAAAAATAGATGATGCTTGTCAAAAATATATACGTGCTGGACGTGGATTATGCACAAAACTAGCAGAGAAAAAAATAATCAGCTGACGTTATGCTGTCACCTGTATACTTATTTCACCATGGTACTAACATGTAAAAATTTTTGCACATTTTGGGGTAAACGAACACACTTAATAACAATTTTTGGCGGACATCCTAATATTTCGCAAAAAAATATATAAAAATAAAAGTGGGATTTTTATTTTTGATTTATATACTTCGTTAGGATTTCTAACGATGAAAAAAATTAAGATTTTCTGCTGGAAAATGGAAATTTTGTTTTTTTACTCATCTAAATTAACAACAAAAATAAATTTGGTGCAAGGATGCAGTAAGATTTAATAGAAGGATTTCGGACATGCGCAAAAGCACACAGTGCATCCCCTCTGTCTTACGAGGTTGTAATAACGTAAGCGAATGAAGAAATTTAACGCACACACAGGGAAGGTGGTCGGCTATTTATGTTTTTTTCATGTTTCTTAAGCCCGAAGTTTTTTTTCAACTCAAACGTTTTTATAGTGCATCCTCTCTCGCTTACATGAACAGAGTTATCAGATTTGCTCTGGCCTATTTCACCAAATTGATTTAAAAAATCGTCAAAAGTCGCCGAAATCTGTTTTATGTAGTTTTTCTTAACGTATATTTTGTAGTAAACTTATTTTTATATAATATATTTTTTAATATAAGTTCTTAAAATATAATCGCATAACAATTTTGCAAAAAATCGCCAAAAGTAGGAATAAAATCGCCAAAAACTATTTCTTGCAAATTGTTCTCAACAAAATTCAAAGTCCATTAAAGATTTTAATAATAATTTTCCTGAATTATAAAAATTTTAAAGTTAATTTTTTCTGAAAAATAGTCATAAAAATCGCCAACAAACTTATTTATCGCCAGAAAAATTGCCATGTCGCCAAATCAAAAATTTGGACGCCAAACAAGTTTTTTAACTTCGCCACGTTTGGCGAGAAATCGCCATATCTGACAACCCTGTACGTGGATACAAATATGGATGCGAGTGTTATTTTTACTTCGTAATTTGATTTTTTTATTCTTCCATTGTATTGTTTATAAAAATAAATGTACCTCGGTAGCTTGGTGGTTATTGTTCTAGCCTACCATGCGGAGATCGTGGGATCGATTCCTGATTTAATACGCGAGCAAAAAGTATTTAATAAGTGAAAATTGTGCTTTTACCACTTAATACATAAATAAATATAACAAGAACACAAAATAATTTCAAATAAAAAATTTTTTTATATACATATAAAAAGACACGAGATTAATGCATCTAAGATGCGCAGAAAGAAGCTCTTACCTCCAGACGTACCAAGTGGTACATCCCATACAAAAACCAAGTAATATCGAAGCAGGTTAATAAGGGAGAGTACCGAAATCTCTCCCTTACAAACCTGCTTCCGGTAGACGGATATTTTTGCTGGGTTTGTTCACACAGAAAAAAAGGAATGTAAAATCCACATGCCGCAATTTTGATTGCAAATCATATTAAATTTACAACAAATAATTTGTCGTTTGAGTGTGTTAGTGTTTACTTGCTTTGTTCATTGCTATAATTCACTGTTCTGCTTAGTTGTGGGAGTTGTTGTTGTTTATTCTTACATGTCTCGTCTATGTATACGACAAAAAACGAATTACCAGCGAATATTTACTGGTGCTAGCTTAAAATTACCATTGTTTCATATTAATTTTAAACGGAAAATAATTAATCTAACCTTGAATCACCGTTAAAACAATTTTATGAAATTTTAATTTTTTTTTCTAAAATTTTTGTCATTCCGGAAGCTGTTCTAGTTCGGATGCAGAGCTATCATCAAAGAAATTAAAAAATACAGTTTGAAAGACAACAGCATAAATTACAATTAAAATAAAAATATTTATGGACTTTTCTTAGGTAAATATTCAATTATAAATTTTTTATACAATAACAAAAATTCGTATTGTCTTAAAGGTACTTGTCATGTGACTAGTGAAAATGGGAATGGTACAAAATATTCCAGAGTCGTGAACAAAAATGTTAGCAAAATAGCCACACTGTACAAGCAGTTGTTTTCCAACTAAAAATTATTTTTTTAAAGTAGATTAATTCAACTAGTATTAAAGCAGTCAACATAGGATAAGTACCTTAAGTTTGGGTCTAGAACCTATCACTGGGTATCTTAATTATGTCAATTGACTCCCTACAATGACAACGGTATGTAAAAGGTACTGATCCCTTTCATATAAAGCTCCGGAACTCGAGCCGATTGCTAGTCCTAAACATATCGTATATGCAGATAAAATTTAGTTTTTGCGAAAAAGGATGTAGGGGAGGTAGTAATGTCCTTACCCCGAATGAAATAAAATTTACAAGAGAGCTAAAACGCTTAGTTTTAGAAATATATATGTATTAATTTTTAGTGCATTCTATTCATGCAGCTAAAATTTAGTTTTTGAGAAAAAATTATATATGGGAGCCAGTCATATCCTTGCGCCGAATGAAACAAAATTCACTGAAACATTTACAAATTTTTAGTGTATTCTAATAGTTAATGTAACTAAAACGTAGTTTTAGAGAAAAATGATATGTAAGAGATGGTCGTGTCCTTGCAGAGAATAAAATAATATTAACAATAGCGCTAGAATGCTAAATTTTAGCGAAAGATTCCAATTTTCCCCACATTCTGATAATAACTGAAGCTAAAATTAATATTTTTAAATTCAAGATATATGGGAGATAGGCATGTCCTTGCACCAATTTTTCTGAAAATTCTTCTTAGTTTAGTCATGAAGTATCAGTATACGAAATTGCATCTTTCTACGATAACTACTCTGGTTTTGTCGATTCACTATATGGGGACAAAGCACTGTGAATTGTGTGTTCGCCAAATAATTAAAATACAGTGCAATGAAATTAATTATTAAATAGTGCAATAACATTAAAGATATAAGCAAGCAAATTTAAATAATTACATTATTAAAAGCAAAACAAAAAACAGAAAAAAATTTTTTCAATAATAAAAACCAATTGTGTATTACCCTTTAAAATTAATCCCCCTTATTATGAATGCCGTCGTCGACGTCACATCAACACGACAGTAAAAAATTGCCAGTTGTCTACTCGTTGTCGATAACAATTGACTAGTTTTCACTGTCCCTTACTATTTTATTAGCCTTACGAAATTAGACAAGTGACAATTTTTTCTGTAGTGTTCATGTGACGTCGACGACGCCATTCATATATATATATATATATATATATATATATATATATATATATATATATATATATATATATATATATATATATATATATATATATATATATATATATATATATATATATATATATATATATATATATATATATATATATATATATATATATATATATATATATATATATATATATATATATATATATATATATATATATATATATATATATATATATATATATATATATATATATATATATATATATATATATATATATATATATATATATATATATATATATTATATATATATATATATATATATATATATATATATATATATATATATATATATATATATATATATATATATATATATATATATATATATATATATATATATATATATAGATATATATATATATATATATATATATATATATATATATATATATATATATATATATATATATATATATATATATATATATATATATATATATATATATATATATATATATATATATATATATATATATATCAGAGAATATATTGTTCAAGTAAAAGTTTTATGTGTTGTTTCCAGAATGCAAACAAGCACTGCTTGTCTAAAATTTGTATGGAAATCACTCAATTCAATTCAATTCATTTTTATTAAATCCCATATAATTTTTTACATTGAAAATGTTCCAAAATTAAAAAACTAATACTACATTTGTTACATTTATATTATTCCTTACATACTAGCGTATCAATCAAGGACATCCAACTGTTTATATTTTTCTTACAAAGAAATATTTGCATCTTAAGTACATACGATTAAAAAATAAATAAAAATTAATTGCAATTACAAGGTTATTTTCTCCAAAAAGGGACTAAAAAGGAGACGCTTTTATAATTTCTTATAATAAGGAACCTAAACCTAGCTTAACTACCAGAACAAAAACACCTACAAACTAAAAATCGGAAGAATTAATATACAAAAGAGAGAGAGAGAGAGAGAGAGAGAGAGAGACAGGCTCTATTGAGCAGTATTATACACTACATCAACAATATCAAGTGTATTTACCCTCCTGTGGTAAAATAAAAGATCTGCACCGTTATAAAGGAGACCAGCCTCATTGAGGGTCAGCATGTCGGCAGGGGTGAGGTACTTGGAAAGCCGAACAGCCTCCAGGTTACCCACCCTTTCAAAACAGTTTCTCACAAGAACATTGTCCAGGGAACGTGCACCCTCTAAAAATCTTATGGCATTCCGTACCATGAAGACGTCAATCCTGCCAAAGTCAGCCCCTGTGTAAACAGATTCGTTCGACGGTCTACGAATCGTGCCATCGTACCCAATTGTAGGCCTAAGGCCCAGACAAGCGACCAGAATCCGCCTCTCCCATCTCCTAAGCCTCTCCATCTGGCAGGAGGAGATTCCAAACCAGACCGGAAAGGCATATGAGATGAGAGGCCGAATTACCTGACGATATACCAAAAGGCGTATTCTCCGGTCAAGGCCCCCTCTACGTCTAAGTACACCCTGATACGCATTGAATGCCCCCTTCACCCTAACCAAAGCACTATCCACGTGACGATAATACTCAAACCTTTCATGGAATGTTACCCCCAGATATCTCATCCTATCCGAAGTCCCAACCGCTGTACCATCCATCACCAAGTCTGGAACATATGACCTCCAATTGGGATATATATTCCTGTACAAGCCCTTAAAAGCCATCGCAACCGTCTTTCGCATGTTAATATTCAGTTTCCACCTATCAAAATAACCGCTAAGGCTATCCAAATATCCACCCAGACGTCTATTAACACTACTGGCCCTGGCGCCCGAAGCCGCAAGCAGTATGTCATCAGCATATATCAACAAAAGATCACCCTCAGGTGGCCGAGGTATGTCCGATATATATATATTGTATAACACAGGACCCAGTAATGAACCCTGTGGTACACCAGCGGTAATCCGTCCCTCGTCCGACAGTGAATCCCTAACTCGCACAGCAAATCTCCGATCCTCCAGAAAGGCAGCCACAAGGCGGCATACATTCCTGTCAAATCCCAATCGTAGCAATTTGAAAATAATACCGTTCTGCCAAACCGTGTCAAAAGCCCTCGCGAAGTCCAGGCTCACTGCTGCTGTTCCGTACCTCCTATTCAGACCTCTCCCAACATAGTCAGTCAGCACCATAAGTGCATGTGATGTCGAAAGTCCACGTCGAAAACCAAATTGAAAGTCATTCAGAATTCCACCTTCCTCAATCCTGCAATTAATTGCGGCCAATATGAAGGACTCAAAGAGTTTCCCAAAGGCCGACAAAAGTGATATGGGCCTGTAGCTGCCACTCTCAGAGAGATCAGATCCCCGTTTTGGTATTGGTACAACCAATGCCGCTCTCCACGCCCTCGGAAAGTAGCCAATATTGATACAATGATTGAAAACGATCGCCAAAAAACGCCATGTTGCATTATTAGTCTTTCGCAGTACAAAGTCCGGTATGTTGTCGATGCCACTGGACCTTTTATTCGCTCTCCACTTTAAAGCACTGCCAACAGTCTCAG
Organism: Panzeria rudis; assembly: GCA_956483635.1. Classification (NCBI taxonomy): domain Eukaryota; kingdom Metazoa; phylum Arthropoda; class Insecta; order Diptera; family Tachinidae; genus Panzeria; species Panzeria rudis. Next base: position 35,102,625 of record OY101451.1, on the reverse strand, counting down.
CATTGACAAACCCAATTCCCCCAATGTCCACACGTAAAATGTCCCCGTCCGCTGTCATAATATCCCCAAACACTGTCATAGGTACAGTCCTGTCCAATGTCGAGATAGCCCGCCGAACTTCCACGTCAAATGGATCACTTCCCCCATTACCCGTGGCCCGAGGTGGCCCAAAGAATGACTCGGCCAACAGATTTGCCTTCCCAGTATCGTCAGACACAACCACGCCACCAGGGCCCTTCAAACTCTTTACTGGTGCGCGAACATCCAATCCCGCAGCCGATTTTACCTTCCGGAATGTCCTATTATTGACACGAATTCTACCCAGAAAATTCGTCCAATATTCTGTTTCAAACACCGCTATAGCACCCTGTATTATTCTATCAAGGTTCCTTATTTCGGCCTTCAACACACCATGCCTGCTAGGGTCACACCTGTGCAGCGTTCGCCTAAGCCTCTTCTTGTGTGCGATAAAGTTCAGAATATGAGACGGCAGTTTCAGCATACCCCTTCCACGCACAGCCACCCTTGGGATCGAATGTTCCATAGCGTCAACAAATGCCCCTTCCATCGCCTCAATGCACCGGTCTATCTCAGTCTCTGTCACATTCCTATCAACTGGCAGACCTATGCCCGTCAAGTTCCCAGTCAGTCTATTCCTATATCGTCGAATGTCAATCCTGTCAAAGTCATACCTCGTCGGGCACTCCCTAGCCTCGAACTCCCCAGTAGTGAAAATGAGCTCTACCGCTCTGTGGTCCGACTCGTAATCCAATGTACGAAGTCCGTTCGAGGTAGTAGGAACAATGTCCCCCGTTGTCAAGAAAAAGTCAATGTATGATGACAGAACCGCGTTTATCCTCGTCGGCCCGTCAGTCCTCAGTACGTCAATATCAGGGCTCTCCAACAGTATCTCCTGCAACCTTCGACCATTAACGTTAGTATAGGGATCGCCCCAATACGGGTGTCTCGTGTTAAGGTCAGCACCTATCACTATACTGCAATCACCAGACAGTACTTGGACTGAATCGAAATACTCAGCCTCCAGTACCACCCCAGGTCTAAGGTACATGGAAACCACTACGATATCCCTGCCACCCACCCTACGAACGCGCACAGCAGTGTTCTCAATAGCACCCGTATTAAGAACGATCTCCTCACAAAGATACGTGCTCCTCACAAGAACGGCGGTTCCCCCACCACGTCTGTCCCGTCGGTCCTGTCTAAACGTCGTGTACCCACTTATGTCAAATCTGTGGCGGGCATTAAGACCATGCTCAGCCAACAGAACAATGTCCGGTTTGTTTTCCGTCAAGAACAATCCCAAGAAATGTCTTCTATGTCTAGAGACGATCGAGTTTACGTTAACAAAAATTATTTTCATGAAATTAGCCATGACGACCGAGTGATATTAGCATACCAAACAGCGCGCGGGACCTGTCCTCGTCCGTGCCCAATGTATGGTAATCATTAGCAAAACCGCCAATTCGGTCAAGACACCGCAGAAGACCACCCCCAAAGAAGCGCCTACAGTCACGATCTATAGTATCAAATTGCGCCATGGCAACACCCAACGACATATCAGCCGAAGGAGCCCCACGGGACCGCGAGGTAGTTCCCAAAGGAGCCGAACGCCCACCACCCTGAGCAGCCTTAGCAGCTGCAGCGTAAGAGACGCCCACCCTAGTACCGCCAGTGGGAGCGGACAAAACCTGAGGCCGATTACCACCAGTTTCCTTTTTCTTCTGCAATTTCCGAAGCAGTTCGATACGGCGAGGACAGTCCTTGGAACTGACCACATGTCCCTCAGTACCACAATTCACACATTTAACTGTCAAACCCATCCTCCTGGATACTTGGCCCGTGACCGGATCAGTCACCAATACCTCCACATTATTATCCTCCTTTGGAGGCACACTGCACTTGCCTGGGCCATGGGACCCACCACACTTCACACACCGAAATGGCATGTGACAATTAGTCGAAACATGTCCAAAGCGCTGACAATTAAAGCACTGAGTGACGCCCTTCCTGATATATTTTCTAATATGCACCTTACAGCGCAAGATATACCTAATGGCATAAAATTTCCGGATATCCGAATCCCTGGACAACCCAACGACCCATTTGTCGTTACCTAATCTTACCAGACTCGATACGGTGGTATTGATCTGTAGCCCATTCAGGTATTCCAAAATCTCTTCCGATTCAAACGAATGCGGAAGCCCCTCTACAACGACCCTATACGGTCGCATACCCTTAGGGGTATATGTGTAAAATTCGACTTGCTGTCCCTCAAGCAATTGTCTAACCTTTTCATGGTCGCCCACGGTGCAGGTCCCTATATTGGCAACACTCTTACCCAATGTTTTAACATTATAATTCTTATGCCCCAAAAGTGAGTCAATTAAACTAATGTATCTTTTTAAGTCAATATTATATACAGTAATAACTGGTACCTTTTTACTTTTAACTTTTTCAGCAGCTTGACCCGAGGTGGCAGCATTGACCTTCGCCTGCGGCTTCTTATTATCTGCTATCATCTTCTTCTTTCTTTCCCCAATCGGCTTAGGGGCAGCTGTAGGAGCTTCGCTTTCCTTCGCATTAAGCTTTGGATCCACGCACATGTCATTATCTGATTCTTTCTCTTCTTCCAGAGTCACCTCACTTTCTTCGCCTTCACTTTCTTCAGGAACTTTAATATTTTTTCTGTCTTTCAGCAAGACATCTACGGCCTTTTTCAGTTTCTCATTTTCCTCAATTATATAGCAAAATTTCTTATTAAGGAACTCGATTTCTTTATCTTTGTTGTTTATTATCTCTTGTAGTTCATCCACTGTGATAGACACACGTGGTCTTTTAGTACCGGAGTTGGGACGTTCGCCCTCCTCCATTTTTACAATGGGCAATCTGTATATGGATTTGCCCAATAAGTCTGTTTTCAAAGTTTTATTTTATTTGCCCCTTATGGGCCTATCACTTTGGCAAATGGCCAATACAAATAGACTTATTTATCACTTTCTATATAAAAAGTTATTTCTCCTTACTAAGTGTTCAAATGTCTACTTAGTTTTAATTTGTTGCCTTCTATAGGCTTCTCAAATTTACCAAAGACCAACAAATTTCTATATTATTGTTTTTACAATTCTATTCAGAATACGTAAACTTAGTGTCACTGCACCTGTCACTGTTTTCTAAATTGTTTTTAAATTGCCTTCTATTTACTTATTTTTAGTCACTTTTTATTATTTTCACTTTAAACGCACTTCACAAGAGATACACAAGAACTGTTCGTTGTATATATATATATATATATATATATATATATATATATATATATATATATATATATATATATATATATATATATATATATATATATATATATATATATATATATATATATATATATATATATATATATATATATATATATATATATATATATATATATATATATATATATATATATATATATATATATATATATATATATATATATATATATATATATATATATATATATATATATATATATATATATATATATATATATATATATATATATATATATATATATATATATATATATATATATATATATATATATATATATATATATATATATATATATATATATATATATATATATATATATATATATATATATATATATATATATATATATATATATATATATATATATATATATATATATATATATATATATATATATATATATATATATATATATATATATATATATATATATATATATATATATATATATATATATATATATATATATATATATATATATATATATATATATATATATATATATATATATATATATATATATATATATATATATATATATATATATATAGATATATATATATATATATATATATATATATATATATATATATATATATATATATATATATATATATATATATATATATATATATATATATATATATATATATATATATATATATATATATATATATATATATATATATATATCAGAGAATATATTGTTCAAGTAAAAGTTTTATGTGTTGTTTCCAGAATGCAAACAAGCACTGCTTGTCTAAAATTTGTATGGAAATCACTCAAAAAACTGAGTGCTTTTTATATAAATTTTAGACAAGCAGTGCTTGTTTGCATTGTGGAAACAACATATTAATTTATTAAACAAATGTGTATTTTCGAAAATTTCGAATCGTCCATTGGGTATATGGCTACCGATATCAGCAAAACATTGCAAAAGAACATTTTCTGTTTCTATGATCAATGTCCTGTTTTTAGTTATTACAAATTGTACGCCCAGCGCGGACTTTTGCGATTCAAGTTTGGCGTTTTTAAACAACTTATTATTAATATACCTAGTGAATAAGTTGCTGTAATTGATGAAATACTGGTTCCTCTGCTAATAGTATACTGTTTCCATCGAAAAAGTTTCCTTTAAAAGTGGTAATATCTTAAAAACTCAGGATGCTTCATATAAGAAAATTTTATGTAAATTTTAAATAATGTGGTGTGACGACACGTTTCGCTGAAAACTCATAGAGGATTGAAGTCTCAATAACAAGTGTTTGAAACTTGCACATTTAATAAGGCGCTGCCTTTATGTTCACAATTGAAGAGCTTTTGCGCTGCTCTGAGTAGTACAGATTCGCATATTTGGTAGACATAGTAGGGACAATATGTTACCATCACGATATTGTGTTATTTTTCACAAAACCCAGAATAAGTTATATAAATTGCAAAAAAAGGAACATTCCTATCCTCAAAATAAGAAAACCGACATTAGTTAATGTTACACTGCTTTACAAGCAGTTTCTAATGCATTTTTTAGGGTAATTACTACACATATTCAATTTCGGCGTTTGTCCAGATTAAGGTAAATCTTCAAAAACACAAATCGAGTCTTTTTGTTTACCCCTTTTGCTTCTCTATATCGTTCGCCCACAACCAAAAAGAGACGTCGAAAAGCGACGTCGTAAAATCCATCGTGTGAATTGGCTGATATTCTTCCAATTTTATTTTAAAAAGTTTTATTAGTTGCGGGTTAAGCACCTGTAGTGGTGCTTTACCAAATCATCAGTAGACTTCAACATATTGAAACTTTTCAAAAAACCAAAGTTAAACCAAAAATACAAAAAACTTTTTTTAGTTTTCCAGAATCGCGAAATTTTAATGGTTTCTTAAAACTTTGCAGCAGAAAAAAGGAAAGCACTTAATTTATTTTATATATACTCACACTATCGTAACTGGAAAAAACTTCTCAGCCATACATGAAGCTTGCCAATGATTTTTTCCTCTATATCATTGTTGTTCATTTCACCAAACAATTGTTTGTACTCTTTATTTCATTTCTTTTTATACTCTCTATTTATTTGTTAATGCGAGAGCGACGAGTGTACATGCATAGTATCTTTGTTGGTATTTTGCCACATACAGTGTGTAAAATAAATGATAATGATGAAAATAAAGTGCTTTTTATTAGAAATAAAAATATATTTTTGAAAAAACTAAGGGGATTGGGGCAAAATGTATTGAAAATTTCTCCATTTTACCAAGTAAAGAAATAGTAAATTCAGTGTGAACCGCATTATTATACATTTTTACGACCAATATAATTTCTTGTGATAAAATTTTAATGAAAATCTTTGCGTTTACTTTATCGTATTACTGTAGTTCACAATTCTCACAGCAATACAGCTGCAAAATATTTTTGACCACCAATGCTCTATATGCATAGCTGCCAGAAATGCCGATTTCTTACGATATGACATCATTGATGCCAACTTTGGCTCTTTTTTACGATATGACAAAAAACGATATGACATACTGTATTGTTATATCGTAAGTCTTTTACGATATGACAACACTGCGATATGCTAACACCGGTTGTAGCTATCGTAGTGTTGTCATATCGTAAAAAACTTACGATATGACAATACAGTATGTCATATCGTTTTTTGTCAGATCGTAAAAAAGAGCAAAAGTTGGCATCAATGTATGACATACTACTATGACATACACAGTATGTCATATCGCTTTTTGTTATATCGTAAAAAATCGGCATTTCTGGCAGCTATGTCTATATGTGGAATACCGGATTAGTGAAGAATCATTTTCTGCCTAGCCGGCCTTCGTTCCGGCCTAATGATATTTTCCTCTGTGTATGTCGAATAGATGCTTCGATGTAGAATGATTTTCTGCCCAGTCGGCCTTCGGCCAGGCTTAATGATTTTCTCCGATTTAGAGGAGTTAATTTATTTGTTTTTATGCTTACTAATAATAAGTATTTTAACAATCTTTCATAATTACAGCAAATCAAAATTTTACTAACGAAATGCCTTAGATCTGTAAAAGTTTGTGGATCAGTATATCCGCAAATATGTGCTTAGGGGGTTTTTGTACTTAACATTTTTTTCTTAGAATTAAATTTTCTATCACATAATGTGATTTTATCAGAAGAATGTCGGTAAAGTAAATTGAAGACTAAAATTGTTTTCAGTACAGTGCATTGCAATGTACTAAAAAAGGGCCGAAAAATGAGCGAATGTACCAAAGTGCTAGACAGTATCCAATAGTCCCAAAAATAACAAAATTGAGCCACAATTCCCATCAGTGCATGGTGAAATAAGTATACAGGTGGCAGCATAACGTCAGCTGATTATGTTTTGCTCTGCTAGTTTTGTGCATAATCCACGTCCAGCACGTATATATTTTTGACAAGCATTATCTATTTTTTGTTGTATTGTTGTACTTGTGGTCACCTGTATACTTATTTCACCATGCATCAGTGGTACAGAGAAACAAGCCAGTCGATTTCAAGCCGACGGCGCGCCGCCGCCGGTTGCTTTTTCACTTATCGCGCCGCCGCCGATTACATCGGCTCGCATCGGCCCAAAACCAGCCGCCGAGTTCGTTTAAATTTGTTCACGACTGGGTTGCAAATATGCGTACTTTTTTCGAAAAAAATTTTTACTACCTTTTTTCCCAATATATCTGTAAATAGGTTAGCCGCCGAAAATTCTGTCGGCGCACCGGCGCCGACCCAAAATCTGCCCAGCCGCCGCCGCCGATAATTTTGCCTCGGCTTGTTTCTCTGTAGTGGTAACAATTTTCTGCATAAAAATGGTGAAAAATATTAAGAAGACATGTTAATAAATAAAAATTGTTTGTGATAGTTACATTTATATTACGACATACATATGTATATTCAAAAACTTTGAAATTAATTAAGTGAAAGATTGAGGAAATTGGATACATAACAAAAATCGCTGCTAGCAGCAACGTCAATGTGTTGAAAAAGTTTCGATAAATTTATAAATACATATAAATTTGTGCAAAAAAATTACAAAAGAATAAAAAACGCCATCATTTATGCTTCATAACTTTTAATTCGAAAAATACTGTGAAACTGATTAAAATTGATAGTGAAAATTATACGAATACAAACACAAAAAGCTACTTATAAGACTTGCAAAAACAAAAATTGAAAAGCGGCGCTCACGCAAACGTCTGCTGCAATATTTAATTCTTGTTATTTTTGCTGTTGTTTGTATCTACATTTCATGCAGTGTTTGGCGGACTTGTCTTGTTGCTGTTTTTAATGTTGTTGTAATTGTTGATATATCAGTACAATATATCTCGAATATTGTAAACTATCTACTCTAACAACAAGTTACTTGATTGCTTCAAATTTTGTGGTCGGCCATCATTAGCAGAAACAAGAACGATAATTTAAAAGTTGAAGCATGGGTTATGACCTACATCGTTTTCAGGGCGAGGTCGATGAAGAGCTAACATGTCCTATATGCTCTGGTGTCTTGGAAGAGCCCTTACAGGTCAGTTATCCTTATACACTTTCTCTATTTAACGAGACATAATTTTTATTACACTTTATTTAGGCTGCTATGTGTGAACATGCATTTTGCCGTGCCTGCATCAATGAGTGGTTGTCACGACAACCTAGCTGCCCAGTTGATCGCAATGCTTTAACTACGGCTAACCTACGTGCAGTACCTAGAATATTACGAAACCTATTATCACGGTAAGTTGTAAGAGCATCGTTGATACTTTGGCAAACTTAATTACTGTAATTAAACTGGTTTCAAACGGAGTCTCACTTGTTTGCGACACATATGCAAATTCCCATGTCTGTCAAAATTGTTAATTAACAAACGATTTGAAAAGTTTATTCCTTATTGTTTACAACAGCTAAACTTATGTCCAAATTTTGTTAGGCTGTCTTCTAAGAAGACTTCTATAATCATAACAACATAAAAAAAAACTAAAAATATTTTCCATTTTCCGATGGAGTCTAGAATTTGAAGGTTTGAGTGCATTGAATATAACTAGGGTTTTTTCCAGTATTTCCCGTCCCGGCAATTCCCGGGGAAATCGTTTATTTAAGTCATCGTTCAAATAAGGCACATCTTTTTCGGCGATTGAATTTTCCAGAACCATGTCACATATTTGTTCATGGTCTTGTTTGAAGTTTTTGTACGTTTGTTCCACTTCTTCTAGAAGACTTAGGACATAACCTTTAGTTATGTTTTGAGTAGATTTTTTCTCGAACGATTCCAGCAACCGTTTCAGATGACGACATGTCCTATGCTGCACTTCGACTATAGTTGAAATATGTTCCATGTTGTTAAGAAAAAGCAAGTGACGTATTTGTTATATTTGTGAAAGAAATATGGTGGAACTGGTAAGATAACAAAAATACCTATAGTTATATTGTATAAATATCTAATTTAACAATGAAGTATGTGTAAAACGTAAATATATACAAAATTATCTTTACAGTTTATAAATCACAGCTATTTTACTATATTAATGTGCTGTTTCCACAATGCAAACAAGCGACCTTAGTAAAAATTTGTATGGAAACCGCTCTAAAAACTAAGTACTTTTCAAACAAATTTCCGACAAGCAATACTTGTTTGCACTGTGGAAACAACACATAAGACAGTTATTTTATTACACTAAAAAGTAAGAGTTTAAACTCAGATTTCTCAGTGCCGAATTCGATAAAAGAATGAGAAACTTTTTGTAAATTGAAATTAATCTCGTTGAGCTGAACAAAGGCACGTGTTAAAGTACTATTACGTGCATAATTAGATGTTGTAATGATGTAAGTATATCCACGTAGGCGGAGTATAGCTTATTAAAATGGCCAAGACGAATGAGAAATTATCTTCACTTTTTTCTGTTTTCTTTCAAGCAATGGATAGAGTCCCGGGTTTCGGCACCATAAAAATGTAGGAGAATTTCAGTAAATGAAACGATTTGAACTTTTTTTATTTCATTATTTATTAATTCTAATTTAACTCTAATATTCTTTTTTTGCTACTTTAATTTAATTTTATTTATAATTTTAAATTCATTTGTTTTAGTTTTACTTGGTCTGCTTAGTACAGATGATAATACAAAACTGAACTTCTTGCAATGATAAATTTAATAAGATTTTCTACCTGCTGTAATATTCCTGTAAGTTTCTTTGTACACGATAAATATATAAAAAGTTAACTGATTTTACATAAATACTTATTATGTACATAGCACCATACGAAAAATCTATATTACTACTGAGAGTATATAAAAGAATTTATCAACATAAAAACGAGATTCTCAGTTACGACAGCGGTCGAAAAGCAATAATTCAGATATGGGATGAAAAGTACAATAAGTCCCATACAACTACCTTTACATGAAAGTTTATCTATCCGTCATAGAAGAAGTAAAACAAATTTGCACAAATTATTACTTATTTTTACTGGATTGCGTTCGTTTACTTTTAAACATTTGTAACAAGAGAGCATAAGAAACATTTTGTTGCAAAGAACCTGCTGGTTTTTACTGATGAAATATTTTCCAGTAACAACTAGCAACATAAAAACATGTTTATAAATAAATAAAGTTTGTTTTGAAATGTAAATAAAATAAAAAATATTCGGCCATGTGCTGGAAACTATTCCTTTTTGAAATCGCAAAATTTTAAAAACGGAGAACAGTGTTCTTTTAATCGGACAATTTAGTCCATTCGTAGCTTAGTTCGGATAAAAATCTGAAATATCTGAAACATAAAAATTAACTGAAAAGCTGTAAAAGTGAGATTTTTAGTTGAATTCTTTCCTGAAAGTTTACGATTTCAAAACGAAATGGTTTTCAGAACATGGCCGATTGAATTTAACCTTTTCTAGTTTTTGTTGAAAATATTTTTCAAAAGTTGAAGTTTAATGCGTTGTTTATTGTTCATTATTATTACTTGCAAGTTTTTATAAAATGTTGTTCGACAACTTTTTTAAAATAATTTTTGTATAGAGACTAAATTTGATTTTCCTCTCTATCATTGTATTACTGGATAAACATTACTGGAAAAGAACTCAAACACACCTAATGTTTATTGCAATAAATATGTTTGCGCATCAAAATACTTTAAAATTTTCTTGTGGTATCCCTTTCATAGACTCTCTATTACCTGTGATAATGCTGCCTATGGTTGCACTTTAGTTCTAAAACTTGATGCTCTTAACAATCACTTAGAAGAATGTGAACATAATCCTAAAAAACCTTTGCCCTGCGAAAAGGGCTGTGGATTTGTTATACCCAAAGATGAGCTAAAGGATCACAATTGCGTACGTGAATTGCGTACAATGATTTTGACACAGCAACAGAAGATGATTGAATTCAAAACAGAAATTGCTGATCAAAACTTAACAATAAATGAATTGAAACGTGAACTACAATTATTTAAAGATTTTATGCGTGCTATGAGGGTTTCAAATCCAGCAATGCGCGCTATAGCTGATCAAATGGAGCGTGATGAAGTTATACGATGGAGTAGTACATTGGCCCGTGCACGTGTAACACGTTGGGGTGGCATGATCTCAACACCAGATGATGCTCTGCAGGTGGGAAGTTTTATACATTTTATTCATTATTAAACTATTTATTAATTAAATTTGATTTTATAATTTTAGATGATGATAAAACGAGCTTTGTCAGAATCCGGTTGTCCTCCTCATATCTTAGATAATCTAATGGAAAATTGCCATGAACGACGTTGGCCGCGTGGTTTAAGTTCACTTGAAACAAGACAGAATAATCGCCGCATTTACGATAATTATGTATGTCGTCGAGTGCCAGGTAAATCAGAATGTTTTAAATTTTCATTAGGGTTTGGGAAACTAGAATTTTTAAATTTTCCTGGGGGGAAAGGGGAAGTTAAAAGTGCACACTTTTTCATATACATACATATGGTCATCATGTTATTGGTTTGGCGCACCGACCATTTTAAAAAAATTTGAGTTAGGTATGGGGTGTATATATTTTGAATACCTAATTTCAAAATCCAAAACCTGTTTCGCGAAATTGTTTATGGTTTCTGAGATATCAAGCATTAATTGTGCTCAATATCAACAATTTTAATAAACTTTTTGTAAAAAAAATTATTTTTAAACGAAAATAAATAAAAATCAGAAACCAAGTAAAATACTAAATGCCGTATGCATAACCGCAACTTGGCACGAAGTTTGCATAAATGACGAAATTGAACTGGATCTTAAATAGTTCTCCCATACAATTGAACATTGAAAACCACTGTATCTTGCAGTCTTGACTCATCGCTATATTTTGCACTGCACTGATTTTTAATGTCAAATAGTCCAGTAGAACTCGATAAGAGCCAGTTAAATTTCTTCGGTTGTGCTATCTTCATGCCAAGTTTTCGTTATCTATATGGCCCTAAGTTTCATCAATATTGACTTTATTCCATGTAAATATGTTTTCTAATAACATACATATTTTCATCAGAAAAAAGAAATTTCATCTCCACAACAAAAAACTCATTACACGGCAAGTATACACATGCAGCACAAAAGCTACTTTTGAGAAAAGAATTGCGTATACGTCACAAAACAAGATTTTTCATTTCCATTAAAGCGTGAACGTGATTTCTCTGATGTGCTTGAAAGCAATATTAATTGCGGTTTAGACAACGTTCTGCAATGGACTCTTTCTAATTCTCTTCGTTTAAATATTGCTAAAACAAAAGCTATCGGTTTTAGTAGATCTTCACGTTTTGATTTCGATTTTGATATAAGCTATTTACAGTTTTAGCGATTTTTAATCAAAATTATTGGTTGTTTAAAATTGTTCAATTTCTCGCGAATTTTCACTTTTCTCGCGACAGGCGTAATTTTCCCAATTTTTGGTTTCTTAAATTTTTAGGGGGCTTTAATCAATATTGCGCTTCGTAATCTTTAAAATTTTAGCAAGGTTTTGCAAATTTTCATGATTTTCGCTTTTTTCCCGAGTGTTTGACTTTCTTTACAATTTTGGGGCTAGTTTCCAATATTGCAATTTTTCCCGAATTTTCAAAATTTCTCGATATGCTTGATTTAATCCAACTTTTTGGCACTTTTAGAGCTCGAATCACTTTTAATCTATTTCAAGCCTTGATATTTTATTTATTTACTTTTGATTTTGCAAATAATCATAATTTTGGGAAGTTTTTTGAACAACTCTTTTACAAGCTGTTATAGCTGGTTCCCATTCTATACCTTATATTAGTTTACAAATTAATCTAGCAAATAAAATAATCCCGGACAATACAACTATTTGGAAAACATATAAAATTCAATCGTATAATTATAACGCACTTTTGTATGAAAATTGCTAACAACAAAAATACAATACTGTATAATTAGATGATTACACAACACATACGACGTTAATACGAGCTTGTGAATTGAATAATTATTTGGTGTATGTGGCTTATAATTGTAAAGACATATTTTATTTTTCGCAATAACTTTAAATATTTAAACCAAATTAACAAAGAAACACCAACAGGCAGTGAACCGCTTTCCCGTTTTTGTGAACATTTTTGAGCCATTATTAAGACAGTGCATGCAACCTTTCATGTCATTGCAGTAAGTTTTTTTTTAACTTTTAAATTTATTTATTGAATCTTCAATTTTAAATTGAACTAACAATAAGTATTCAAATCTTAAAACTAAAATTGTTAATTAGTCTAGCCACTGCTACACAAAATATTAGGGTTCAACGGTTGCTTCTTTAGATGTCTTACGTCTCTCATGTTCGGCTGAGGGCAAGAGTGTCTCCTTCTCAGCCGAGAGTGCTCCCTTAAAATAATGATGTTGCGGACTAGGGGAATTGGATGCGACTCGAGCTTTTTTATATATGTTGCCAAATGTTTTGAAAATACGGTCTTTACTAATGGAACATCTAGATCTTTATGAATGCGCTGGTCTCTGACATACCAAGGTCCCACTGTAATCAAATGCAGAATTTTATTTTGTCGTCTTTGAATTTTCTCTATATTTAATACAGAGGTGGTGCCTCATAACTGAATGCCATAGCAGCAAATTGGTTTTATTATCGTGTTGTATAGGAGAAGTTTACAGTATTGATTAAGTGTAGAATTTCTTCCTATTAGCCAATTAAGTTGAACTGCTTTCAATTTCATTTGTGTCAGCTTTGAATCTATGTGGGTCTCCCATATTAGTATTTAACCTCAAAGTGCTACGATATGATATGATTATTGATAGAAATAGGCGGCCATGTTTTCCTGCGGAACATAAACGTAACATGTACATATTTTTGTTCGTTTATTTTTATTCTCCACTGCTTTAAACATTTTTAGGGTTCCGTACACCAAAAGTGTAAGGGATCCCTATTTTTTCTGTCTGTCTGTCACAGGCTGTTTTCTCGGGAACTGTAAGAGCTACGGATCTGAAACTTTCACAGAATATGTAAAACTTTTGCCGCTACAACAGCAGATATATGACAGTTAAAAACTAAAGTGTGTTCCAAAGCGAGCAACGAAGCATATTGAAATACTAATGTAATATACAGGCACTTAGTCATAGACAATTTAAATGTTCAAAATTAGTGTTAACCCTCTAGTGCGCCGTGATGCAAATTTGAATCATACCGATAATCTCTCCGTAGTTTCAAAATTTGAAAACAGTTTTGTTCAAATGTTCGTTATATGTTGTCTCCATTTAATAGGCGTCGTTTTCTCTGCTTTTGAAGTACCGTTATAGCAGCATTGAATTATTGTGCAATTTTGAAGTGTCTGCTCATTCGTTTGTTGTGCGTAGAGGAAACAATGTTATCTTTTTTTTTGTTAAATGTAAAATTTCATAAACAATAAATAAATAATATGTTGTTTTTTAAAAAGAAACCAAAACATTGTTTATTTAAATCACTATTGAAGTATAAAAATTTTAGATTTTGAATTTTGAATTTACAGCTAAATGCGCAATGATGCAAATGTGCATCAAAGGATTTTTCGCCTCCTGCGCCCTTATAAATGAAAATTATACAAACTGCTAGAACAAAAGTATGTTTTTTAACCATTTCCTTTCGTTTAAGTAGTATTTTATTTAATTTGGTTTTCTTGCGCACTAGAGGGTTAATTGTTGTAGTCTGTAAAATAACTACACCAATTAACACTGATAATTAAAACAATAAAATTTAAAGGGTGCTCAATAAATTAATGTAATTTTTACTATGTAATTTATAGAATTTACTATATCTTGGAAACCGTAAGACGCAAACTATTGAAATTGAAAAAAACGTTAAAACTAAAAAATTCCAAAAATTAAGAATGTCAAAACGAAAAATAGCCAAAATTAAAAAAGCGCTTAAAGGAAAAAAGCACCAAAATTAAAAGAAATCGCTAAAACGCAAAAAATCACCAAAACTAAAAAGATCGCCAAAACACTAAAAAACGCCAAAAACCGAAAAAGTCGTCAAAACAAAAAAGCAGTAAAACCTAAAAAATATCGCTAAAACTAAAAATATCGTCAAAAAATTTAAAAAATCGCCAAAAATGGGAAAAAACACCAAAACGAAAAAAATCGCTAAAACTAAAAAAGAAATCGCAAAAAACCGAAAAAACCGCCAAAACGAGAAAAAGTTTCAAAAACTAAAAAAATCGTTAAAACTAAAAAAGGCACCAAAAACAGAAAAAGCGCCAAAACTAAAATAAATGCCAAGAGTAAAATAAATCGCTAAATCAAAAAAATATATCCAGAATTAAAAAAAAACGACAAAGCAAAAAAACGCCAAAACCAAAAACCCGGCAAAACTAAAAAATCGGCAAAACAACGGAAAAAACTTAAAAAATAAAAAAAGCTAAAATTAAACGAAAAAGCTAAACGACAAAATTGCCAAAATGAAAAAAGGGCAAAAACGAAAACGGATACATATATGTATGTGTATTCCTACGGAACCCTTCGTGCGCGAGCCAAAGTTGACTTTACTGAATGTATTATTCTAGATGCAATACATATTCCTGCAATTTTGTGGGTGTTCCTTGAGGACTTGCGTTTACGCTGAGAAAAGCATCAGCAAATGTTGATGTGTGAATATCGTAGCCTGTTGGCATGTTGGTGGTATATATCAGCTATAATACAGGACCCTTAATGCTACCTTGAGGAACCCCGGATTGAATCATCTGAGATGTGCTTAGAAAATTGCCTTCCCTGATGAATTTTGGTCCAGTTAAATAGCTTTCTAATAGCTTGTGAGTGTTAGAGGGTAAATTTTGTTCTAATTTCTGGATTAATCCTTCATGCCATACTTTATCATTACTTTATCATACTTATACATTGCGTTTCGAAAATGTTTTCTTTCGAATCGAAATACATAATAATCCGCCAGAAAAATATTTCCTATGCGTTTGTTCGATAGTGCTATGTTGTCTCCAGAAACCAAACTAGAAAAATGTGGAAATAAAATATGAAGGAAATAAAATTGGCTCAAAAATACATATATTTTTGTATTATTTTCATATTTTTCTGAGAAATAGCAGCACTAAAAATGTGCTTACAAAGAAAAATTGCCATAATAATGTGCGGGATACCGGGAATTTTTTCCCGGGAAATCCCGAAAGAAAAACACTAATGCAGATATTAAAAAAAGGTTTCTCCAGTTTTACTTAAAATTTTGTCAAGAATTGAATGCTGACTTTTAATTTAAAATCCATCTATAAACTTGTAATGATGAGGAAGAGGAGGAGACAGTTCTTCATCTTCTATGTCAGTGTCCGGATCTAGCCAGCTTAAGGACGAGAAGCTTGGACGCTAGCATATTTCCCGACTTAGAGTCTGGCTAATGTAGGGCTAGGGCTAGGGCTAGTCAAGCTATCCTCGTACTTAGTTCAATCGGGATGGTTTGACACGACGGCAGGATAATCGTAATTTCTACGCCCTGTCTGCCATAGGGTATCACAAAGGGACCGAATCAACGAACCTAAGTGAGTCACTTCTTCAGTCGTGACTGCCCTTCTACCATAACCTAACCGAACTATAAACTTAAAAGTTATAGGCCTCAGAAATTTTTTTTAGTCCCATGTGGTCAACTTTGGCCCACTGTAACTCCTCTCGTGATTAAACCAGAAGGCCAGCGAGACACGCGCTATAAAGGCTGACTCCTTCTCTAAAGGCGTTCGAAGTTTCAGATAAATCCAATCTGGAGTTTAGAAGTTCGAGATTTATTACCATTTATTTTGCACAACTCTGCCATTTTCGATTTCATTTACAAATTTTAAAAAAAAAGATTCCAATTCTGCCTAAAAAAATATATATTTTTTATCATTGCGGTCTGAATAATTCCGAAACCATTAAGTATATAAAAAATAATGTTAAAATGGGTTAAAGGTAATTTTATTTCAAGCTTTCGAATGCTTTTTGTAATAAAATCTTCCCAAGTTATGATGAAATCGGTGGAGCAGAGCAGCCTCTTCAGAGCTCGAATTTTTGCAAAAATCATGTAATTTTACTTTATTCCCAGCAAAAACTTTGCTTACTAGTAGTATATGAAGATTTAAGTCGTAACTACTCATAATTTGACTCGATAACTACATATTTCTGTGGTTTTCTTGAATAAGCGTGTATGTCTAAAACTAAATTTTTTCAGGAGAGCCGAAATACTTTATTCTTAATACTACAGACGCTGTGTGATTTTTATCAAACTTTTGTTGAACTGAACAATATTAAAAAAATATTTTGGAAATGTGTTCAAAAGTAACAACGCATTTGGCTATAATTTTTTTTCAACGATAATAAATTGCCAGCACGCAATTGTACATCGATTTAGTTCATTAGAGCTGAAAAATATTTGAATAAATTAAGAAGTTACGTCGCATTTAGAAAAAGATTCGTTTATGTTATCAGGGAAATTTTCGGTCCATGTAAGAAAGAATATAAAATAATGCAATTTGTTATCAATAACTCAAAATCGACAAAAATTGTCATCCGCGCTTATTCAAGAAAACCACAAATTTTTGTTTGAGAAGTTCAAAATATAAGGGGTACCCCTTACAAATGTATTTACAATGTCACAGCAATTAACTAGTTATTATTTGACTTACTTGAAGCTAAAAAATAAGTAGTCAAATAAACAAAATAAAATATATTTATTTATATTTTTTTGACTCAGCTGTGCCCGTTCAGATTTGAATTTATTAGAATTATTAGAACTTCTTTCTAAAAAATTATTTAATTGAAAGATTAAATTTAAAAGTAACTTAAGCTAAACTGATTAAATAACTTTGGATAAAACCATACAGTTCGACTAAATTCATGACTTAATTGTCAAAAAGATTTTTTTCAAATTTGAATATACATAATACTAAGGACCATTATTACAAATTTTACGTTAGTTAAAGGTAGGATTTTATAGGACAAATAAAAAGTTGTTCATTAGTTCAACTTTACGTTAACCTAAAGTTCATGATAAGTTAAAGACAAATTCATCTTACCTGGTAGGTTAAAGTAAATTTATAACAATGAAAAACTTTTCATAAGTCCTATACAATTCTACCTTTAACTAAGCCCAAGTTGTAATAATGGCGCTAAGTACTATTTAAATTTAAGAATTTACTTGCTGCTTTTTATATTATCTTTATTAGAAAAACCAATAACATATTTTCATTTATATTTTCCAGGCAAACAAGCTGTTTTAGTATTAAGTTGTGATAATGCTCACATGTCGGAAGATGTTATGGTTGAACCAGGTCTTGTTATGATTTTTGCTCATGGCATAGAATAAATAAACTTAATTAAATTGATTTTAATTGTGTATGTTTGTTATTATTATCATTGAAATGCTATATAATTATATATCAAAAAATATGCAGCCTTTACACATAACAAAAAGTTAGTTACTGAAGTACTATATGTTCCATATCAGCTTATACATAATAAACGTTAGTCCTTCTACTAACTTTTAATAGATCATCAATAAATATGTACATTTTTATAGCAGCCTGTTCATGAAACTCGACTGGAGTAGAAATTCAAATCGAACTATTAAGAGATTTATCAAAACGTAACGAAATAGCTTGGTTCGAAAAGTGTTTAATTTCGTTCGAAACTAAACATTTGCCTTAAATGTTGTATCTTGAGCACTTGTAGGATGGATATAAAGCTAGTCTAGGTGTCATCACAAAGGGACCAAAGGTCCCAAGTGGGCCGGTTTTTAGAAACCGGCAGCCTGTTCAACCTAGACTAGCTGTCCAACTCCTGAACCCTTAATTACGTTTTCGAAATTTTTTGCTGAGAAATGTTTGCTGTCCAATTAATCCGTATTGCATTCCATGAACAGTCTGTATACACAGTAATTACATACTACAAACGATCTGTTCTGTAAATCACGTGATCTCCAAAAAATAAATTTAATTGGCTGCTAATTTTTATTACACTCAAAATATTCCGTACTTAAAATTAACTGAAATTGAAATATAAAATAAATTAAAACTCAATTAAAAACCGCTCTACTTATTTTTCATTTAAGTTTAACAAAAAGTTTATTCAACTTTAAATGTTAAAAAGTTAATAGACTTAAAACCATGAAAAATTAATTACTCCTTTTTTTATCAATTTCACTGTAAAAAGAACTAATAGCAGCTTCCGTAAAAGAAAGAAGTTTCTTTGTTTCTGCTATTTTCACTGTTAAATAATAAACCCCAAGTTCCGTAAAAATAATTGATTTTTTGCTTTATTTTTAAATGTTAAGATGCTTATTATTTCGTATCTTTAATTATTATTTTATTAAATTTATATTTACTCACTGCTTGTTATGTTAACTTCTACTGGGATCGAAGAAAGCTCGTTCGGGTTCGAAATCTAACGTATCAACCATCTGGCCAAAGCACAGTATGCAAATTAGCTGCACGAAGTCAACATAAACTAACTCAATTTTATGCATTTAAAATTACAAATTAAAAACAAAACACGCATGGTCTTGGCTGAAATTGAACATGTGACCTCTCGTTTAATAGTCTAGCGTACTAACCACTACACCACTGATTTGAAATGTGTATTTATATAATTTCAATTTTAATTTAATTTTATTTTAATTTTACGTACAGAATATTTTGAGTACTTGTGTCTGTGGGCCTATTCACATATTACGTAACGCGATTTTCGGAGGTTTTATACCCCCCCCCCCCCCCTTTATAACGCTTTTTTCAAAATTTTCAGTATAAAGTATCTAATCCGTAACAAATCTTTAACCCACCCTCTGTAGCGTTACGTAATATGTGAATGGCCCCTGTGTTATTTCTAGGAATGTACTTTTTGGTACTTTAATCAGGGACTAAAACCGAACCTGAACCTGAACCTAAACTGGTTCAGGTTCGCTGTTTATAAAGATTTTGAACCCGAACCCGTTGAACCCAAAAATTCAGCAAGGTTCGGGTTCAAAAATAAAAACAAATTATTTAATAGAAGAATAATAAAAAACATTACATTTCTTGCATGCAAAAAATTAAAAACAAAATCAAAATAAAATAACAACCAAAGCAAATTCATAGCAGGTGGTAGCACCCCGAAAGCTGACTATTTTTTTTGCAATTTTTAAAAGTGCCGAATGGCTGCCAACATTTTTTGCTTTTTCTTGCTCTGGGTATTTCTAATAATTTCTTATTTGAAGTATATTTTCTTATGCCAATGCGGTACGTACGCTACAAAGTTGAAAAAAGCTTTTTGAAAGCTAAATAAGTTAAATTTAATTAAAGTAAAAAAAAGAATAAACGCCCTGTTCGGTAAACCGAATCCGAGTAAATTTCTCGGTTTCCAAAAATAAATAATGCCCCCATTGATGTATTTTAAATCGTATAAAGTAAATTAAGCTCTAAAAAATATGAAATTGCAGAAAAGTATGAAAAACGTTTGCTATTAGTGGATTTAATTTTTCTAAATTGAGCATTTTTAAAACGACTCGATTTACAGAACAGGCAGGATAGTGTTTAAACGTATAAACGTGAATGTAAAATTGATTTAAGTATTTTATTATCAAGCAAAATAATTGCGCGCGTTTAAATTTTGGTTTTAAGCCCGAACCCGAACCTGAACTTTTTCTTTTGATTAAACCGAACCCGAACCTGAACCCATTTTTTCATGGTTTCAGTCCCTGCTTATAACATAAACAACGGATTATACTGAAAGCAACAGAAAATCCGTATAATGTGTATTTAGTTTTTTTATTGAATGTTAGAATCAGTTAAAAATAAGATTGCTTAGAATTTTAAATGTTTAGTCTTTTAAAAATGATTGCACGGAATACTTCTTATTTTTTACGTTTTCGTCATTTATACTATAGTATTTTTCTCGAACATCGAAAAAAGTGCATTTATTAATGATTTCTTGCAATTTCAGTACAAGGTCTCAGCGGACCTTTTCACACGTTCCCGTACTAAACTTTAAATCCCGTACTATACTTTAAACTAGGGATGTAACGAATACCGATACCGATACCGATATATCGGCGATACTTCAAATTTTCCGATACATCGGTATCGGCGATATTTTACTGTCGATACGACGATACTTTTAAAAAATTTTTCAGAGTTTTTTTTAACAAATAATTTATTTTTGTTCGATTTTACCATGAATTAAATTCACTTCGTTATTTTTTAAATCTTATTAATATCAATTTTAAAAATTAATAATATTTTATGCTGTTATTTTGTAAAAAAATTATTATTTTTTTGTTAATTTTACCATGAATTCAAGTTCAAGTCGTTGTTTTATAAATCTTATTCCAGCAAAAAAAAGGTACTCCAAAGAAGTAATGAAAATGTAGAATTCGCGATCTGGAAGTATTGCAAAT
The DNA here is from genome assembly GCA_956483635.1 of Panzeria rudis. Classification (NCBI taxonomy): domain Eukaryota; kingdom Metazoa; phylum Arthropoda; class Insecta; order Diptera; family Tachinidae; genus Panzeria; species Panzeria rudis. The sequence continues at coordinate 35,081,448 of OY101451.1, read as the reverse complement.
TTGGATAATTTCTAATTAGTTTTACATATCCTTGCCATTGCAAGAAGTTCTGTTTTTCGATTACCAATTCGGTGGAAGCGATGCTAGGACAAATTTCTTTTTTGGTATTCTATAATGATTTTTCCTCAAGGAAAAAGGATAAAAAATTACCCATTTTCACAATTTTTTTATGCGAATTTAAACTCAGAACTGTATTTTCATGTAAATTTAAGTGAATAAATATAAACTTAGAAGTCTTTTAATAATTAAGATATTAAGTTATTTAGAAAAATATTAGTTGATAAATGTCCTTTAAAAAAATCGATTTTTTAAAAAGCATGGCGAGTATTTTTTAAAATTATAAAGGAATTAAAAATTTTTCTTGCTTTTCTACTAATTATCTGCATATTTTTAATATAGATTTTTTGGAAGCAAAGAAAATGTAGCGCCTTAAAAATTACTTCCAATGTTTTATAAATTTTAAATATTCTCTCTTATATTGTAATTTTGTATAATAAAAAAATTGCGCTTGAGTTTTGTTAATCTAAACTTAAACTCAATTTAAATATTCGTATCGGTATCGGAATCGGTATCGGCGATATTTATTTTTAAATATCGGTATCGGTATCGGATCGGCAAAACGGCGTATCGTTACATCCCTACTTTAAACCTTTAAATCTCAATAAAAACTAAACTATTGGTCGGATCGCCTTAAACATTTTTCTACGATTTTAAATAAAGTTTCCTTGGAATACATGTGGGGGTCGGGTATACTTCCCATGGACCATCAAGGAGTAATTTCAGTTTGAAAATGAAAAGGTCCCCATCGGAGGGTTAAAATACAGAATAATACAATTATTGCAAATTAGATGCATTACTGCCATTACGGCGCAATTTTGTTATAAAAAAACTTTTAATTTTAAGAGAGAACAGTTTTTCATAATAAAATATCGTAAATCAAGACGATTTCAAATAAACTATAAATGTTTTTCATTTTGTTGATTAAAAAAAACAATTTTAAATTCCAAACAACTGATATATGTGTATACCTATCAGTATTTATTTGAAGAAAAACTTCATGTAACTTTGGGTTAGAAGGTAAATTAAATTACTCTCTCCTGAGTTCTCTTAGGGGCTGTTAACGTTTTACATTACCCCATTTTCAGAGTTTTTAAAAGTCCTTCCCGAAAACCGCTAAGCCCCTTCGTAACGCTTCTTAACTAAATATTATTATAAATTCTAAACTACGTAACAATTTGTCAACCCTTTTTCTCTTTTTGTGCGTTCGTAATATGTGAGCAGCCTCTTAGTCGCCCAATTTTTGTGTTGTGTTTGTGCAACCTTGTGTAAGTTAGAGTGATTCGTTAACAACCTGGAACAGAACTATTAAAAAACTTTGTTATAACGTCGTGTCAACTTTTTGTTATACATAAGGCTGCTTTATATTAAGGTCATATGAAATTATAAAATTTTGTTTTTTTTTAATTTTCTATATACATAATGCTAAATACGTATTTCTTAAACGCATAGCTGGTTTTTCTTAAGATTAATTCACAACATTATTTTCAGCCAATTTATTTTGTATATATGAATTCAAGTATGGCTTTAATATAATGATGGCATTTATTTACATAAAATATATGTTTGCTGTTTTTTATGAGTGTCGTATGTGCTGATAACAATTTTTGCTATATTTGTAATTTATTTGTTAAGTTTTTTGTCTTTAAGTTTAGCTGTAACATACATACATATTTAATTACTTACTTGGCAGCATAATGTTATATGTAAGTGATCTCGACACCTTGAGTGCTTTTCAAATTATAATGTAAGCGTACATAAATGTATATGCAATGAGTATGACTAAATTTACACGATAAAATGTTTCATGAAACTTTCTTCACTAACGGCCCTTTTCACAATGTACGATTAATAGTTAACATGGACTAACTGCAAGTTCGGCATACAAAACTTGCCGTTAAAGTCCACGTTAACTTTTAATCGTACATTGTGAAAAGGGCCGTAAACCTGTTTTTATTTTCTGATTGAAACTATGGAGCCGTAAAGGAAATTGAAAAAATGCACCTGGAATTGCATGTCAAACCACTTTTAACTGCCCAACTTGCTTTCCTGCGCATTCTATTGGTAAACATAAAGTTTCATGCAAAAAATTTCATGAAATATTTCATCGTGCAAATTTACAGTGCTATTCTCGAGATTATTTAATAAACTTTATTATAGCTATCATTTAACACTTTATAAAAATATTTTAACTATTATTATAAATTAATAGAAAATAAGCTTTTATTTGAAACAGAATAGAAATTTCTTATTATTATCACAAATATTTTTACTGTCGTGAAAAATTTTCTTATAATTGGTTTGAGAATAACACTGTTTGTTAGTCCATGTTATAAAAAATTAATCATTTTTGTATTATCTTACGGTGGTAGCTATAAGTTTTACACATCATTGAAATTTCTAAATATTTTACAGAGATTATAATTTTTTTAATTAGGTTTAAAATTTTTTGATAATGTAGGAAAGAATAAATCGGTCTAAGCATCGCATTGAATAGCGAACAAATTATCGCATCTCTGATATTTTGATAAGTGTCGAGTGAACAAAAATATTAGAAGATTTTATATGCGTTAAGAAAAAATTTCAAAATTAGCTAAAAGGTTTGACATTGCTGTCAAATCTACAATTAGAAACCCCGCCTGATTTTAGATATTTTGAATTAATTACACTATCCCCAATTTTTTATAAGATAGAACTTGTAATTAAATTAATGTGTATACGATTCACGTCTAAAGTGTATTGTAGGGCTCGCTATTTAATGCTATCACAATACACTATCGTCGGTATCGGATGTCATGGTACCAAAATGAAAAACTTCGATAAATTTAGCTTACCTTAACACTACGTCTATACCTGATATATTTGTGTCATGATAAATGTTAAACTCTGTATAGGAAAAACAGCTAACATAAAACAAATTATTTTTTGAATATAAATTTTGACATTTGTCATGATAAAAATATATCATCGAATTTTCCTATTTCGATTCGAAGATATTTTTGTGTTTGACTGATACACTATGCCTCTAGGTTTTTTTCGGTAACCTTTCAAAGAGCTCAAGTAAGCCACATTCCAGACCATATTTGTTGGGCCACTTTCATCTTTTTATATGATTTTGGTGCAGAAGAAATAGGTTTCAAATCCCCAAAAATCTCCAGCGAAAAAAGTGTTTTTCCCCAATCCCCTGGGGACTTTCACGAAATGTTTATCCCCAATCACAAAACAAGAATCCCCAAAACTGTTAAAGCTGTATGACACTGAGATTTATTGTGATAAAACATCACATTAACACCAATTTAGTAGTGATTTAGTTATCGTAAACCCATTAGGACAGCTGTTTATTTAAAAGCAGCATAAACCAAATATTTTGTATATGAAGTTTTTTTTTTTTTTTTTGCTGGAGAAGTCGGGTCAACTTTGGGAGGTGCTCTGTAAAAACAGTGTTCTGTTGATCGGACGATTTAGTGCATTTGAAGCTCCTATAAAATATTTTATTAAAACCAATTAAAAATCTGCAATAAGTCACCTTTTTAATTGAGCTATTGCCTGGAAATTTCGCGATTCCAAAACGCTCGATTTACAGAACACTCCCCTTTGTTTTATCCGCCTTGGTTATAAACGAAAAATGTTGCTACTAACACATACACCTATTAAATACGTGATTTTCATATCAAATTGGGATTTTTCTTTAAATCAAACTTATTCCCAGATGTCAAACGTTTGAGAATGATTTTAACATGGTATAATAATATACAAGGTAGCCCTGGAACGCCAGCTCATTATTTTTTTTATTTGCTTTTTTCATTGTACGATCTGTCAAATGTTGTGTATATGCTAAATAACTACGTGCACACACAATACCACTCGTATGTTTACTGCTTATGTTCTACAAACCAGGGTTTAAAAAAATGATATGTGAAAATTCCTGCTGCTATTGCTAATAGGTTCCACAGAAAATACAATATCAGCAGCAATAGCAATATGTCAAATGTTATAGCAATCACTATACTGTTATACTTTGTTATGACCATTTTCAACAACATGCTAATAGCAAAACAAAATATAATAAAGTGTATTTTTCAAACAGCAGCAGCAAAAGCAAACTATTTACGATATTGCTTTTGTTATTATGTGCTGTTAAAAATGACAACAGCATAACAATAGCAAATGATTTTTGTCACATTGATTGCTGTTGTTAATTGTTTTTTCCTTTAGCTTTGACGATAAAACGAAATTGTTTGGGTCTATTTTCGATGGTTGGACGAATTTTAATGTACGAGTGTAAAACTTTGCAAAAAAAAAATTTATCTCAATAACGTCAAAATTTCGGAAATAATTGCAAAAAATTTAAGAAATTCCCAATACATTACAATCATGAGAAGAAATGCCAAAATTGGTTAAAAATTATAAAAAATTTGCAAATTTGCGTTGCAACCTTTTTGTGTTCTTTCCGAGGCATTTGCTTTTTACAGTTTTAGCCATTTTTAATAAATTTTAGAGCTTGGTTTCAATTTTGGGGTTTCTCGCTAACTTTTGCAATGTTCGCGATAAAGTTTTTTTTGGGTATTCAACGTCTTTAAAGTGTTAATGATTTTTAATCAATATTAGATATTGCTATCATGTCGTTCTCAGCAAGTTTTCGCGAATTTTCGCCAATTTCGCAATTTTGTCCTAATTTTTTTCATTCCTTATAGTTTTAGAGCTTTTCAATCGATATTATGGCTTCTTTAATTTTTTGCAATTTTTCGCAAATTCACGCCATAGACCTGATTTTTATAAAGTTTTTGAATTTCACCCATTTTTTGGGAATTTTTAACCACTTTGCAATCATTTCACTTTTAACAAAATTTTGCAAATTTTAATAAATTTTACAATTTCTTTAAAATTTTCTGCATTCCTTGCCGTGTTAGCGAGTTTTAACCTGCTTTAGGATTGTTTCTCATGTTGCATTTTTTTGCGATGTTTCGCGATTTTCATAAATTTCGTGTTTTGTATCCTTTTTATAGTTTTAGTGATTTGTAAGACTTTTTCTGATTTTTGTAAACTTATTTCATTTGCACAGCAAATCATATCTTGCAAAACTCTTGACTTTTAATATAGAAAATGGTTAAACACATTTAAAATAAAAATACATACGTGAGTACACATGTACTTACATATATTTGTATATAAAATTTGTTTTGAGAAAAATCCTAAGGCTCTTATAAAACGGTTGCTATGCTACGAATGTAATTGCTATTGCTACTGCTATTACATTTTTCAACAGCAACAGCAAACAACAGCACAAATAAATTAAAATATAAACAATTAATTTGTGTGGCAACGAATGCTTTTAGTTTTTTACATTTGCTTTTGATATGCTATATTTATTTCCAATAGCACAGTATTAGCGATAGTATTGTAAATAAAAGTTTAAACATTTATAGTGTGGTATAGCACAATTTCCGTACTTTTGCTACTTCGCAGCTAGCATTTCGAACACTGTTACAAACACACACATACCCTCTATCAATTTTTGACATTTCTTACCACAAAATGTACATTTGTAATAGTTATGCGGCTATCTGTTATATTATTCTGCCATGGATTTTAAAATATATAGAGAAACAATTGTCAAATTTTACTATCTACGAAGAAGGCTCATTCAACAGGTAGACTTATCACTACAACAATACAAAAACAACAGGTTGAAAAATTAAGTTTATGTTAATTTTTCTCTTGTTCCTTGGAATATTAGCCATGCCCAGTGAATAGCGTTACGAATATGTGAATAGCCCCTAGGGCAATTTCTTGTAGGGTTAACCAAGCAAAATGCCTGTTGCCTTTGTATTGTTGTACTTGTTGTAGTTATAAGTCTAACTGGCGAATTTGCAATGGTAGCGCAGCTTCAAAATGGAATGCCTACTTATTTAAACAAAAATAATTGTCTTTGTTAAATATTTCTATGACGTGTTCATAAATATAAATGCTTACCACTGTTTAATTTATTCATTGTGAAAATTTTTAATCGCACTTTATTTTTGTCTTAATGCACTGTTTGGCGTTTTAGTTTACTTTAGTTGGTATTTTTCCTATTAGTTTTTAGTAAGTGTTACACAAGACTTGTAAAAATAATTATTCTTTCTAAAAAAATATAAAGATGTAATAATAGCAAATAAGTAAATGATTTATTAGAGAATACTTATTAATTAATATCAATATCTACAACATTAAATATGTATATGCAAATTGTTCTTAAAGAAATATAAGATATAATAATAAAAATATTCATCTACATACATAATATGTAATTTGATAAATATTTGTCCAATTCACAACCTGTTGTAAGAGTTCTGTGTTGTACAAATGCTGTTGGTAATATACAAAACTCATGCGATAGGTTGTGAATTGTTCAATTGTTTCTATTTATTTATTTGATTTTTGTACAAATTTGCACTTCTGCAGCTCAATATAATTTGTTTGTTTAAAACATCATTGACCACAGTGTTGCGGATTTCTGTGAAATTATATCCTATAAGTATTAGGGTAAACAGATTGTGCAATTACTGTGTAATTTCATCCCAAATTTATTTAAATATATGGGTGATTATTTTCTAACTACAATAATTTTGACTTAGCTGCACAATCAACTTTGCTCGATTTTTTGGGTAGATAAGTCAAAAATGCTCTCTTAAATGTACTTATCTGCCTTAATGTGCAGATATACAATTGTGGTCTCCTGCCCAAAAGTAGTGGTCTGAAACAATCGATGGTACTATCGATGGTTTCTGACTATCGAAACACTATCGATAGTTTTCAATACTATCGATAGTTGATAGTTTTTGTTTTTTGAATTATTATGTCCGATGGCGTATCTTTTGGGAAAAATTTGTTCAAATGAAAGTAACCAAGAATTAATCCCAATAAACACAAAAATTTTTTTAAAGTACGGGAATGGCAAATAACTTTCAGTTTTAGAAACGACAAAATTTACGGAAACTTGTAAACTAGCGTATGCATGAAATTTTAATTGTTATGTGCTTTCATTGCTGTTTATATTATATATGCGATTTAAAAAAAGTGGGTAAGGCAAAAGCTGTTGGAAACTTCACAGGCAACAACTTAGAAAAATAGTTTTTGTAAATCCTGTTTATTGAAGTACAATACATTAAGGCGAAAAATTCCCGGGATTTCCCGCACTAGTTTCCCAGGAAGTGGGATTGACAATTTAGCGGAATTACCGGGAATTCCCGAGAAACTCTAGTACAATGTACTATGTCCGCACCCCGCTCCCCGCTCATTTTTAGTTGATTGGGCGGTAAAAAACACGAAAAGTACAAACAATAAGATACTGAAGTCTAAAATCAGTCCGTTTGCTTTAGGCAAATTGTGGTTTTAAGACTATCAAAAACTATCGATAGTTATCGATGGTTTTTGAAACAGTATCGCATGCTATTAATAGTGTAGACTATTGATAGTTTCAGACCACTACCCAAAGGTACAGCTAAAGCAAAGCGCTATTTTTTATTATATTTGCGAATATTTTTTGCCGAATTCTATTCGAACTCGGCCTGAAAATCTTCACAAGATGACGAGTGGAAATTCTGCAAACTTTGCTGAAAAGTCTGAAAGAGTTCTGAAAAATTTTCTGGGGATATTTTATAGGATTTTTCGACATGTCTAAACAATATCGGAAAAAATTATGGAAACACATCGAAAAGTTTTCCGACTTTTCTGTTACTTTGTACGTCCTGTCGTATTAATGTCGCAAAAAAGTCGGAGATAAAATCAAAAATTTATTAGAAATGTCATATAAAATTCGCACATGGAATCAAAAAGTTTTAAAACTTCAGTGCTTCTTAGGTGTCATGCTGTTTTCTGCTGCTCATGTCAGCTAATCCGAAAACATTTACGAACAAATTTATGCATAAACCATAGGGTACATAGAGGCCAAACAGAAACTTCAAAAACATAAGTGTGCTGTCAAAACCCTAAGTCTAAGGATGTGTTAGTAGAACATTTTGTATTAGTATTGGTTTAAAATAAAAATTTCCCCACAGCACTAACACCGCACTTGGTTGTAGCAAAATGTACTCTAAACTATTTATATTTTTTATACATGAATTTTTAGAAGTTTATGCAATTATTGTTCAACAAATATTTATTTGCTTAACAGTTTTTTGCAATTTTTCTATTTGGTACCAAAAATGTTTATCCCAAATAGGAACAAAAATACAATACTGTTCAATGAAAAATAGGGTTGAAAACTTTGATAAATTTCAACACACAAATGTCAACAAAATTAAAAAAATATTTTAAAAATTACAGCAAGAAGAAATATAAAATTATATTAAAACAAATAAAAAAATTATATAAAACTAAAAAGTGTTTGTTCGTGGAAAAAAGTTACGATTTAGTACATTTTCAAGTGGAAAAATGATAGTCCCTCAAGTGAGATGCAAAAATGGTGTCCTCTCATTTTTGTTGAATTCGCAATATCTATATGTGTTAAGAGAGTTGTCATTATTTTATTGACAGTGCGAGAGCTTGCTATCTATGTTTATCAATGCTTCCTTATATTTTCAAATTTGACATAATTTTCATATTTGCCTACAAAAATGTTTCCAGCATATTGTAGTAAATTTGTAGTAAAAGAGAAACAAATTTTCTCTTAAATTTGTTACTACTTTTACTGTTTTTGTGTAATCGAACGCTTGTGGAGTAAAAGTATAAAATATCGTAAATGTAGTAACTTATAGTAGGCAATGGAACACAACTATTAATTCAAATAATGAGCTTAAAAGCCGAAATAAAAAATTTCAGACTTATAACCTATTCAGTTCAAAAATAAAAATTACGTAAAATTAGTTTTTGTTTTTGTTTGAAAGGTGACTTGATCTTAAATCTTCTAGCCTATGTTTGAAGAAAGTCGGTCCAGCCGTTCAGAAGTTATCATCCATTTTCTTCGGGGTTTCTTTAATTGTTTAATTTAATGCTTTCAATTTATTTATTTTAATAATGGATTTCTAATTGTATAAAGGTGTAGAGAAATGGAATAGATTGATATATAATATAAATTATTTGCTGGGTTTTGTATAATTTTCAAAGCCTACTATGGTTTTTTTGAAAATCATTTACATATTTGTTAAGTCTCAAATGATTTTTGAAAGTTTCTACATAAGATAAAGGGTTTGTAACTGTTCAAAATTGTGTTCGAAGTCTATTAACGATTTGGCAAAGCACCAATGAAATGCATATAGACAATGCTTAAACTCCAGCAAATAAATTTCATTTAAAATATTTTAATGTAATTAAATATTTTTTTTTTAATATTTCAACCTACGCTGCATTCAGACAGAATCGAACACGGTACCTTAAGGCTAGCAGATTTGGCACAAATCCACTAGGCTCTCATGGCAAATTTTTTTATCCAGTTATTGCATACATATGTGTAAATGACACATTAAAGATATTATCGAAAATATTTCAATATTGCGAAGATTCGCAATTTAAGGACTTTTTGCGATTTCTGTTTATTAACGCGACATTATTGATAAAAGTTCGCTTTAGCGATCATTCGATTCTTTCAGACTCGCGAGCATTTATCGAACAATTTTGTTTTGAAAATTCTTTGCTTTAGTGATCATTTGTTTATTTCGAATCTCAGGTTTAGTGGGATGTGAACTGTCCCTTAGGAAATTTAACCAATTTGATATAGTATTCATTCAACAAACTTAAAAGCTTGCTATCTTTCCGAAATAGTGTTGTTAAACGAATTTTTAATTGATAAGCCTGGTACTCTGTTCAAATTTGTGAAAAATGTTGAGCAACAATGTAACGTTTTTTCATAAACAATTCATGCCAATTTTTTATACATATATACTTTGACAGCAGTTCACGTGAAATGTTGAACAGAGTTCCAGGCTATACACAAAAATTCGTTGAAGGAATTTAATGGCATCAAGATTTAAAAAATTCAGTAAGTTAAATTGATGCCGGTCTAATGTACATACTTACATACATACATATAAATAAATGTATCCGTTTGTGAAACAAGTTTCTCAAAAATATTTATGCAATCAAACAGTATTGCTGCTACGAGAACAAGTTTGCTCGCAATCGCAAATAAATAAATTCACATGCTGGCAAACATAATAAAGGAAAGAAAACAGTCGCCAAAATAAAATGTCTACACAGAAAAAATGTTTAATTTTATTTTCAGACAAGCATTTGTTTGAAATTAACTTTTAAATTTAATAAATAGCTTCTCTGATTCAGTAAATGTTTCATTTTGAGCTCTTAATTACACAAAAAAAAACAATAAAAACCAGTTATATTTTCAGTCAATGCGTTGTTTGATTTTACAAAAAATTTTCAATGATCCTTTTTCAGCAACAGTTTTTCTGAATTTTAAAATTATTTTATTGAATTTAAAAAAAAAACATTTTTAAGCAATTACATATGTTTACTGATTCAGTGAATTATTTTTTTTTAATTTGGTTTTTTCATTATGGAGTACAACAACAAATCTAAAATTTTTTTTTGCAACAAGTTTGTAAATTTAGTAAAATGTTTTGTGTGAATTAACAATTTTTTTCATTGGTCCTATTCATCATAATACAATGTATTATTGCTGAAGCGGACACCACAAAAAAAATTTACTCAAATTCTCTGATATTTCGCCTAACTTAATATAAATAATTTTTCTAGAAAATTGTAAAAAATATGTAATTAGAAAATATATTTCAATTCAATTAAATTTTTTTAGCCTGGACATTTTTATTCTTTACTTTTTTTTACCGAAACTAGCCTAGGTTATTTACATATTACGTAACGCTCTAAGGGTGGTGGTTGGGGTGTAGATTTGTTACGGATCAGATAATTTATAATGTAAAAAGCGTTAAGCGGAAGGGTGGGGGCGGTATAAGAACTCCGAAAGTAGCGTTACGTAACGCACAAGTTTTTTTTTGTTACTTTATGATCGCAAATATTTTTAAGCTTTGTCACAAAAGCAAAATAGTGCACTATACAAACTAGAGATGGGCGCGTGTCGTGTTTTTTCGTGACACGAACACGCACGACTCAACACGAAGTGTTCGTGACGGAAAATCTGATTTCGTTCGTGTTCGGGTGGTGTCGTGTTGACCAAACTTAAAACGAAAAAACATGAAACGATTTTCAGATTAAAATATGTATGAATGCAGAAGCTTGCCGAACAAGATTATTGAGCAAAAATCTTGATAAGTTACTGTTTCTCAACAAAAATATGTATGTAAATAAAAATACAAATAGAACAAGAAACGTTAAAATAGAAGAAAAATATGTCTTTGAATATAAAAAACTTTTTTTAAATTTATAATCGCACTATTTTCCAAAACTAATATTTTACTTATTCAGTAGAATATTCATTGTTTTTAAAAACACATTGACATTAATTACTAAGAGGTATTAGCTAGTTCCTATGCGCATTTCACTGGGGCTAAATGCAGATCATCAGGGAACCTTTACCCAAAAATCTCATAGAAAAGCTAAAGATATGTAGAAAACTTTTATTTACATTAATAAGAAGCTTAAACAATATCAAAGCTTAAACATGAACATATTGTTTAAGCTTCTTATTGATTTAAATAAAAGTTTTCTACAATATCTTTAGCTTTTCTATGAGATTTTTGGGTAAAGGTTCCCTGATGATCTGCATTTAGCCCCAGTGAAATGCTCATAGAAACTAGCTAATACCCCTTAGTAATCAATGTCAGTGTGTTTTTATAAACAATTAATATTCTACTGAATAAGTAAAATATTAATTTTGGGAAATAGTGCGATTATAAATTTAAAAAAAATAAATTTTAGCAATTCCCAAAAAAATCACGAATAAAAAATGTTGTTTTGTTTTTGGATTTGATTTCGTGCGTGTTGTGTCGTGCTCATGTTTTGAAAATGTTGGGCGTGCGTGTTTCGTACGTGTTGGAAATCCGGGATTCGTGTCGTGTTGGAAAATGTACACACGCGCCCATCTCTAATACAAACAACACATGTTTACAAATTTCGAAAAACCTTTTCGTTCGCTAGAAATCAAAGTTGTTTCTTTAGTTATTTGGAACGCTGAACGCGAATCTGCACTCCATTTTTTCCATCAACTCTAGTTTTCGCGATATAGTGTTATGTTAAAAATAAAGGCACTTTCACCACATATAGTAGAACAACTTGAGAGGGGGGTTTTCAATTCAGTAAAGAACAAAAACCGAAACTCATCAAAAAATAATCTTGCGGCTAAATTCGCTCTGTTCTTTCAGATATATCATAAAAGTTTTACCCAAAAAAAATAAAAATTTTATAAAACAAAGAGCTTATTTTGGATTTAGTAGCTTGTAGCTAAATGTATTCCAAAAGAATTGAGACCTTTTTATTGAAATTGGTGCACAACTATTGATTTTATTCATAATTCAGTGAGAGAACTGAATTGATAAAAATTAAATTGTCATACAACAGCCATTTTGTGACTTTGTGTTGTGTTTGTTATGGAAAATAAAATTTTATCAATTCAGTTCTGTCACTAAATTGTGAATAAAATCAGAAGTTGTACACCAATTTCAATGAAAAAGGACTCAATTCTCTTGGAATATATTTAGCTACTTGCTAGTGGACAAAGAACTGGCCCGTTGTTGTATCGTTATTTTGTTATAAAGTTTTAAAAACAAAAATGTAAAACAATGTATATATTTTTGTTCCTCAAACTTTTAGGATATCGCCAAACCTACTATGCAGATTTAGATATAATGTTTGTACGGCTTGAAGATTATTTTGTTGTCAAATTTTGAATTTTTTACTTAACTGAATTGAGCATGGCCTTCTCAAGTTATACTCAATAAAGCCATGTGCAATAAGGCCATATGGCCTTATTTCTCAATAAATGCTATTGAGCAATAAGGGAATACTCAAAAACGAACAATTGGGAAATAAAGCCATATATTTTTTTCATAACATTTTTGTTTTTCTTCATTTTTTTTATATACATACATACACATACATACATACATACATACATACATACATACATACATACATACATACATACATACATACATACATACATACATACATACATACATACATACATACATACATACATACATACATACATACATACATACATACATACATACATACATACATACATACATACATACATACATACATACATACATACATACATACATACATACATACATACATACATACATACATACATGCATACATACATACATACATACATACATACATACATACATACATACATACATACATACATACATACATACATACATACATACATACATACATACATACATACATACATACATACATACATACATACATACATACATACATACATACATACATACATACATACATACATACATACATACATACATACATACATACATACATACATACATACATACATACATACATACATACATACATACATACATACATACATACATACATACATACATACATACATACATACATACATACATACATACATACATACATACATACATACATACATACATACATACATACATACATACATACATACATACATACATACATACATACATACATACATACATACATACATACATACATACATACATACATACATACATACATACATACATACATACATACATACATACATACATACATACATACATACATACATACATACATACATACATACCTACATATGTACATACATACATACAAATGTATGCTAATTAATTAATTTTTTAATTTCTTGAGGAAGGATTTTATCCTCTTGGTATATCGAAAAGCGGCTTCGCTGAGTAGTGTTCTGTATAGCCGGCCTTTGGCCGGGCTTAAGGATTATTCCTCTCGGTATATCGAAAAGTGGCTTCGCTGAGTAAAGTTTTCTAGATTTTCTTCTCTGAAAGCCTTTATTTGGCAAACGTAGAGAAGGAAACCAATAAGATTGCCCAAAGAGAAAATCTAAGCACAAGTGATTTTCGGTCTACCGGGAAGAAAAAACCTAAGCCTGGTCGAAGGCCGTCTATGTGGAAAACTTTCCTCAGCGAAGCCGCTTTTCGATATACTGAGGAGAGATAATCCTTAAGCCTGTCCAAAGGCCGGTTATGCAAAAAATCTATAGTCAGCGAAGCCGCTTTTCGATATACCAAGAAGATAAAATCCGTCCTCAAGAATGCTCGAAGGCAGATTATATTGGCAGGAGCTAGTTTGTATGTGCACACTAAATAGAAATTAAAAAAATATATAAAAATTTAATTGAGATATTTGATTGAGACCATAATGGCTTTTTTCTCAATCAATTGAGAAATAACGCCATATGGTCTTATTTCTTAATTGATTGAGAAATAAGGCCATATGTCCTTATTGCACATGGCTTTATTGCACTGCATCTCATATATATCTTGCAAGTGTATTCATTTCTGACATAAACTATAGCTGATAAAAAAAATGCTAATTATATATATCGTCATATGATTTCAAAAAAGCCCTAAGTTACAAAAAATTAAAATCCGACTTGATTAATATGATGCACTATATCAAAATAAATGTTATTACGACTCTCTTCTTAAGCTTTACTCCTCTACTCGTCTATGTTAAATGATTATTATAAGTATTCATGACCTGTTCATGGGTTAATTATTCATACTAAAGAGTTTTTTTGCTTCTCTTGTGAAATTATTTCAATGTAACCCAGGGCTTTTATGAATTCATATGACGATATAAAAGCTGCATAACATATGTAGTCGGTAACGGCTAAAATTTTTCCGGAACGCGATGTACTCTAAACATGTGTAATCATCGATAGCAAGGATAGTAAAATAACTTGTGAAATGACTTGAATAAATTTTACCTCATTTTATTTGTAACATATGAAGTTATCACAATTTTGAATAAAATTTAAAATTTTCTTCAGATTAAAATTTTAATGAGCCTTTAAAAAAAATGTTTCAAATATTTTTTGAAAAAATTCATTTTTTTTTATAAAACTTTCTGAATATCTCCGAAACTATAAGACTGTTAAAAAATGAATAAGAACGTAATTTAAAGGCTATTTTGTTTCCGATCCTACTGTGATTTTTTAATTTAATAGAAGAACTAGTTCTCGTGTAAAGGCAAATTATGTGATGCAGCATTCTCTTTTTTCTATATAACGGAAAATCTCGAGATACCGAGTCAATTCAAAAAAAGTAATTTAAATGCATTTATGCTCAGCACCAAGTGTATATAAATTCATGATATTATTCCAGGATTGCTTCCCATCAATGTGGAGGTTAAACCTGAACAGCAAAAATATGTTGAAGTCCTTTCAATACAAATACTTTGGGGAAAATTGGAGAGATAATCACCCCTATCGCGAACGTTATGGGAATGAGTTGTTTGGGAGCAAACCTATATTCCCATTCCCAACAAACGGGTATCGCGAATATTTTGGGAGTAAGTGTCTATTGTGAATTATTTGGGAGTAATAGTTTCTATTGTGATTTATTTATCAGTGATTTATAAATAATGTGTGTACTTACTTGTAAAAAGAAAATATACACATTTTAAAGAAATTAATAAAGTTTAACTGCGTTTTGTGGTGCTGGAAGAGATTGCAGCAAAGATACATACGCGATTAATCGTTAGAGGGAAATTTGCCTGCTAGCAGCAAGTTGTTCGCGGTACCACCCGTAGTGAAAATGGCTGGCACTTTGGCTAGCGCACATCTCCTCCAACAGACAATTAATTTGCTATTTGTTAACATTTCTGGTCTTTTAATAAAATAAAAAAGTAATTTAATACAGTCCTAGCTTAAATACAAATTACAACTTACATGTTCTTCTCGTTCCCATCGACACTTGTTATGAACTTATTTTATAAAATTATTCACGGGAGTAAACATTGGCGATGCCACATTTTTTAAGTTTGTGAATTCGCTCCCAAAAACGTTGTTATGGGAAACATTCACGATAGCAAATCAGAAAATTTGGGAGTTTTTCATGGGAATAGTTATTCGCGGTAGGGGTGAATAAAGACTTGCAATTTTATGTTTCGGTCTAGGACAATAATAATATTTGTCATGGCACGGAAGAAAAGAATGAGGATGGAGTGCACTAAAGATGAAAATTTCATTTTATCTGTTGAAAAATTCATATATTTTTCTAAAACTGTAAAAAAAGTATTATTACCATTTTTAGCACAGTTTCCATAATTTTAGTAAATTATGTAGTTTTCAAAATATAGTGAAGTTGCATAATTATCTGCAAAACTTGTTCGATCCCATATGGTTTGTAGCAAACTCGTTTGTTTCGGAAATTCATAGCAAAACTCTATCGTTCCAAAGTTAAATCTATTTTTTTCTATATTTCTATATTCCTATTCTACTATTTTCTATATTCTCTGCGTATATCCATACGGATATCATCCCAAAAATAGTCAGAAGGCCTTCAAAGCGGCAAGATTTGATGAAAACTAGATTTTCGAAAATTGGGGAAATCAGTAACTTCCTATTTTTTTCATCACGGGAGATTAAAAAGTAAATTTTAATGGCTTTAGCTTATGTAAATAAATATTTTTTTAACTGTATAAAATTTATATACCACAATCTAGATACTTGGCAAATACAGTTTTATTGCGGAAATGTCGAAGATGTAGGTAACACTTTTCGTAATGGAAACTGTAACACGCATGAAAAAAATTTGATAAGTTATTCTCAGCAGAGCCATCGATTCTAAGTGTAAGTATTAAAAATAATCCGTAGTTTTCTGGACTTTCAAGTTCAAGAAACTTTAATAGATTGATTTAAGAAGCTGTCTAGATAGTTGTTTGTATATGGCAGAGCTGTAAATGAATCATTCTTTTTTAATTTTAATTCGTTACGAATTAGCTAAATTTTGAATTAATTCTTTTCACAACAAAAAAGAATTGAATGATATTTGAATCAATTGAAATGAATTTGGTAAAAGTGAATTGCAATTCATTTCCAATTGAAATGAATTCATCAAATGAATTGCAATTCGTTTTCAATTCATATGAATTTGTCAAAGTGAATTGCAATTCATTTCCAATTCGTTTTAATTGAATTGATTTTGAATTCATTCAAATGAATTATAGAACAATGAATTGCAGTTCAAATGAATGAAATCAAAAATGAGTTGCAATCAATCAAATTCAAGAGCAGATCTAGGGGGAATGAAAAATGGAAATTTCTCCTAAAAAAGGGCATATATTCAGTACAAAAATTGAAAAGCCTTGCCCTGGATCCGCGCCTGATCAAAGAAAATATGGTGTTTGGAGTTTGTTTCTTCAAGAAGAACTGATTTTTATTTTGAAATATGCTACCTGACAATTCCAGTATATCATAGAAATTTCAAATCTAAGAATTTTTTGTCTTTGCACTATATTAGGTGATATAAGTATGTACAAAAGGAGAGTAATGCTTGCTGTCTTTTACATAAAAAATTAATTGAATAACAAAACAACAGTGATGTTTACTGCATATTTACTTACAAAATCAATTCAAATTTCAATCAATTCAATTCAAATGAGTTGGTAATGAATTGCTAATTATTTTTTCTAATTCATTTGAATTAATTCAAAATCAATTCAATTCAAATGAATTGAAAATGAATTGCAATTCACTTTGACAAATTCATTTGAATTAGAAACGAATTGCAATTCATTCTACAAATTTTATTTGAATTGGAAACGAATTGCAATTCATTTGAATAATTCATTTCAATTGGAAATGAATTGCAATTCACTTTTACCAAATTCATTTGAATTGACTCAAATTTCATTCAATTCATTTTTTTGCGTGAAAAGAATTAATTCAAAATTTGCTAATTCAGTGCGTGAATGATTCGCGAATTAATTCAAAAATGAATGATTCATTTACAGCTCTGGTATATGGAGTATGAATATTTAAATGTGTAAGTATGACAACATGTGTGCCGTTGGTAGGTGGCTGCCCCGCAGGAAATGTCGATAGTAAAATTGTACTGATTCACTATTGAGTTTGTCACCAGTGCTACTAACTAATTATATCGCTGACAATGCTCTGTGGTATAGACATAAGCATATGCTTGTCATTGAGATTCCACTAGTGACCTCAGAACTACTGACTAACTATTGCCTAGATAGTTCTTATTGGACCACATTGAGACATTGATACCAGAGATTCACTAGTGCATTTTAATAATAATTCTAGTCAACACCTATGAAACTTTTTACTAGATAAGGCAATTAAATTAGATTTTTATGAAAATTTTATTTTGGCGTGCAGCCGCATGTATTTTCAACACAACAAAATGAGACAATAAAAAATAGTTTTGTCGCTCTCAAAAACTTCTCTTTCCATTAAAGGCAAAATAAAAAGTGTATACGATGTCACCAAACTGGTCGACAAAAGTGGTGACTTGGAGACACTTGGCCACAGGCTTCCTTCAGGGTGATTATTAAGTGAAAAAGTGAGAGTGTATCCATAAGATACTTTTTTGGAAGCTTGTTTTTTTACTTTTCTTCTGTTTTCAATTGATTAGTTTAGTGTGTCTTTGAGGTCTGCTAAGTAAAGACCGCCTCTTATTTTAACGATTGATCGAAAATGAAATTATTAATTATACTAGCAGCATTCATATCAATTAATTTAACGGCAGCCGATATAAATGTTGTCGATCAGGAAAGTACTATACTAAATACACAGTTACGTAAGTTAAAAAAAGTTACGTAAGTTCTTTTTTCAGTTAAAATGTACTCAAAATTTCTAATCATACTTTTTTATAATAACAGCACCCAATGGCGTACACGTAGATGAAGTTGTAGTCGAGTCTTCTTTGTACATCAAGCCTAACCAACGTTCTCAATTGCGCAGAGCACGTAGATCCATTTTAAGTGATTTCAACATTCTCAAGTCGTTAGTTGAGCATAGACGTGTAAAACGTCAGTTAAGCCGGTATGGCCAATCAGAATCCAATGCGAACGCTGCAGCACATCAAAGCTATAGCAATTTATATGGTTTCGGTAACTCGGCAGCAAATGCGCAAGCGCAAGCTTTCAACGCTCAAGGTCCAACAGGCAAATTTGGGGCTTCTGCCGCAGGTTCTCTAACACAAGCCTTAAATGGAAACTCTTATGGTGTACAAAACTCAGCTGGTTCTTCACATGGGTTGACATTTAATTTACCCAATGGTCAGTCTGTAAATTTTGCTTCTACAAATAGTTTTGCAAATGGCCCTGATGGCAATAATGCTAATAGCCGTAGTAGTGCTGTATCTGTAAATCGAAATTAAATTTTAAATTCTAAACTGTGCTTAAAAGTCATACTTCATAAAGAATTTATATTAAAAAATTTGCGAATCTGAAATTAAATTTCATTGTAGTTTTGCAATTGTTACTTTTTTAGGGTTACGTACACCAAAAGTGTAAAGGAACCCTATTATTTTCAATACGCTGTACGCCTGTATGTCTGTCCGCCTGTCTGTCTGTCACAGGCCGTTTTCTCGGGAACCGTAAGATGTACGGACCTGAAATTTTCACAGAATATGTAAAGTTTTTCACAGTTAAAAATTAAAGGGTGCTCTAAAGCGAGCAACGAAAACTGTTGAAATATTAAGGTAATATACAGACACTTATATATAGACACTTTAAATTTTCAAAGTTAGTGTTAATTAGTGTAGTCTGTAGAATAGACTACACCAATTAACACTGATATTTCAAAAAAAATTAAAGGGTCTTCTATCAGTTCTTGCAATTTTGACTATGCAATTTAGACAATTTGCTGTATCTTGAAAACCGTAAGAGACAAACTCATAAAATTAAAAAAAACGCTAAAAATAAAAAATTCCATAATTGAAAAAAATGTCAAAGCGAAAAATCGCCAAAATGAAAAAAGCGCTTGAAGGAAAAAACACCAAAATTAAAAAAATCGATAAAACGCAAAAAGTCGCCAAAACTAAAAAAATCGCCAAAAAACTAAAATAACCGCCAAAAACCAAAAAAGTCGTCAAAACGAAAAAAAGCACTAGAACCTAAAAAAGTCTATAAAAATAAAAATATCATCAAAATAGAAATCGTCAAAAATGGAAAAAAAAATCATCAAAACGAAAAAAGCGCCAAAACAAAAAAAAAGGCAAAACTAAAAAAAATCACCAAAAACCGAAAAAATCGCCAAAAAGGAAAAAAGTGTAAGAACCGAAAAAAGGCTAAAACTAAAAAAATCACAAAAAACTGAAAAAATCCCCAAAACCAAAAAAGTGACAAAACCAAAAAATCGTCAAAACAATGAAAAAAAAAGTTAAAAAATAAAAAAACTACATTTAAACAAAAAAGCTAAACGGAAAAATTGCCAAAATGAAAAAAGGGAAAAAATGAAATAGGATATATGTATGTGTATTCGTACGGAACCCTTCGTGTGCGAGCCAAAGTCGCACTTAATTTATTTATTGTACATTCCCTACAGGGAAAAGAGCCTGTCACAAGACAAGTCACGTGGCTGGTTCACGTGAGAGAGACCTGTCATTTTTACATGACGTTGTCATTGGAGGGAGACAATTGACATAATTAAGATACTCAGTGTAGGTTCTACATCCTAACCTGAGTTACTTGCCCTGTGGCGGTTTCTTACGCATATGTTAAATTACTTCACTTTAAACAAATATTTTTGATTTCATTGCATTGCTTTCTAGTTAATGCTGACTTTAGACGACATGTATTTTACATCTGACTTGTCAAATTTTCCACTGCAAAAGTGTTACATGCCGTGTGAAACATGAAACATTGTCAGATGACATTTACAGAAGCAGTCAGATGAAAAATTTTCAATTAGAGCGTGTTCTATTTTCATCTGACAAGGTATCTGACATCAGCTGTATTAAATTATCAAAGGTGTGGTTTGGCTGAAAAAACATTAAAAAGCAAAGAGCGCTTTATATATTTACGAAAATTGTGCAAAAACTAAGCTGTTGTGAACACTCAGAGGTTATGTCAGATGTAATTGCACATGCACGTGTGAAAGCAAATATTATAAACCGTCTTTAAATTGACACTTTTGACAAACATGCGAAGTTACATATGTCTTACACATCTAACAAGCCATATGTAAAAAACATGTCGTCTAAAGTCAGCATAAGTGATGTGTTCTCTTTGCACCGCTCACAACTTGGGGCCATATTGTACCACTACTATTTTCACCAGTCATAGCACAAGTAGGTACGCTGAAGACAATTGGTTGGTTGTGGAAAAATTCTAACTTTTCACCAAACATCAAAAGTATAGGGATAAAACTGAAATAATACATCAACCAACTTATATAATTTTTTATAGATTAATAATATGAAAAAGTTTTATAATTTTAAGGTCCAGTTAGGAACAATTAAGTATAAGAAATAAAGAAAAATTACTACATTGCACATAGGGGCAAAAGTATATCAAACCGCGCGTTAAATCAACCGCCATCTTTTGATAAGAAAGATTGGTACCAATGGAAAGGTAATTTTCTATAGATATCATATATATAAAGATATCACAGCCTTCCGAAGAATTTGGTTAAAAAAACACAAAAATAAAATATATATGTATAAAAAATATTTTTTTGATTTTGCAGTGCATATGAAAGCTATTCCTATTTTTGTTACTCCCCTGTGGCAAACTTTTGTACCAA
>OY101451.1:32967042-33259521 GCA_956483635.1 Panzeria rudis | reverse complement strand
TTATCATTAGAGACTTCAATGCCAAAGTAGGTAAAAAAAACAGATGGCGATACTGGATATTTGAATGGGGTGAAAGAAATGAACGCGGCAACAGATTGGTTCAATTCTGTCGGAAAGAGAGATATACTATTAGTAACACATATTTTTGTTTACCTCCTAGAAGGCTATACACCTGGAAATCCCAACTGGATTCCAATGATCATACTGTCAGAAATCAAATGGATTACATTCTAGTAAATAAAAAATTTAGCTCAGATATAAACAAAAGTATGTACCTATCCAGGTGCTGAGGTCCCATCAGATCATAATCTGCTCATGGCAAAAATAAAGATAAAATTATGCGCAATTAGAAAGAATCCTCAACCAAGGCAACTGGACAAACAGAAGCTTAAAAGTACTGATATAAGCAATAGGCTTAGTGAACGAATCGAATAACCAATAATAACATCGAACCAATATCACTATGGAATCAAAGAATAAAATAATAAACAATGCTGCAAAATATATTCTAGGATCAGAGAAATACAAACCTAAAGAAAAGTGGATGAATGACGAGATACTAGAACTTATTGATGTAAGAAATATTTATAGAAACTCAAATAGCAACGACCATAACCGAATAAATAAAATCATAAGAACGGAAATCAGGAAAGCAAAGAAGGTTTGGATACAGAAACAATGAGAGGAAATTGGACGCTTACAATTAATACATGATGATTTTAATCTAAATAAGCAATTAAAGGAAGTCTGAAATGCAGGCAGAAAAATCAATTCCCACATACTGGTCAACGAGATTGTTTCGGAAGCGGATACAAAAAAAAAATATCTTGGAAAAATATATAGAAGAGCTATTTCACGATGACTCAAGAACCACAATAATGGAACTGCCGATTATTCCTGAGAATTCTGGACCTAAGATAACTAAATCTGAAATTATTTATGCTATAAACGCACCAAAAAATTACAAAGCAGTTGGATGCGACGAATTACCCATAGAAATAGTTATATTACTCAATGAAGAGGGAATAAAAATTATGCGAAAGGAATTTAATTATATATATATAATAACAGTGTGTATCCACAAAGCTGGCTTAAGTCTTCATTTATAGCAATGCCGAAGAAGAATAACGCAAGAATATGTAAAGATTTCAGGCTCATAAGTTTAATGAGCCATTCACTAAAAAATAATCTTACGAATAATACACCAGCGCATCTACAATAATTGTGAGGCAGCAACGGGTCATACCCAGTTTGGTTTTAAACAGGGAATAGGCACCCGCGAAGCCTTACTTAGCGTTCAAGTTTTGCTTCAAAATTGCAGAAACGTGCAAAAAGTTGTCTATATATGTTTTGTTGATTATGAGAAAGCGTTTGACCGAGTACAGCATGAAAAGCTCATTGAGATATTGCAAAAGCTTAATCTGGACTTCAATGAGATCATGTGTATAACAAATGTGTATCGGAATAATGTCACAGAGGTGAGAGTGGTAGACGTAACCACAAATGCCATACCAATTAACAGAGGAGTTCGACAAGGATGCATTTTTTCCCAACTACTATTCAACATATATTCAAAACAAATCTTTTTAGAGGCTCTTCACTCAATACACATCGGCATCAAAGTCAAATAATAAATAATATCAGATATGCAGATGACACAACGTTAATAGCAGACAACTTGCAAGATCTACAGGAACTCATTGATGCCCTTAGTCACCACAGTAGAATATTCGTGCTTAATATTAATGATGACAAAACAAAACTCATGATAATAAGCAGAATACCCCATCCTAAATCCACTCTGAGATATCTGGGCTGCTGGATAATTTTTTCTTATCATATCTTGTCGATTTTAAGCTTCTTTTATTCGGGACAAAATTAGCTTTTTACGTGTAGCCTTAAAATAAACTACTAACACTTTGTTTCTATATTAATAAAGCATATTAATATAAAATTTTTAAAATTACTCTAACTGCCAGCTGCAGTTAGCCCTCTACTACAGCTGGATATGTCGAAAAGATATGTCGAAAAAAATATTAAAAAATATTTTTCTGTATATAATTTGAAATCGATTGGATGACTTTTTCTCTTCGCACATCGACGCTCCACCCTATTGCACAATCATTAACATTTCGCCCTTCACTGAAAATCTGCAAAGGCTTTAAAAGTTACTTTACTCAGTGTGCTATAATGCTTGAGCAAATGAAACGAAATGGAAATTTATTACTTCACGTGGCTTAACTTCGATGCCAATTATGGTTTACTAAAGATTTTTTATATTGAAATTTAAAATTATGCTAAACTATATTTCTTGTCTGTTGAAAGAGAAATTATTTTATATTATTATTCTGAAAGTAATTGCCACACCGTGTTTTGATGGAGATATATTTTCAAATAAAAACCATAGGGAGCAAATTACCGCATTCGATATCGAACGAAATTTCCATTTAGTTTGTGTTGAAATTTCGTTCGATGTCGAATGCCGTAATTAGGACCCCGGTTTTTGTTGGTGTCACTGATGCCAATTTAACAATTTTCTGTCTAAATTTAGCCATTTTTCATCCGGTTTAGCCAGAAGAAAAGTTAATTTAGCCATAATTTAGTGATTCGTGATTGTAACTATTACTAAATGCATATGCAAAGAAGAGGTTAAAATACTTGCTTACTTTTAATGGGCCAGTTTTCTATATATAATTTTGTATTGTAACGATAAGTTTCATAAGAATCGTTTTAGTAGAAGTGTTGAAAAAGAATATTTACTTTGCATAAGCGTGGCACAGCACAGAAGCAGTTGAAAACTAATGTGTATTTACTTTGTACGGGCGGGACACCGCCCACTTTTCAACGGGACCAATCTGGAAGTACATTCTGTTGAATAGAGAAAAAAATCCGAAATTGGTTCATAAATGGTGGAGTTTTGAGGGAAATTTTTTTAGTGTTTTTATACAGGGTGTTTTTTTAGAGGTATAGAACTTCGAATTGAAATAAAACACAAGAAAATCGTTTTAATGTCCATCAATTTGGCTTTATTGGAAGGATAATTTTATGCCATTAATGTTTAAATATGTTTTCGGGCATGTGGCCGCCGCGGCTGGCTCGAATAAAGCCAATTCTACAGGTCCAATTTTCAACCACTTTTTCGAGCATATGGGGCCGTATGTTGGCAATAACGCCACGAATGTTGGCTTCCAAGTCCCCTAACGTTTCTGGTTTGTTGGCGTAGACGAGCGACTTCACATATCCCCAAAGAAAATAATCCAATGGTGTCAAATCACACGATCTTGGTGGCTAATTGACAGGTCCATTCCGAGAAATTTTGCGCTCATCGAATGTTTCCTTCAATAAATCGATTGTGACGTGCGCTGTGTGGCATGTAGCGCCGTCTTGTTGGAACCCCAACTCATCCACATTCATGCCATCCAATTCGGGAACAAAATAGTCGGTTATCATGGCTCTATACCGGTCTCCAAAGCTCCAATTGCTGTGCACGGTGGCGAATCGATTCATTCGGGTCCTCTTCAACACTTTGCTCTACAGCGGCAATTGTTTCTTCGGTGCGCACTGTTCGACGTCTCTGCGGATGCGTATTATCACATAGAGTAAACGTAGTGCGAAAACGATCCATGGTTAACCGAATTAATTGCTCTGATGGACGATTATGTCGACCATAAAATGGACGGAGCTTGCGGTAAACTTCGCGAACTGAACCATTATTTTCGAAATAAATTTGCACGATTTGCAAGCGTTGTTCTTTTGTCAACCTGTTCATGATGAAATGGCAAACCAAACTAAATATTAATCACTTGACAGCTGACAAAATGGCCGCCAGTTAAAAAAGTGATGCCAACTTAAAGTTCTATACCTCAATAAAAAACACCCAATATAAACATACTGAGATTAAAACATTTACCAAAGTGCATTATAAATATCTTCAAACAATTTTTTTCTATAGTAAAACAAAATATCTGTATACATAATATATGTAATGCTTATCTCTGAGACGTACTTGACTGCTAGAAGTTTTTTTTTAAATCAACGGATATACTCTCTACGACACAAAGGACCCCCAAGGTATAGCTTGTGGTAGCTCGAGTATACTAATAAAATCGCGATTAAAACACTACTTAATGAGTGATCATTGTGAAGACTATCTTCAAGCAACTAACATCTGCATTGAAGCTTTTCATCAAAACCTGGTGATTTCATCAATTTACTCTCCTCCCAGGTACTCTATTACAGAAAATCAGTATAGTAGATTTTTTAATACACTAGGCCCACGCTTTTTGGCCGCCGGTGATTACAACGCTAAGCACACGTTCTGGGGATCTCGCCTCATCACGCCAAAGGGTCGCGTTTTGTTTGACACAATTTCAAAAATGCGGTTAAATGTTATATCAAGTGGACAGCCAACTTACTGGCCAACAGATCGCCGAAAAATACCTGATGTTGTTGATTTTGGAGAAGTAAAGGGTGTGCCCAGCGAAATGATCCAAGTTGAAGTATCTTTAGATTTGTCTTCAGATCACTCACCAACTATTGTCACTATATATTCACCCACTTGTGATTTAACGATGACAACCACACGTATAAATTGGTTGAAATACAAAAAATATTTGAGCGCTCATTGCCCAGAAAATATTCCATTAAAAACGCCTGCTGACATAGATGACTCTATTAGAATGTTTGAGGCAAACCTTAAGCAAGCTGCTCTAAATGCTACTACTACAAATCTTCAGGTGAGATATAATAAAATTTTTTCAGCAGATGTAGAACGGCTTTTATCCGAAAAAAGAAGAGTTCGTAGAGAATGGCAACGCTACAGATCCCCACAGCTAAAATCTAGGCTGAAGGAATGTACTAAACAGCTGAAAACTCTACTAGAATATCAAAAAACCGCTTCTCTTCAAAACTTTCTAAATGGGCTCGACGCAACACCTCAAACAGACTATCCGCTATGGAGAGCAGCCCGAGGCCTCAAAAGACCAGTGATATATAAGCCTCCATTGCGAGCTTCGAATGGAGACTGGGCAAGAACTGACGCTGAAGGAGGTACTCTGTTTGTAAACCAATTGCAGAAAGTAATTACTCCAAATAAGTCTGATACTATAGTTGAGCTGCCACCAGCCATCGCTATACCAGATGTTACTTTGAGGTTCAACATTCGTGAGATTGAACATTATATTGCGGGCTTAAACTCCAAAAAAACTCCAGGCGCTGATAAAACAAGCTATAAAATGCACTTAGAGCTACCCTATACTGCAAAACGGATAATTCTATTTAATTTTAACAGTATTTTGCGCCTCAAATGCTATCCCGCAGAATGGAAGGTTTCGCTGATTACCATGATACCTAAACCAAGCAAAGATCATACGAAGGTGGAGTCCTATCGGCCTATAAGCCTGCTGTCTAACATGTCAAAACTATTTGAAAAGCTACTTATGAGTAAGCTAACACCCATACTGAATCGTACTGGATGCATTCCATACCACGAATTCGGTTTTAGGAGACAACATAGTACGATTGAACAAACACATAGACTCGTGAACGTGGTTAGAAAAACCTTCGAAGAAAAGAAATATTGTTCTGCGCTCTTCATCGATGTTTCTCAGGCATTTGATAAAGTATGGCACGCAGGTTTAATACATAAACTAAAGCAAAACCTACCCGAAAACATCCTTAAACTTTTAGAAAGCTACTTAACTGAGCGAAAATTTGTTGTTAAAGAAGGTAATTTTCAAAGCCCTCCGCAACCCATTGAAGCCGGAGTTCCTCAAGGCAGCATCCTCGGTCCTGTATTATATCTGATATATGCCTCTGACTTGCCGGTAAGCAGTAACATACACATATCAACATTCGCTGGTGATACAGCTTTTCTAAGTGTTCACAAAAGCCATCAAGAAGCCACCCGCAATTTGCTAGATTATATACCCCAGTTGGAACAATGGCAAAAACAATGGCGGATAAAAATTAACGAACAAAAATGTTTACACATTACTTTTACATTGTGCAAGGAAACCTGCCCACCTATACAAATATTTAGCCAAACTATACCTCAACACACTGAAGTAAAATATCTCGGTGTTCATCTTGATCTTCGTCTAACATGGAAGTCACACATAAATGCAAAGTTGACCCAAATGAAATTAATCAAATGCATTGGCTCATTGGAAGGAACTCTACTCTAAGCCTAGATTGTAAACTTCTTCTATACAACTCCATTCTAAAATCAATATGGTCCTTCGGAATCCAGTTATGGGGCACTGCCTCGGCATCAAATGTAGAAAAAATTCAAAGGCAACAAAATAAAATACTCCGTACGATTACAGCAGCCCCATGGTATGTCAGAAACAAGCGAATTCATAAAGACCTAGATGCGCCGCCGGTTAAGACAGTGTTTTCTAAACAGGTGACAAGCTACATAAAAAGAATTGAGTTGCACCCAAATCCCCTAGCCCGAAACATCATTAACTTTAGAGGCCACACTCGGCTGAGAAGGAGGGACACTCTTGCTCTCAGCCGAACACGAGAGACGTAAGCAACCAAACAACCAACCGCTGAAATAAATATTTTTGTCTGGCACTGGCTGGACTTAAAATTTTAGAGTTAAGATTTGATTACTTATTGTTAGTTAATTTTTATTGAAAATACAATAAATAAATACATATAACCGAAAAAAAAATAATAGATCAGGCATATCGTCACTTTACCGTGCAAATGTGATAAGTCCTTTTTTTTAATTTTACAGGAGGGACAAAAAGCTTTTTAACTTGTTTGGGATTAACATCTGTTAAAACAGATTTTTTCGTCGATTTATCGGTCATTACTATCAGTAATAAATATATATTTTAAAACAGTGCTATTCGTGACGAAATGACTTTTTTTATCACAACATTTTCTTACCATATATTTTTCGTTTTA
The DNA here is from genome assembly GCA_956483635.1 of Panzeria rudis. Taxonomy (NCBI): domain Eukaryota; kingdom Metazoa; phylum Arthropoda; class Insecta; order Diptera; family Tachinidae; genus Panzeria; species Panzeria rudis. The sequence goes on along the minus strand of OY101451.1, from coordinate 33,252,603 downwards.
AATAATGTATAATAATTATTATAAATCAATGACTTATTTCTCTTTGTTCAATCAGCTGAATTTACACCTAATCCGTAGTAATTAAATGCTTAGAACGCATGTTATTAGGTGCTTTTGTGTGGCTCCCTAAATCACGAAAACAAAAATTACTCACATAGTCCAAAATATTCTACGGCCGAGAAATAGTCATAAAGTGAATAATTTATTGAAAAAGAAAGTGCATAATGTCGACACGAACTCTTCTATTACAAACATTGGAAAATTTACAAAAAAAAATCCACAATTCGAACAAATCACTGGTGCATCCGTCATGAAAAACTTCAGGAAATACCATTTTTACATAAAAATTTTACAGATATGCATCCTCTTGACGAGCAGTTGGAAGAGGAAAGTTTCTAATTTCTTAATTTTTACCTTGCTGTTTTACAACAAACAGCTCGATTTTTCAAAAAGGCCATTATTTTAAATATGAGAAGCTCAACGCCGATAATGGTGCAGATTATGCCTCATTCGTGCAGCGTGTGAAGATTTCTCGACCAGAATAGATGCTATCTTCCACGATTAAGTTGAGTACATCTTACTAAAATGCTTTTTTTACGTTTACTCAATCCCGCGAATATCCACCACTTTAAGAACACTATTACTCCAGGCAGGTCTAATACTTTAGGAAAACTTACATTTCAATTTGTAATAGAAAAAGAATCCAAGTAACTGACATCACATATAAAATCGTTGATTGTTGATATTTTCAAATGAAATTTTGCAGTTATATAGGAATTTATGTACTAAATACCAAGAAAGAAAAAATAATAAAGTTTTTTTTTCTTCTGAGAATCTCAGAATTCTTAAGAAAGTTCCAAGAAATTAAAAAAAATTAAACACAAGGGCTTTGCAGAAATGGCAATGGTCTTGGAATCTCAGCTTTGGGATTTTGTAACATGTAGACTAAATTCAAATTTTCTACCTAAAATAGGTCGTATTAGGAAGCGCCGGACTATATTAAAAACTCAATTATTTGTTTGCCGCGGTTTCACGTCTGTAGAGATAACTTTCAGATAAGTATACATTTGCTATATGTTCCAAAGGAATTTTTTTTTATACTCGTATATGTAAAAGAGTGATGGTGCTTTTTGTTAGCAAAAACTGTCGAAATTTCAAAATTACTTCAAATTTCAATTAAAAAATTTTATACTTTTCAACTCAGACGGCAGAATTTCATAAAATTTTCATTAGTCTTTGAAATTTTGTTCTTTAACTAACGAACCAAAACTTGTAAAAATCGAGTGATATTTGAATCCGATACCTGGAACACCATTACTCCAGGCAGGTCCAAGGTTTTGAAAAATTGAGAAATTTGAATTTTCAAATGAGTATAACCCACTAACTATAAGAGGTAAGCATACAACAAAACATGTATCTTTTAGATCTTATTAAGGGCTATAATACAGAAATCGGATGAGAAACAAAAGAATGGCAAGCAGTAAAAAATTTAACATGGCCGAAGTAGCCTAATTTGAAACTCCATAGCTCCGCTCCTGAGCAAGTATGAGAGCTGCTACTTAACAAATAAATAGAAATACTCCCATATTATGTCCGTGGGAATTTTATTCTGATAGATCTATCCGTTTAGAAATGCCTGATATAGGTTCCATATATTTTGGTTCTGCCCCACTCTGCATCGTATGATTCATGCTCTTGCCCACCTGCTTTAAATTAGACAAATAACAAATTAGCATAAAACTGAATCAAAGGGAATCTAAGAAACTTTTTAATCTAGCCCACAAGTTATTAAAAAGGAATAAGTTGTAGATTTTACACGTATTTTTTTATTTATTAAATGTTTTGTGGACTTAGAACCTTTGCATGTCAGCCAATAACAATAACTAAAATGAAAAAACGGTAACTTTTTTTCTGCAAATGATGTCTTTTAAGTTATATTATCATACTCCATCAAAACATGCATTTTGTCAAAAAGTGGACTTATCGCGGTTGCACGCTTATATGATGAATATTTAAAAAAATCAAATACGATTAAAAAAAATATTTTCAAAATTTTCGACAACGAAAACTAAATAAATCTTTAAAATCGATTTGACAAGGATTTTTTCGAAATTTTCTCGCAACGATATCTTTAGAATGGATCAATCGATTTTAATAAAATTTGCAACACTTGACGTTTTTTTCTTGAGTTTAAGAGTTGATTAGAGTTTGGATTCAATCAGTTTAGTAGTTTAAAATTTATTTGAAAATAACTTTTTTTGCTAAACCATATCTTCGAAAATTCTCAAAATCTATCCAATCGAAACGGTTCGTTATATCACGGAATCTAATGGTGCTTTCTTTTCTATACAGAAATGTCAGCTTGTTGGAAGTTGCATGTATAAAATGTCCAGCCAACCCTGCAATAATGCTATTTGTGTTTTGGCGAGAACAAAACACAAAAAGTTGAAAAAGTTGATTGCCTCGTTTTTCACAGCTGACAGATAAGTTTGTTTTTAAACTGAAGACTACGTTTAAATACATTAAGAATTTCTTCAGTAACAGATGGCGAGGATGAAGCCAATGATTAATTTATTGTAATCTCTGCACATGTTATGGGCTCTGCAGTATCCATACATTTAACACCAAACTACCAGCTCACCTACAGCGTAATGCAGACGTGATTACTCCATGGCTCATTCGGATATACTCGGTCTGCCTAAATTGGTTATATATGCCGAGAGAATGGACCAAATGCTCTGTGGTCCTTTTCTAAAAGGGGGTAAAACTGCACACGTGAAAACGAAAGATTGTAGACCCATCAGCTTATCATCTTTCCTCCTTAAAGCTCTGGAACGGATAATTGATCTACACCTTAGATCAACAATTTCTGCGAACCTTCTATCAACCTCCCAACATGCCTATACGAAGGGCAAATCAGTTGAGACGACACTTCACTCGCTTGTAGGATTCATTGCAAAATCCTTGGCAAACAATGAATATACATTCGTGGCCTTTCTTGATATAGAGGGTGCCTTTAACAATGTACGAACTGAATCCATTATTCTAGAACTGGAAAGACTGAACATTGTTCGGTCAACAATTAGCTTCATACGAGGAATCTTAACAAATAGGTTAATTTCCTCTATGATGGGACAAACGACTATTTAAAAAAAAGGTTAGACGAGGTACTCCCCAAGACGGTGTTCTGTCACCTATCTAATGGAATATCGCTATTAACTCGGTACTGGTGGAACTAGATACTCTATCTCAACGTCTCCAATAAGCATTAGGTATCATAAGCAGATGGAGCGTTGAAAGTGGTCTTAATGCTAACCCTCAAAAGACGGACCTTGTTTTCTTTACGAGAAAATACAAGACACCTACTTTCACGTTACCGACTCTGAACGGAGTCACCCTTAGGTTATCAGACAGCGTGATGTACCTTGGCATTATATTGAACTCCAAGCTTTCATGGAACCCAAACGTTCAAGCTATGGCAGCCAAGGCTTCTATTGCTCTATACACCTGCAAAAGGGCAATCGGATATAGTTGGGGCGTAAGTCCCAAAAACGTCAATAGGCTTTTTGAAATGGTGGTAAAGCCCATACTAATGTATGGTTCTGTCGTCTGATAGAATTCCTTAAATAAAGTCACATAGTCTAAAATAATTGAAAAGGTTCTTCAAACATCTGCTTTGCTGATTACGGGTGCACCTCGTTCTACTCCACCCAAAGCACTGTTCACCATACTGCATTGGCTTCCTGCTGACCTTATGATCAAGCAATTGGCCATGAACTCAGCGGTTAGACTAAGTACCTCAGGTGCATAGAAGCGGGGTAACGTAGGCCATGCGACGATATTAGGGAAAATCTTAGATCTTACCGACCACACTGACTATTGCTCGCCTGCTCTGCTGCCCGATCAGAGATTCATGGTGGAGTTTTCGGGCACATCCTCTGAGACAGACTACATACACTAGTATGAGGATGTGCTCGAGATCTACACCGAAGGGTCAAAGTCGGGCATTGGAGTAGGCGGGGGCATCTACATCCCACACATACAACGTAGGGTAAACTTTAGGCTACCAAATCAATGTAGCATCACTCAGGCTGAAATATCAGCAATCAAAAGAGCGACCAACTGGTTAAGGTACTACAGAGTATTCGATCAGGACATCCGAATTTGTACCGACAGTACGGCTGCACTACATGCTCTATCTGGTGTTTACACAACATTGGAATTGGTTAAAGAATGCCGGGCATTTCTGAATGAGATAGCGAGACATACAAACCTAGGGCTCTTCTGGGTACCAGGCCATGCTGGGGTGCCCGGTAGCACTATCGCGGACGCTCTATCCAAGACTGGCGCCCGCCTACATGAAAATGACATCGAGTGGTTAGTAGGTATCCCACTAAAAAGCTGCAAAATACAAATTCAGCACCAACTATTAAGAGAAGCACAAACCAGATGGACAAATGAAATCACTTGTGAGGTTTCTAGACCTATCTGGCCCCAGTATAACTTCGCAAGATCTGCAACCATACTGGAACTTCCTCGTCAACAGCTGCGTATATTCGTAGCTGTCATAACGGGCACTGTATCATTGGTGTCCTTTCCTTTTAACGATTTCTGCAGAAGTTGTCAAAGCGAGGAGGAGGCAAAGACTGTCAAGCACCTCACCTCCTCTGTTGATGTCCAGCACACTTAGAAATAGGGCGTCATATTTGGGAAATCCTTCACTACACGAACTAGCAGAGCTGGGGGAATGCGACATTAGGGGAAAAAATTCATTCGTACGATACTCGGGTTGGTTTAACACTAACCCAAACTCTGGGATAGGCGGGGCACCTTCTTAAATTTCTCTACTATCCATCCCAGGCATCACAAAGGGACCAAAGGACCCAAGTGTAACGGTTTTTACAAACCGGCAGCCTGGTCAACCTAACCTAACCTAACCTAACGCCAAAAGTAAGGTCAATGTCTGTAGAATGCCATAAATTTAGTTCTGATCGGTTAAGATATTTGTAAGCTATGAGAGGTTTACATAAACACAAATACATAGACATACATGGCTCATTCTCATTTCAAATGCTTTGTCCGTGTCCGTTGAAAGTATAGTAAAATATTTGATAAAATAAAGGCTTACATTTTAATATTAAACCTGCTTTAGCATGCTCTTATCGATTATATACATAAGATTCTTTTTTGTAAAAGTATCCATTAGGTGTTAAAAACGAAGAACGAAAATACTGTTTATACTCACTTCATACAAAATGACGTTTCCGTAATGCATGCTGTTGATATTCCACATTAGGAAACCATGAATTTTTCCAAAAACAAGATTAAACTTATAACGGTCTTAGAATATTTGCATTTGCATCTCTTATTTCATATATAAAATATTTGAAAAATATTAGAAATTGTAACTTTTTTTTCTTAAATTTTTGTTGTCCGCAGTCTTGTGTATGTAGCGTTACGCGTTTATACTACGCTTCATTACTCAGTTTAATTAATCAAATTGCATTAACAACATACAATCAAATAGCAGCGCAGGTTGGTACTTCTAAATATTTAAAAGTTTTGTGAATTTTGTTAAACAGTATAATAATACAAAACGTTTCATCAATCAATCATAGTTTGTATAAAAAAAGTATTGAGTGTTACCTATATATCTTAATTTAATTGAAATTTTTTAGTAAATAACTAAGGAGTTTATGTTAAAATACACCGAAGATTATGCATCTGAATTGTATTGAATTCAAAATATAGCATGTATTCTTGAAAAAATATTAAACTCGTATAAAAATATATTAAACGTTACGTAAAAAGTTTTATATTTATTTATAAATATAATGTATCTAAACATTTTACGATGTTAAGAAAAGTTAACAACAGCTGAAGGGTAGAAACGATAAAAAGAACATTATCTGTTTACAAATTTTGGATTCCCTTTGAAAAAAATTTTGCTTCTAGCGCACTGTGGGTTATTATATTTTCGAAGAATGTATTTGGTAGGTCGTGTTTTGCTACGAATAAATATTTAAAATTTCCATAAATTTTAGCATTATTAATCGATTTTACTAAAATTAGTCATATTTGAAAGAAGAGTTAGCCTTCTTTTTGCTTATGTATAGATGTTAGTAAAGAAGTATATTAAAATATGCAATTTTTTTTTATTTTTCCATGTGAACCCAAGTCAAAATTGATAAAGTGGTCATAGCTTTTAATATTGTCCAACGGTTATTATAATTTTTTATTTTTAGAGAGTGCAAATTTTTTGTTGAGTATTTTTTTTTGCAAAACTCATTGCCAGAACTGCCGAGAAAGCTAATGTAACGCTCAATACACAATAATGTAAAAAAATCTTAAAAATATAATTTTTTTTCAAGATCCATTGAAAACTATAATACGAATACTACCTTCTCATATTTCATTTAGATACATTGTCAAACAAAAAAAAAAAAACACACAAAATATACGTTTAGAATGAGAGTCACCCACATACATTCATCGGCAGGGATATCATCGTAAAAATAGTCGGAATAAATTCGCTTGAAGACTAGATTTTCGAAAATCCGGGTAAAATCAGTAACTGCCTGTTTTTTATAGCGGGAAGTTAAAACTCAACATATTTAAAAAAGTTTTTAAAATTCAACATTTTTTATTTGATTCATCTACTTTGTGTTCTGAAAGTTCTAAATAATTTTCAGCAAATTGTTTTATAGATTCAGGGAAAAAAAGTGTACCAGATGTACACTTTAGGTTGGATATTCGTGAGTGCTGATAAATAAGTGCTGATAAAATAAGCAATACGATGCTTTTAGAGGTACCCTATACTGCAAAAAATTCTATTTAATTTTAATAGCATTTTGCGCCTCGAATACTATCCTGCAGAAAGGAATTTCGTCTATTACCATGATCATACGAAGGTAGAAGGCCTATAAGCCTATTGTCTAACATGTCAAAACTATTTGAGAAGCATTCCAGATCACCGATTCGGCTTAAGCTCGATCGAACAAACATACAAACTTATGAACGTGGTTAGAAAAACTTTCGAAGATAACATATATTGCTCTGCGCCCTTCATTTATGTTTCTCATGCTTTTGATTACGTATAGCACGAAGGTTTAATACCTACTCGCAAGTACCCTTAGGGTTTTCGAAAGCTACTTAACTGAATGAAAATATTTTTCTTTAAGGTAGGTAATTTTTTATTCCACTGCTGGCGATTGAAGCTGGAGTTCCTCAATGCATCCTCAGTCCCATATTATATTTGATATATACATCTGACTTACCGATAACCTGAACATTCGCTGATGATATAGATTTTCTAAGTGTTCAGGAAAACCTTGAAGAAGCTTCCCATAAAGTGCAAGGGATAAAAGTAAACGAACAAAAATGTCTGCATATAGTGTGCCCCTATGGCTGAGTGGTAGCGATGCTAGCCTCTCAGTCCAGAGGACCGCAGGCCAAGCTATTCGCTTCGCGAGTTGTGTTTATTTCTTAAAAAAAAATATAAAATAAATAAATATATATATTACTTTTACATTGCCCAAACAAACATGTCTGCCTATACAAATTAATAACCAAACTATACACGCTAATGTTGAATATATCGGTATTCATCTTGATCGTTGTCTATCATGGAAATCCTACATAGATGCAAAGGTGACCCAAATGAAATTAAAAGCGGCTCAAATGAATTGTCTTATTGGAACAAATTCTACAATAAGCCTGTAACTGGACTGTAAACTTCTGTTACACAATGCTATTCTAAAACCAATATGATCCTAAGGTATCCTGATACGGGGCACTGCCTCGGCATGAAATGTAGAGTAAATACAAAGGCAACAAAATAGAATTCTCTGTACGATCACAGCAGCACCCTGGTATGCCAGAAACCAGTACACTCATAAAGATCTAGATGTTCCGATGGTCAAGACTTTTTAAAAAATGTGACAAGATATATAAAAAGGACTTCCGTTGCACTCAAATACCCTTGCCCGCAACATCTTTAAAATTTCATAAATATCAGTAGAGGCTTATTTGGGTTAGTAAATTAATCTCTAAAATTTTATTGAAAGATTTTCAAAAGCCTGTATGTCTATATGTCCTGAATTCTTTATATAATATCAAACTGTTTGTTCTTCTGTCTTAACAAATTATTTTCTAAATAATTTTAATAGACTGATTTTGTAAAAAAAATCCCTTTCCATACAAATATCAAACGCATAAAAACATTTTAGTTAATAAAATCACGCCGTAAGATGTTCCCAATAACAATCGCAGACGGTTTTATAATATAAAAGACAAACTTTTTGAAGAACTGTATAAGTCAAAATCGGCCTGTACTGAAGGCCCAACCAAAAATATTTTAAACAATTACATTTTGGCTTGTTCACATTGAGTTTAAAATTATTATATGTTTTCTTGAAAGAAATTTTGTAAAAAAATTCGCTGAATAAATTTGGTGTTAAGATAATTGCAATAAAATTTTTATACAGAGATTGAATTACTTTCTTGATTATAGCACATAACAAATGTTACTGCATTGAAAAGTTTTCGTATCTTTCAAAAGGTTTCGTGTTGGATTATATGCTATCTAATTGGCAATTTACCTCATTATTTATTTATTATGTGCCGTATATATTATGTATTTTAATAAGCAGATGGACCTTTTTTTATATATATTTTACTACCAAAATCGAGGAACTACCTTACTCAAAACTAAAATTAACAGAATAATTTTTGTTATACAAGTATTTGAGCTTTTATCCTTTTGGTTGCTATTAAAATACAAGAAAAATGTATCCACATAAGTATATATTTAATGTATGAGTAAATATTTTATTATACCATCGCTTCCTGTTCATTTTGTTTTACCAGCTGCATGGTCTGCAGAAATAAAATTGTCATAAAATAAAACGAAGTGTAATAAAACTTGCAAGCAAAAGAATGTTGTTAAAATTTTTATACCAAAAAATTTTTTTTCATATCCGGTATAAGCTTTTTTTTAACGCGTGTGTATGTGTGTGTGTTATGCGCATTTGTTTGCCTGTTCAATATTTTTTCTTCATGCCTCTAAAATTTATTTAGTACAAATTTTTGTGGCCTACTTTACAATTTGCAGTCGTATTTCGTTTCTTTTCTTACTGTACATGGTTTAAATTATCCATTAGATAATATGCTGGGTCAGGCAATGCTGCTTTATGACGATGAAAATCATACAAATAGTTGGAAATGTTTCTTTGAATATAGTTTGTTGTGGAAGTTGCCGTTACAAAAAATAAATAGTGCTGCCAATATTAAAAAACAACAAAATATGTTTCTTAATATCCAGTATCAGTTATATACTCGTATTTCAGTAAAACTGTGTTATTTCGCATTTTCTATTTTCCCTTGAAAATGAGGTACTCTATCGTGAGTGTACTAAAGTGCATCTACACAAAATTTTATCAAAATCCGTTAAGTGATTATTGGCAGAGAAAGCTTACAAAACTTTTTGTATTCCACATTGATTGCAATCTACCCCGGGTGGATACTATTGCTCGAAAAGCCGAATAATTTTAAACTTTTATTCGAATATTCGAATGAATAACGAAAAAAAGTGTTATTCGGATAACTATGATTTTTAATATATTCTATCACTAGTTTCGATTTGTTAAAGGCGTCAACAGACTTTCCATCTTCAGGCAAACTCCTTCCTACATAATATTTCTTCGATAGAGTTAAAATAACATTTCTTTACATATTTTGTCATTGTGTGCATATTATTTTTGTCAGATATGCTTGGATCTTCATTGAAACTATCAATTTGTATATTGTGTATATTAAGCAAATGGTAAAAGATTGAAGAAGTTGTTGATACGTCACATTTGTAAGCATTAAACGGGATTAATATGAAGACTTTTTAGGTTGATTTTTTTTCACAGTTGATTTCCGAACGGGTAAAAAATACATTTAAAACAAATCAAGAAATCAATTTAAGGCCTTATTTTCTATATCCCTACGCCTCACTTCACATAGAATTTCTTGAATTGCTATTTTGGTAAACACTTTACAATGGCAGGTGACTGCTAGTGTTGAACACCTGTAGTTATTTTTTTAAATTAATATATGAAAGACAAATTTTATAAAACGTTTCAGTGAAAAATAGCCCACTTTATATGCCAAATCAAGCACAAGTTTTATTGAAGCTTTTGTGTTTCAATTTTTCGAGAAAAGTTGCAAAATTTTAAACAAGCCATAATATTGATTAAACATCGCTAAAACTGTAAGAAATGCAAAAAATGCGGTAAAAATCGCGAAAATGACGAAAATTCAAAAAAAAAAAAGATTACTAACAACAGGATTATAACAAAGTCTAGTACTGTCAAACAATCGGCAGAACTGTTAGGAAGCTGTAAACATGCCAAAAGTCGCTTTTATCGTGAACTTTGCGAAAATTCGCGAGAAGTTGCAAAATTTTGATCAAGCCATAATATTGATTTTAAATCGCTAAAACTGTAAAGAATGCAAAAAATTCGGCAAAAATATCGAAAATGGCGAAAATTTGCATAAACCCATTAACAAAGTCTAGTATTGGTTAGAAATCGGCAAAACTGTTGGGAAGCTGAAAACATGCCAATAGTCAGTTTTATAGCGAACTTTGCGAAAATTCGCGAGAAGCTGCAAAATTTTGAACAAGCCATAATATTGATTAAAAATCACTAGAACTGTAAGGAATGCAAAAAATTCGGCAAAAATATCGAAAATGGCGAAAATTTTCAAAAACTCACTAACAGTGGGATGAGAACACAGTCTAGTATTGTTTAGTAATCGCCAAAAATTTTGAAAAGCTGAACACATGCCAAAAGTCGGTTTTATCGCGAACATTGCGAAAGTTCGCTAGAAGTTGCAAAATTTTGCACAACCCATAATATTGATTAAAAATTGCTAGAACAGTAAGGAATTCAAAAAATTTGGCAAAAATATTGAAAATGGCGAAAACTCGCAAAAAGTCACTAACAGCGGAATGATAATAAAGTCTAATATTGTTTAAAAATCGGCAAAACTGTTGGGAAGCTGAAAACATCCAAAAAGCCGCTTTTATCGCCAACTTTGCAAAAATTCGCGAGAAGTTGCAAAATCGGAAACTACATCTGAAATTTATTAGAAATCGCCAAAGCCGTTAAAAATAAAAAGTTCAGAAAAAACGCCAAGAAATTGCAAGTTAGCGAAAAATTTTTATATGTAATAAAGAAATTACCTGTAATTAATAAAATTCGCAATTGTAACTGCAAAAAATAATCATGATATAATAAATAATATTGATATTTAATGAAAAATATTGATATTAATTCATAGTTCTATGTGAGTATTAGGAATTCAAGTGATAAGTGTAGCAATCCAACGCAATGTCATAGTGCTTTACAAAATTTACTTATTTTTATTCGGCGTTCACCTTAGTATGTGACGTGCGAGTGAGGTGTTTATCACTGGGGATATAGAAAACTAGGCCCTTAGTTTTTCTACTTGTCTTCCTCAAAATACTTCAAACTAAGTTCATACTGTAATTTAAAACGAAATCTTTAACAGCGTTACTAATAACAATATTCCGGAAAGGTTTTGTTTAAATTAAAGAAAAATATATCATTGCCACCTTACTGTTTAGTGATCAATGCTATGTCTTCGTCCCTTAAACAGTTCAACAAGAATTAACATCTCGGTGTTCTCGGTGTTCATCATAATCGTCGTCTAACATGGAAGTCACACATAAATGCAAAGGTGACCCAAATGAAATTAAAAGCAGCTCAAATGAATTGGCTCATTGGAAGGAACTCTACTCTAAGCCTAGACTGTAAACTTCTTCTATACAACTCCATTCTAAAACCAATATGGTATCAAATGTAGAAAAATACTCAAAGGCAACAAAATGAAATACTCCGTACGATTACAGCCCCATGGTATGTCAGAAATAAGCGAATTCATAAAGACCTAAATGTGCCGCCGGTTAAGACAGTGTAAAAAGTCTTGAGTTGAACCAAAATCCCCTAGCCCAAAACATCATTAACTTTAGAGGCCACACTCGGCTGAGAAGGAGGGACACTCTTGCTCTCAGCCGAACACGAGAGACGTAAACAACCAAACAACCAACCGCTGAAACAAACATTTCTGTCTAGCACTGGCTGAACTTAAAAATTAAAATTTTAGAGTTAAGATTTGATTACTTATTGTTAGTTCAATTTTATTGAAGGTACAATAAATAAATACATATAAGCGAAAAAAAAAAGAATTAACACAATACCACACTAATACACATCAGAAAAACTCTTCATGTCGATGACAGCGTCAAACGGGTATCGAACTAACTTTCTCCCTTTTTTGGGGCTATTCACATCACAGCAAAAAATAATCGAAATTTTGGAAGCAGTACAAATTTTTCATGTTATACAAATGCGTTTCACAGTAGCGACAAATGTATTGCCTGAATATAAGCAATAATGTATGGCAAGAAATGCTTAAGCTTCTTATATTTTTCTTTTTCGTCCACTTAAAAAACAAATTTTTGCACATTCACTTACAGTGGTGCACTCAAGGAAGCGCTACTGTAAGGCAGAGATTATAAAAATATAAATTTTACGAAGAATGAGGATGAGTCATGAACCTAGAAAGACAAAACAATGGTATAATTTTATTATGCGCTGAAATAAGCGTTTAATAAGAAATGCTCCAAAGTGGGACATCGCGAACAAATATCATGCAATACGTAAGCATGTTTGTAAGCTACACCAACAAAACTCTCCTTTACAATCCTGCTTATCGCGAAGCACTAGTGTTTGCTGGGATATTACGAAACGCTATTTTTAGAGTTTTATACCCCCCCTTGTTGCAAAATTTTCAGTATAAATTATATAATCCGTAACATCTCTTTAACCCCCTCCCCCCTTTGAAGCGTTACGTAATATGTGAATAGCCTTTCACAATTTGCTTTGCAGTCAACGTGCTAACTACTTCAGTCAACAGCACCTTCAATAAATAGTATAATGGAGCGTATACGTAGCAAAAATAAATTATTTAGAGTAAATAATTGCTTATACGCATTGCACTATTTTTGAATTTGCAAGCAGAAGACACAAATCGTTGATTAATACTAGAAGCAACGAAAGTTACGACACCCTATAGCCGCAGCACACAAGTGAGTATTTGTTCAATCTAGCTGGGGAAAATTAAAAAAAATATTAAATTTTAGTAAAAATTTAAATCACATGACAAAGAGAACTTCCCACCGAGTGGAAAAATTCAAAAATTGTGAGCAATTGATGAACATTATTAATATAACAGTGCTTTTAACTTGAATGCTCTTGAGAAAATTTAAATTACTTAAAATTACTTATTTTAAAGAGCGTATTAATTGGTATTAGATAAGCCTTTTGCACGCCTCATAAGCGAAGCGTTGAGGTGGGTACTACTACTCTCACTTCACGCGAAACTACAGATTTTTCAAATTTAAAATGGCTTTATTATTATCATATATTGCACTTGTAAAAATTATATACACACACATATTAAGAAAAAATACTATTTTTAACACTCATGACATTTTTAATGTCATTTTTATTTTTATTTTATATTTTATATTTTAAACTTAATAAAAACTGTTTAAAAAAGTTATGTCTTGGACGTCCGTTTGTCTGTATGTACGGATCCTGTATGTGGTCACGATAACGACCGAAAGACTTCACTAATCGAGTCCTTTTTTTACGCTTCAGTATAATTAGGAATAGAATCCTTTTTAATTTCACGGTCTAAATGAGATTATAAGGTGTGCACTTTTGGATTTTCCAAACTATTTTAAAAATTCTCTTTGCACGTTAAAATATCTGATAACTAGGTTTAGTTATATCCATGTGCATATACTAAAGATAACTGTTCTGGGAATTTTTTGCAATATTGCAAAACCAGTACTAATTTTTAGCCGACTTCAAGAAAGAAGAAGGTTATCAATTCGTGTGTATGTTCTTTTTTTACTTTCTTTATATTTGTACACGCAAAACTCTGTCATTTGTTAATCGATTTTAAAAATTCTGGTTTTGTTTGAAAGAGTTTGACAAAAATTGGTCCCAAAATTTTTTTGTCGAAAATCGGAGGGGGAAATTTGCCCCCCAAGGCATAACTCTGTCATTTGTGAACCAAATATAAAAATTCTTGTTTTGTCTGAAAGGGTTTTCTAAAAGTTGGTTCCATATTTTTTCCGTATTTGGAGGGGGAAATTCAACCCACTCCCCTAAGCCACAACTCTGTCACATGAACACCAATTTTCAAAATTATTTTTTGTTTGAAAGGGTTTGCCAGCAATTTGTCTTCATATATTTTTTTGTAACATTGGAGGGGCGAAAATATTTTTTTGTTTGAAAGGGTTTGACTACAGTTTGTTCCAAAACATTTTTTTTTCGAAAAGCAGTTGGGAAATTTGCTGCAAAATCTTCCCTCCAAAATATTGATTATCACGTAGCTCCTCCACTTATGGTGCGACTTCCAAAAACAATTTTTTTTTGTTTGGAAAGGTTTGCTTAGAGTTTGGTCGCATAATTTTTCTATAAAAATCGGTGGGGCAAGTCTTCCACGCCTCCACACAAAATATTTATTAGAGCACAATTCCTCTATTTGCATTCCGATTTTCAAAACTGTTTTTATGAAGGGCCATCAAGTATATTGCTCTTTGTACTGAAGTCGGTTTTTTTTTGCCAGAGTTTTTTATTTTTATTCCGAAAGTTATATAAACTGAAAGGGATTTTTATATTGTACGGTTCAATAGGATTTTCTTGTATGGATCTTAAATAAGCGGAAAATATATACGTTCGACGCTGTATTAAATCAAAGGCAACTTTCGATCAACTTTCGAATTATGGTTGTTTAAAGTCCAGTATTTCGAGAAAAAACTTTTTAGATACATATGTATGAAAAATTTGTTGTTCTATATATTTTTGTAGCTTCAAGTATTCTCTTTAAAATGACATTGGAGAAGGAGTTAGAACTTCCTGGACTTTTTCACTTCCGGCGAAACGGGAATAGAAAAATCACTTCCCAGGAATTCCCGGAAAAAGTGGATTTTTTTAAATTAAGTAGATTTATTAAATGAAAATGAGATAAATTTTAACTGTTTTATTGATGTAAACACTGTTTTAAATTAAAGATTAATATAATAACAATTCTAAAACAAAACTTTAAGAATCCTTAAGATAATTCATATAATAAATTATTACTCATTATTCATATAATAAATTATATAATAAATTATTAAGCAATCGTATAGATTATTAGTTAAAACTTTAATTTGAAGGTCTTCAAATCATTTTATAAATGACTTGCCGTAATGTTTATTTTTCGCACCGAATTTCCGGGAGGATTCTTATTGTTAAATCCAAACAAGTACTAGTCAGCTGCGCCGAATTATATATACCCTGAGCCATAGTCTGTCATTTTATTTCTCTTAAAACATCTCCTTTAGGACTCCAATAATAGCGTCGACTTATAACAAATTTAATTCGTGGCAATACAAAATTTTTACACCGTAAAGCTTTCACTAAACTTTTCACAATGCTTGCATAAGTTCTGTGGAAAATCACTCAAAGTTCGCTTAAGACTGAACACTGCAATCATTGATAAATATACTTAACGCGGCCACATTGGGTAAACATTTCACGAAAAACGACAAATACATCCTTATCGTAGTCTGACTATAAAAAATATATAGTAGAGACAAAGTGCAAAACAGCTGATTATTTGCAAACAGAACTGTTTGCCGCCAAACGAAAATGTGTCTAATGTGAAAAAAAGCAAATATATTCCACTTTTTGAGAAAAAATCATTATTTCTTGCAAAGTTTTGTAACAGCAAATAGTAGAAAACAGCAGCTGATGGGATGTGTTGTCATCTTTTAAAAGTAATAGATGCAATGTGAAGCAAAATCAAATCATGTTAATATATTATATGCTACTAGCAGTACTTCTTTAATAAAGAATCTTTTGCAAAAAATTACTTTTGCAAAACGTACTATTTTCAAAAAGTACCTTTTGCAAGAAGTACTTTTTAAAAAAATATAGTTTTGCAGTATGTATCTTTTCAGAAAACTACATTGTTCAATACCTCTTTAAAAAATAACTTAACTTAGCTTTTTAAAAAAGTTCCTTAAAAAAGTAAATTTAAAAAAAATAACCTTTTTAAACAACCTTTTTAAAAAGTACGTTTTTAAAAAACAACCTTTTGAAATAAGTATGTTTTAAAAAAGGTACATTTAAAACAAAATTACCTTTTTCAAAAAGGCTTTAAAAAATAGCTTTTTAAAATTAGTTCTCTTAAAAAAACTATTTTAAAAAAGTGCGTTTTTAAAAAATTATTTTTTTAAAATAAGGACCATAAAAATCCTTTTTAAAAAGGACTTTAAAAAAATACATTTCTAAATAAATAACATTTCTAAATAAATACCTTTTTAAAAAAGTACGTTTTTAAACATTACATAATAATATCTCTATATCAGCACAGCTAAAAAATCATGTAGTGAAGCTCGCCAAATTTTGTGTGGGTTACTCTTAGAACAAATTGCCTTTTCAGCGTATCAGGGGGGAGGGCGGGTGGTATCACCATATAAGGTAGTTATTAATTTTCCTATATCTGTACAATTATAAGAGTGCGGCTCTCTAAATTTAATGTGGGCTACACTGAGAACAACATGAAATTATAAGAGAAATCTTGAGTGTATAGTAGGGGGGAAACGGGTACCTAACACAAAAAATAATTAATAACATTCCCTTGTCAGCACAACTACAATAGTGAAGATCTCAAAATTTTACGTAGGGTTGCGCTTCGAGCAAATTACATCTTCTAACAAAATCTTGAGGGTATCAGTGTGGGGAGATGGGTACCCCCATACAAGGTAAATATTTGTTTTTCTACATCTATGCAACCATAGGAGTGAGGCTCTCTAAGTTTTATGTGTGTTGGTCTTAGAATGGCTTACAATTTTCTGAAAAGTCCTGGTGGCATAGGAGCCCGGAAACGGGTACCACCCATAAAAAGTAATTATTAATAGTCCTATATAAGCATATCTACAATCGGGAAGTTCTCAAAATTTGATATGGTGGTTTTCAGACGGGAGAGGGGTGCCCCCATACAAAGTAATTATTAATATTTCCATATCAGCACTAATGCAATAGCGAAGTACTCAAAATTTGACGGGGGTTAATCTTAGACTAAAATGCAATTGCCAGTATAATCTTGAGGGTATCAGAGGGGAGAGACGGGTACCCCCTGCACAGGTCTGAACTTTTGTAGAATGATAGATATTGGTCTTAAGAGCTGATTCCTGCATATAACTTAATCTTCTAAATTTTTCCACTTGTAACCCTCTCATATATAAATATAACAGTACATCAATGGCGTTCATGCTCGATCGATTTTAAGTGGTAAATAATATTGAGCAGCTGGATTAAACAAATCGTCATATGAATTCATAAAAGCCCTAAGTTACATTGAAATAATTTTACAAGAGAGGCAAAAAAACTCTTTAATATGAAAAATTAAGCAGTGAACAGGTCATGAATACTTATAATAATAATTTTACATTGACAAATAGAGGAGTAAAGCTTCGAAAGAGAGTCGTAATAGCATTTATTTTGATACGGTGCATCATAATCATAAAAAAGTCGGTTTTGAAGTTTGTAACTTAGGGCTTTTTTAAAATTTGAAACGATTTTCCGTCATCCCACGTCAAATTTGGTTTGTAAACAGACCGGTTTCGGCTACGTGCCATCTTCAGTGTTCTATTGAATACTAAATCCTTTTTTAAAATCATATGACGAAATACTTCTGTATGCGCCAGAGCAAAATTGTCCCACCTATATTTATTGCATCTTTTATTATTAAATGGTATAAATTTTATGATTAAAATTATATATAAGATACTCGAAATACTTTTATTATTCATTTAAATTAACCATTAAATATTTTTGTCAAACAGCACATTTATTGAAAATACAACTAGTTTGTTGTTAGTATAAAAATAGAGTTCAGAGTGAAAAATTTACTGAGCCAGACAACCGTTTAATTAAATTTAGTAACTAATATATAATAAATGCTTGTCTGAAAATAAAAATTAAAACATTTTTTTCTGTGTTAAATACTGGTAGGACAGAAATGACCCATTCAACGGCAGTTCCAAGTAAATCGCTATTGCTTCATCCACTATTATTCTCATTGCAAAATTATAATAATTTTAAATTTTATAAATACGCAAAACTATTAAAAGTTAAAAAGTTGCATGGACCTGAGTAAAAAAATCAAGAAAGTAAGAGCTGATTATACAAACGGGCGGGACAAAAATGAGATGGCAGCGTTTCCAGTGCTAAGCCGTTTTGATACTTGGCATAAAAATAAAACAGACTTTTGTTGTTGTTTTTAGTGTAAATAAGAGTTGAAAATTAAACATATACTGAATCAGACAGACCATTTGTTGAACTAAAAAGTTAATTTAAAACAATTGAGAGGCTTAGTGCAGTAACTCGATATGCCACAAAAACAAAATATGGAATAAATCGCCTTTTAATTTAAAAAATTTTTAAATTGTATGGTTTTTGGAATTACCTACTTTAAATATGCAGCATAATTAGTTGCAAAACACTAGAATTTATCAAACCGTTTCTCTAGGATGCAAAGCTATGGCACCTAGCAAGGAAATGAGCACATAAAACCAATTTTTGATTTCATGTGGCCTACCAAGTTATTGCACTAAGACCTTCAATTGCTTGTCTGAAAAAATACTTAAATTTTTTCTGTCAATGCTTAACTTTATTTAACTGTGCCCAATGAACTAATGATGTACTTTGAATCTTTATAAAAAAAATATTTATATATAAACAAGAAAACTTTAATTAAATTACAATTTTTTACAAGTTTCTGTTCAAAACTTTAAGCTTTTTTTTATCAAAAGTTTAGAATTTCATAAAAACTTTTTATTTCGATGTAGGAGTTTTGTTTTTTCAGCGCTACATTAATTACAAAAATATCAAATTTCAGCTATTTTTATGTTGCTAATCTTGTGCCAGTGTTAGTGTGCAAAATACATGCAAAAGTGCAGACATTACTAAAAGCTAATCCATAGAAAAATCAAAAGACAAACTTGGATTGAAAATGCTAAAAAGTTTAAGTTAAATTATAACAGAATCCTCATAGATAAATAAGGCAAATCCTTGACGCCCACACAAACTTGCATATAATATGTTAACCCAGCAAATAGTATTGTACCGATTACAGTACTAAATGTTATCTACATTAAAAATATGTCCATTCAATAAAGTCAGGAATTATTCTAAAGTATATTTTAGAGCTCATAAACTGTTTTGTCCGACAAATTGATTTTCTCAGGCAAAAGTTAAAGGTTGCATGCATTTTGCAGTATTTTTAAAATCTAATCATATGCCACTGAAAAATGTGTTTTCACAAAATGTTCAATGGGTATAAACACAAGCAATCACATACAATTTGCAAATTAATTTTATAAAACTAATTTAATTTCTGTACTTTTCTCTTCCTGTTGTTTGTTGGTTTTTTTTTTACTCTGTTTGTTGTTGTTTTATTTGTTGTTAGTAAATTTTTGCATCTGTACCTTCGCTGATGCCAATACTGTTGCCGCAATTAAGTTTTTGCTGCTGTTAGTAGAATGTGACGTAAATAGATAACGATTTCCAGCAGGTTTTTAATGAAAATACAAAACTGGAAAAAAACATTGAAATTGCATATTATGTTTGTAGAGACTCAACTGTTAATCCAACAATTACACAGATTAGTGGTAAGAATTAGAGCCAATGGGAAAATATCTGACATACGTGTTTTTATAAGACAATTTTTTTGTTTATTATATTTATTTTATCTTCAACTAATATTGAACTAAAAATAAGTAATCAAAGCTTAACTTTAAAATTTTAATTTTTAAGTCCTGCCAATGCCAGACAGACATAAACATTTGTTACTGCGGTTGGTTCTTAGATTGTTTTACATCTCTCGTGCTTGGCTGAGAGTAACAGTGTCCATCCTTCTCAGCCGAGCGTGACCTCTAAAATTAATGATGTTGTGGGCAAGGGGATTCGGGTGCAACTCAAGCTTTTTTTATGCATCTTGTCACAACTCTTAAGAACACAGTCTTAACCTTCGGGACATGAAGATCTTTATGTATTCGCTTGTTTTTGACGTACCAGTGGGCTGCTGTAATCATACGGAGTATTTTATTTTATCGCTTTTGCTTTTTTCTACATTTGATGCCGAAGCAGTGCCTCATAATTGGATACCGTAGGACCATATTGGTTTTAGAATTGAGTTGTATAAAAAAGTTTACAATCCGGGCATAGTGTAGAATTCTTTCTAATGAGCCAATTTCATTTGGGTCACCTTTGCATTTATGTGGGCTTTCCATGTTAGACGGCGTTCAAGATGAATACCAAAATATTTAACTTGAGTGTGTTGACGTATAGTTTAGTTATAGATTTCTATAGGTGGGCATGTTTCTCTGCATAATTTAAAATTAATATGAAGAAATTTTTGTTCTCTAATTTTTATCTGCCATTGTTTTAGCCATAATTTTTCAACTAAGATATTTACTCCTACAGTTTGAGGGAAGCTTTTTGATGGCTTTTCTGAATACTTCGGAAAGCTGTATCATCAGCGAATGTTGATATGTGTATGTTAGAGATTATCGGCAAGGCAGATGCATATATCAAATATAATACAGGACCAAGTATATTCCCTTGAGGAAGTCCGGCGTCAATCTGCTACGGAGGGCTTAGCTTACTTCCTTTCTTTAATAACAAATATTCGCAATTGATAATTATGAAGTTGAGGATGATGAAGATCGCACATACCAACCTGCTGAAGAGTCAGATGCCGAAACTGAAGGATACGTCGAGCTAAATGAAGATACTGATGACGACGATGATGAAGAGGCAGAAAATGATGGACAGGAAACGAATGAAAGTTACTATATTGGTAAAGATGGCACCCAATGGAGTAAAAAAGCACCACCAACATCACGCACTCGTAATCATAACGTAGTCGACTTCACAAGAAAGAAACTAGGACCAACAGGAAATATACACGACCCCTATACAATAATGCGTTCAATCATGACACAGGAAATAATACACTTAGTGCTACGTGAAACAAATCGTAAATGCAGGGAGGTTACAGCTGCATGGAATTTGGCGAATCCCACGAAGAAAAAGGAGTGGAAGCCAGTGACAGTGAAAGAGTTTGACGCCTTTGTACCTATTCTTTTGTATGCTGGACTCACAAGATCAAACCATGAACCAGCTATGGAATTATGGGGTGCGACGCGTTGCCCAATATACAAAGCTGCGTTGTCGTACGATCGCTTCATGTGTATAAAGCAATTTATTCGATTCGACAATGGAAATACTCGACAACAGCGAGTCATCAACAGCAAAACTGCGGCTATTGACGATATTTGGCAAATGTTGCAGCAGCCGTCAAAGCCAGCTAAGTATGGTTTGAAAGTATGGTGGTTATGCGACTCACAGAGTTATTATCCTGTGAAGGGAATGATATATTCTGGAAAACTGCCAAACCAACGACGGGAGATAAACCAAGGGCAGAACGTAGTGCTGGATCTTGTGGAAAAATATTTAGATGCTGGCCGTACTATATACGCGGATAATTTCTTTACCACTCTTGACTTGGCGCGTATTTTGATGAGGAGGAAGACCGCATATGTTGGTACAGCTCGCTACAACAAAACATTCATTCCACTTCATTCCACAGGAGTTCAAGAAGAACCGGAAGCGCACCATCAATAGTACATTATTTGGGTTCAACGAAGGGGATATAGCGTTATGCTCATACGTGCCGAAAAAAAATAAAGTGGTGAACGTGCTCTCCACAATGCACTACAACTGCCGCGTTGACGAGCAAACCGAGAAGCGGAAGCCCTATGCCATATTAAATTACAACGCCAACAAATGCGGCGTTGATACCATGGATCAAATGCTAGGCACTTACAGCTGCAAAAGAGCAACACAACAATGGCCGTTGGCCATGTTTTATAATATGCTGGCCGTCGCTGCATTGGCTGCTTTTACGATTTACAACGAAATGAAGCCTATAAAAAGGAGTAACAGACGGCGGTCGTTCTTGTTACTGCTAACGAAACAATTGGCCACACCAAATATCCAAGACCGTGCCCTGAACAACCATATAACCTCATATCCAAGGATACGCAAGGCGATGGAAGCCTTCGATGTCAGGGTAAGAAAAACATCTTCAAATTCAAGAATAGAATATATATTTATTTGTTTTTTATTTTTCTTTTCATTTCAGGTATTACCAAGACCGATGGAAGGCAATGCACCGTCGCGACGGTGCATTGCGTCGTTTGCGGCTAGGTCAAGTAGACCGTCATGTCGCCTTTGCCGTTCTGAGTACGGGCGGCAGCGGAAACGCGGGCATACTGCTTCGGCTGCGGCAACGCTGTTTGCGGAGAACATAGCACACTTTTACATCGCTGCAACACTTGCGCACAGGGCGGGGGACAAGAAGTACACGCTCAACAACAATAATATTTAAACTTTTTTATAATAGTCTTAAGAAAATTCAAGCAAAAAATTAAAAAACTTTAAATAATTATTTTTGTATGTAGAATTTAGTTATAAACAATAAAAACAAAAAAAAAATTTTTATATGAAAAAAAAACATGATTTACAAAAAAGGTCCGTAGGGACCTTTTCACACGGCCGTGAAGTTCAGAACTGCCACTCATCGGAGGGTTAAGTAGTTTTCTAAAAGCTGAAGGATGTTTCTGGGTATGTTCTGCTCTAGTTTATGCATTAAACCTTCGTGCCATACTCTATCAAATGCCTGAAGCCCTGTACAGACGGTTGTAAGATCTTACAATATTGTCAGATCTGCCAATGTGCTGACGATGTACTGACAATAAAAAATTGGCAGCACAAGTTATATTGTTAGTTCACACGGCTGTATCAAAGTTGTTAGAAAAGCTTACAATTTATTGGCAGACAGTTGTCTGACAATAAATTTATCTGACAATATTGTCAGTAAAGAAATTGGCAGTTCACATGATTGTCAGATGCAAAAATTGTCAGAACGCATATCATTTAACAGAAATAATCAATTATTTATCACCTGTGCTTCTGTTAACTTTAAAAAGTAAAAATATAAATTATTATTAAACATAAAGAAACAATTTTAACTATTTTAGCTGCATAATTTTTCTTATTTTAATTTTTCCCTAAAAAAATATGTGTGCAGAGCTGCCAATATAAAAAGTCTCTGACAATGACGCCATTGTTAGATGCAGCAACTTCGCACATCTGACAATTAAAAAATGTCTGACAATTGTCTGCCAATAACCTGACAATGGTAACGCGATGTGTTCAGACGATTGTGAGATGTCTGAAAATTTTTTGTCAGCAGGTAGTATTAAAATCGACTGACAATGCTTTTCTGCCAACGTTGTCAGACAAAAATTTTCAGTTCAGACGATTGTAAGAATTTTTTACACATTTTATTTACAATATTGTAAGAACTGACAATCGTCTGTATATAGCTGGAGAAACATCGATGAAGAGTGCAGAGCAATATTTCTTTTCCTCAAATTTTTTTTCAATTCACAAGCTCAGTCGTATGTCTTATCGTTTAAAAAAATACGACTCTGGTTTATGTGTTTGTGAACAGACAAATTTGTTGTATAATTGTTTTGTCGTATCTTAAATGCCAATTTAATTAATACCAAGGCAAGGCGAATTAATACCAGGTGGCTTTGAGAGATCAGGTGACTAAGAAAATGTTTCTATACTATAACTATCAACAGTGTTAATATATCAGCTTTTTGACATTCCAAATATAAATTCGACATGCAGAATTTGGACTATCAAAAAAGCCGATACATTAACCAAGTTGGCAGTTTCAATATGGTAAACAATTCGTAGTCACCTGATGTCTCGAGGCCACCTGGTATTAATTCACCTTGATTTGATACCATGAAATGAAACCAGGCGTGGGAGTTTTAATTTGACGCCAAATAGAATAACTTTTTTCGCGACAAGCAATTTTGATTGAAATAGTTTAAAAATTAAATTGATATGAATCAATTATATATTTATCATTAAAAAGAATGTATTTTCTGGTTTTACTTATCACATAAATAACATATTTATACAAATTAATCTAACAATTAGAATATTCCCAGACCTGGCCACAATACAACTATTTGAAGAACATATAAAATCCAATCGTATAATTATAACGCACTTTTGTATGAAAATTACCAGCAACAAAAATACAATATTGTATAATTAGACGATTACACAACACATACGACGTTAATACGAGCTTGTGAATTGAACATATGTGTTTGTTCGATCGTGCTATGTTGAACAGTAGGGCCGAATCAAAATATTTGGAACATATATATGGCAATTTTATCACGCAAACATAGCAGAGGAGTATTTATATTAATGGTTTAAAAAGCAGCTGTCTTACTTCCTCAGTAGCGGAGTTATGAAGTCTGAAAGTAGGGTACTTCTTCAGCCATGAAAAATTTTTAATTATTGGTATTTTTCTTTGTTTCTCTTCCAATTCGAAAACTTTTGTGCTGTATTATAACCCTTAACAAGATTTAAAAGATACATTGTTGGCTGCATACTTATCTCATATAGCTAGTGAGTTATACTCATTTGAAAATTGAAATTTCTCAATTTTTCAAAACTTTGATCCAGTATTTTCCAGATATCAGGTCCAAATATCAGCCGATTTATAAAATTTTTTCTTCGTTAGTTAAAGAATAATATATCAAAGTATTTAAAATATTCATGAAATTCTGCCGGCTGAGTTTGAAAAATATTAAATTTTTAAATTGAAATTTGAACAAAAAAATTTTAATTTTCGAAAAATTTTGCTAAAAAAGCACCTTCACTCTTTTACATAAATATAAAAAAATTTTGGAACATATAACAAATGTAAATTTATCTGAAAGGATTCTGTACAGACGTTAGTCGACGCTAAACAAATAGCTCAATTTTTTAATATAGTTGGACCTGGGCATGTCATAATCCCGACTAGAAATTTTTATGCAAACACATTTGGGATCTAACTGGGATCCCAGTTCCGATGTAACGCAGAAACGTATTTGGGACCCGATATGTTTCCTGTGGGGAAATATCAAAATCTTGCAAAAATTTGCTCAAATCGGGAAAATATCAAACTCTAATATTGAATTAAAATTGCTGAAGCTATCCAAGGGACCAAAGTATGTAACATTTACCTCTTTTAGATTTTCCCAACAAGTTCCCAATAGCTTCCCACGTGGGAAGAACTTTTGTTAAGTCATTAATTTGTAGATGGACTATCCCAACAAGTTCCCGATCAAATCACATATGGGATAACCCTTTTGGATGTGCCACATGCACTCTCAATCGGGCCCCAATATGAGTATTGGGAAAATTTCTAGTCGGGATATGACCTATTTTAGATCGAAATTTTTTAATTTAGTCCACATGCTCTACAATCCCAAAGCTGGGATTCCAAAACTATTATCAATTCTAAAAACCTTTATGTGTACGTAGTTATTTGGCAAAGTGTTAAATGAGCCTTGGACCAAGTGTGGACGCTATGGGCAAAATTGTTCGGAGTTGCATTTTTGGGATTTCTTGTAACTTTCTCATGAATTCTGAGATTCTCAGAAGAAAAACTTTATTATTTCTTTTCCTTGTATTTAGTACGTAAATCCCTATATAACTGCAAAATTTTATTCGAAAATATCAACAATCAACGATTTTATAGCATTAACAAAAACTTAAGACATATGAAAAATCTATTAAGATCTATAACAAGTTTCATCTAGTATGACTTATATTTAATTCTAAATATTAATTATACGCCATGTTGTCCATTATCTCTCAGGCCATGTACATTTTTTCAGTATGGGGTTTTACTTATAAGTCCATAAATTTTACACGTATAAAAGAGAAAGGTAGACATATCACACATCAAAATTCACAAAATTATGTGTAGTTTTCAATAGTGTATTGAAACTTTAACAATTTTAAGCTTTTTGAAAGACTTTTTGTAACACAAGGGGAAAATGTTGTTATGTGGTATATTCTGCATATTAAATTTTTCTTAATGCTATAAAATCGTTGGTTGTTGATATTTTCGAATGAAATTTTGCAGTTAAGCTTAGTACTCTCTTCAGATTTGCGAAAAATTTTGATGAACAACGGTTTTTTCAAACAAAAAATATGACAAGTAACCAATCATAACTAGCCCTTGAAAGTATGCTGCAATTGTGTAT
This sequence comes from Panzeria rudis, assembly GCA_956483635.1. Classification (NCBI taxonomy): domain Eukaryota; kingdom Metazoa; phylum Arthropoda; class Insecta; order Diptera; family Tachinidae; genus Panzeria; species Panzeria rudis. The sequence goes on along the minus strand of OY101451.1, from coordinate 33,226,268 downwards.
GTTTTTAAAAAAACCCAATGCGTTTGTTATATATTCCACACGAAAAAAGTGATGCTTATATTATTACGCATGAAGACTCAAAATGTTGTAAATATATTTCATATGTTTTTCACAAAATAAATTGAGTACTACTTCTGCAGCAATTTTTCGTAAGCAATTCGTGTCAATTTTTTTATATGGACTTTTGACAGAGCTTCGCACGAAATGATGAACAGAGTACTAAGCTTTAGATAGGAATTTATCTACTAAGTACCAAGAAGGAAAAATATAATAAAGTTTTTTCTGAGAATTTCAGAATTTTTAAGAAAGTCCTAAGAAATCCAAAAAATAAAATTCTGAACAAGGCAAATTTAACACTTTTCCAAATAACTACGTACGCATAAGGGTTTTCAGAAATGGTAATGGTTTTGCAGTCCCAGCTTTGGGCTTTTAGATCATGTGGCCTAAATTCAAAATTTCTATCTAAAATAGGTCGTATTAGGAAGTGCCCAGGCCCAACTACATTAGAAAATTCAATTATTTGTTTGCCATCGATTGGCGTCTGTAAAGATACCTTTCAGATAAGTATACATATGATAAGTATTGTAACGTGGATTTTGTCGTCGGCTGAGGTAACTTAGTCGCGTCCAGGGTCTACTTACGGATCCACAAACCTTAAGTAATAAGACCTTTGATTTTCCCTTTCTGGGGGCAAAATAAAATAATCTTTTTATTGAATATTCTTTCTTCTATATCTAGTTGTTTAATTTAATACGAAGATAGCTATGATAACTTAAACATAATCGGGCGTCAGATAGATTCGGTTTATGGCAGGCACGGTTCATACAGCTTGAGGCGATAGGCTAGTAAACAATAGGTTCAGGTTCGGGTCGTATATTTTCAAGCGGCTCGTTCGTGGAATAGTAAATCGGCTAATAGTATTTGGGTTCGCATGCACCTTAATATCGGAGCTTACAGGTTGGCAGCTTTACAGGATCGCAGGTGTACGGGTTCGGAGATATCAGGTTCGGGGTTAACAGGTTCGGAGATATCAGGTTCGCGGATAACAGGTTCGGAGACACCCGGTTCGATGATCGCTGGTTCGACGATTTCAAGTGCGACGAATAACAGGTTCAAGTTACATACGTACAATCATTCTTAAACTAATGCCTACAATATTACAATCGGTACTTAGCCTAGAGAACAGTCAGCCGAAGCCGCTGTGAGAACAGTCAGACCGAAGTCCGCTGTGAGAACAGTCAGCCGAAGCCGCTGTGAGAACAGTCAACCGAAGTCGCTGTGAGAACAGTCAGACCGAAGTCCGCTGTGAGAACAGTCAGCCGAAGCCGCTGTGAGAACAGTCAGCCGAAGCCGCTGTGAGAACAGTCAGCCGAAGCCGCTGTGAGAACAGTCAACCGAAGTCGCTGTGAGAACAGTCAGCCGAAGCCGCTGTGTAAAATTTATAGCTCCTCTTTAGCCGAGGCCAAAGAGCAGTGCAAAAAATTGGTGACTGCCTTTTCCACTACGGAAATCCCAGTCGATTCTTGTTCAGAATCAGAGAGCAAATTCTTGTCCTGTATGAATCGCTCTCGATTGTGTGCCAACCTAATCTACTTATGCTAAACATTTTATGAACTAAACGAGAGTTATTTACGGAAAAGGTTACAACTAGATACCCTGCAGTTCTTATAATTCACACTACCCTGCAGTTCTTAGATTTATATTAAATTATTATTTTATTGGATTATATTATTTTATTATTATACCATTATATTATTCCTGCTATTTTGTTATTATTATTTTGTTAGTAGTACACTTATAACTACAAATTATGAACGTGAAAATAGCTTTGTTATACATATGTTCCAAAAGATATTTTTTTATATATATGTAAAAGAGTGATGGTGTATTTTTTTAGCAAAAATTTCTGAAAATTAAAAATTTTTCAAATTTCAATTTAAAAATTTTATAATTTTCAACTCAGACAGAATTTAATGGAATTATTGTTCAAGTCTTTGAAATTTTTTTCTTTAAAATAACAAAAAAAAAATTTATAAATCGGATGATATTTGGATCCGATATCTGGAAAATAATGGACCAAATTTTTTTTAAATTTGAGAAACTTCAATTTTCAAATGAGTGTTACTCACTAACAATAAGAGATGAGTATATAACCAAACATGTATGTTTTAGATATTATTAAGGGATATAATACAGCAAAAAACTATTGAAATCGGATGAGAGAAAAAATGGCAAGCAGTAAAAAATTTTACATTGCAGAAATGCCCTAATGGAGACTTCATAGCTCCGCTGCTGAGCAAGCAAGAGAGCTGATATTTAAAACATGAATAGAAAAACTCCTCTGCTATGTTTGTCCTAAAACTAAGTTTGTGGTCTGGAATGCATCCAGTAACATTCGGTATGGGTGTAAGCTTACTCATAAGTAGCTTTTTAAAAATAAAACAAATAAAACTTCAAAATTATACATAGTAATTTCCCTGAAATTTGATTTATGCAAAAGTTAATACAAGGTTTTCAACCATGTTGTAGAGATTATTGCTTAGAACGTTAAGGTTAGGTTAGGTTGGACTGAACAGGCTGCCGGTTTCTAAAAACTGGCCCTCTTGGGTCCTTTGGTTCCTTTGCGATGCCTGGGATGGATAGTAGGGAAATTTAAGAAGGTGCCCTGCTTATCCCAGAGGCTGAGTCGGTGTTAAGCCAACCCGAGTATCATATTAATGAATTTATTCCCCTAATGTCACATTCCCCCAGGTGTGCTAGTTCGGGTAGTGACGGATTTCCCAAATATGACATCCTATTTCTAAATAGTGCTGGACATCGACAGAGGTGGTGCTTGACAGTCTCTTCCTCCTCCTCGTTTTGAAAACTTCTGCAGAAATCGTTGAAAGGAAGATTAAATCTTCTGGCATGAGGACGAATGAGATAGTGCCCCGTTATGACCGCTACGAGTATACGCATATGTTGACGAGGAAGCCCCAGTATTGTTGCAGATCTTGCGAAGTTTTACTGGGGTCAGATAGATCTAGAAACCTCACAAGTGATTTCATTTGTTCATCTTTCTTCTCTTTCTCTAAATCTTCATCTTTCTCTAAATAGTTGATGCTGAACGCCAATGATATTCAAAATAATTAAAAGCCTTTAGCTTATCGGCTATAACATTCCTCTTCTGCTATATTTCATGGAAAAAGGAGGTAGCAAATTTTCCATATTTTGTTTATTATTGATATCTTGACAGCTAATGTATAAGTCAAAATATTTAATTCATAGATGTTAATCGTGTCATCCATTACGACAGTGTTCAGATAACACTGACGCTACTTATTTACTGTTAATTGAAAATTGAAAGATAGTATGTTCTATTATGCTTGCCAACATTCGTCAAAATACTCAAAAGTTTTCGTTGCCCATCATGTTTATTGGTATAGAACATCACTTCATATCACTGTTTCATATTTTGCAAAAAAAATCTCTTATGGATTAAAAAAAATATATATATAAACACCCTTTGAATGGCTTAATTACGTATACTTACTTTCCATCTGAAGTGTTACTCGCCGTCTCTGTTTTTCAGTGGTAATTATGCTAACACCTTTTCTAGGTATGTTAATATATTTCGAAAGGATAATTACAAAATATTATTTTGCAGACGATGCAAATAAAACTCTTGCTATAAATATAAATAAAAGTTTGTAATCTATGTCGTAAAACTTGAGGTAAATTAAAAACAACGCATTTATGCGTACGTAAATATATGATTTTAAAGCCTAAAGCTATAAACACTTAGACGACAGCAGGCTACCGACTACAATCTGTTAAAATTAAAATACACACGTTTATATGAAAACGATTATTTTGACGACTTCGCAGCTACACGACCACCGATGTAGCTGTCGCCAACTTAGCCTAACTTCTATTTTGATTGGAGACAATAAACAGATTAGTGCTGCCAACATAATGAGAAATGTGAAATAAATTAGAGCTTAAATTTTTTTTTTGAAACTAAAGAATATGCAAATTGTTGAAAATAAAAAAAAATACATAATTCAAAAATAAAAATTATTGTGTAATTTTTTTCGTAATTTTTTCCTGGCTCCGGAGTTACGGGCTTCAAAATTTTTATTTTAATTGGTTATAACCCGTAGAATATAGAACATATATAAACGTTATTAGTATCATTTCAAAGTGCTCTAAAATGCCTTTCTATTCGTACATACATTTTTAAAATCTTTTAACCGATTGCGAGTGAAATGCAAAAATTTAAAATTTGATTATCTGAGTTTTCATGTAAAAAGTGCCCGATTCAGCGATACTTAAGCTTGTACACAGTTTTATAAAGAACCTTCCTAGCTTTTATTTGGTATAAACTTGATAGCCGTTATCGATAAATACGTGAGCTGTGGAGCTTAGAAAATGAGTTTTCAAAAATAAATTAACTCATAAACTCATTTTCAAAGAGCCAAAGCTAACGTATTTCATCGATAACGGCTATCAAGTATGTACCCAATGAAAGCTTGGAAGGTTCTCTATAAAAGTGTATACAAGTTTAAGTATCGTTGCATCGGGCACTTTTTAAGATAATAGTATTTTTACATGAAAACTTAGATAAAATTTTAAAATTGCATTTCACTCGCAATAGATTAAAAGATTTTCAAAATTTATATACCAATAGAAAGGCATTTTATAGCACTTCGGAATGAGACTAATATAGTTTTTATGTGTTCTATATTCTAAGACTTATAACCTATTAGAAATAAAAGTTTTGAAGCCAAGAGAGAGCGCCGAAAAAATTACACTAAATTTGCTGGGCCAAAAAAACCTCTTACCCAATGACATTTTTTTAATTTTAAACGATTTTGGTATTCTTGACTAAAGTCAATATATTATTTTCTTTAACAGAAAAGAACATCACAAAATTCAAGTATATATGAGAGGCTTAGGGCAATAACTCGATATGCCACAAAAACAAAATATGGAATAAATCGACTTTTAAGTTTAAACAGGTAAAATACTAGAATTTATTCAAAATGTTCTATAGGATGCAAAGCTATGGTACCTAGCAAGGAAATGAGCACATGTTGCTTACCGAGTTATTGTACTAAGCCCTTCACATATATTATAAATGCAATAACAACAAAGAGCTATAAACAAATAAATTGATTTGTTTTTAAATTGTTTCGAGATAAATGTAAGTATGTTTTGAATAAGCGATTTTATTTTTATATATGATAGCACCACTGAAATCTAGACATCTACAGCAAACAGCTGAAAGGTCAAACTTAAATGTTAGCTGTTTACGATGTAGCTGCCGCGTCCAAAATAATTAAATAGCTGACTACACGACGACAATTGAAGCCAACAGCATTTGTAGTCGTGTAGCCTGATGTCGTCTAAGTTTTTACAGCTTAAGCACTATTGCGAAATAGCTTACATTGTAAGTAGCTTTTTCTACATGCTAAGAAAATACACATTCAAATATTGTTACGTAAGGAGCATATTATAGTGTGAATTTCTTAAACTGTCAATGTATGTAGAAATATATTACCCCAATTTCATGTTTGTTTTAAATACGACTGCCACAATGTTGATTATATTCGGTATACTTTTAAGTATTTATTATTGGTTGTTTAGAACTATTTCTTTGTTTGCTTCATGCGTTCGATATTTTCGCTACGAAAGCAGACTCGAAATTGTTTTAACTAGAAATAATGCATAATGATAAGTCTCTCCTAAAGCTTAATATACTTTATATGCTCTCCAATTTAATTTGATGTATTAGCCTGTTTCCACAACTTTCAATTGTAAAATTTTTATTCTCATAATTAAAATTACACTACTTAACAAACTGACAAAAAAAATTAAGCTGACATGGCTATACGTGGTGTGAAATGTTTTAAGGTTCCTTATCTAGGATCTGAAATTAGAAAGGGCCTAACACGTACAGATTTTGAGTTATGTATATGGGTCGATGTATTCATAAAAGTGAAAGTTTTATAGAAAATGTTTATTTTAAAATGATGAGCTTGAGGTCAATTATTTTTATATAAAAAACGTTATAAAAAAATGTTTTATTATTTGTCGATATTTCGCTACTCCTTTGTGTAGCTTCTTCTGGACAATACAATAAACTTTAATTAGCAACAATATTAAAAAACAATAACTATTTAACAATGGTTTTGATTCTTGATATCAATTATTTTAAAAATATTAAATAATTCTTTTTCCGCCTTATATGAAAATAACATTATTTGTTGTAATAGTAAATATAAAATATTTCAAAATTTGTTTTTTTTCCTTTGAAAGTTTTATGAAGCATTGCACCCTATATGCTTCGCCACCATATTGATGTGGCGATATAGGAAAATGTATTATGGGGTACCCCTCTCATACCCTTTATTCAAGGCTTTTGTTTAAAAGTGCAATTTGTTCTCCGTTTAACTTAATATAGTTTAGAGAGTCTTGTTATGGTGGTTCTCCATATACAGGATACTTGCGAATTACTTTGCAAGGGTAGTACCTCCAGCTTATTGTTTAAAATCACAATTTATTCTTAGCTTAACCTATATCAAATTTAGACCGTCTGTAGATATAAGAAAATTCATAATTATTTATTTAATCTGAAGGGTCCAAGTCTCCCCTTTTTTTATACCCCCACCAACATTTAGACAGACTCGCTATTGCAGTTGTGCTGATATAGGAAAATGAATAAATAATTTATATACTACCAAAACTTTTTCGGAATTCGAACTTTATTTAAAGAGCAACTCACATTAAATTTTGAGAGCCTTACTATTGTAGTTGTGCAGATATAGAGAAATTAATAAATAATTTGTAATATAGGAGGTACCAATTTTACCCTCCTATAACTCCAAGATTTTCTTTTGCACTTTATTGTAGAATTAATCCACATAAAATTAAGGAAGACTCACTATTGACGTTTTTCAGATATAGAAAAATTAATAATATCGGTTCTCCCATTCCTGTACCAGCGAGACTTTGTTTGAAATTGCTCTTTATTCAAAGGAGTATTCCACATCAAATTTAGAGAGTCTCACTATCGTAGCTGTGTAGATATAGGAAAATTAATACTTTGTATGGGCGTACAGGTCTCCCCCCTCCCCATATAACATTAAGATTTTGATCAAAGTTACACTTTATTTTAAAATTAGCCGACACCAAATGCACTATAGTAGTTGTGCAGATATATGAAAATGAAGATCCGCCATCCTGCTCCCATACCACCAAGATTTTGTTTGAAATCGCACTTTATTCGCAATTCAATTAAGTTCTCTCATTCAATTAAGTTCTCTCATAGGTGCGAATCAGATCGACTTTGTACCTTAATTTTAATGATTTATGGCTTATTTTATTCCTAATTTATCTGACTTTCTGATAAATAAATAAAAAAAAAATATAATTGTTGTTTGTTAATATGATTATTTCGAACGTGAATCTAAATTGATTATTAGGCTAAGGTAATTAACGTTATATTCAGAAAGAATTGGGTATGATTTATATTCCAAAGAACAATGGAAAAATTAACATCAACTTAATTTTTCAACGCACACAGCAGAACAGAGTAGCGCCACTTTCGGAAGCCGCTACACTTCCATCGTCAGTGCTCACGTGTATTTGCTATCACCACTTGTCAGGTGGGTCTGTTGAATGTCATTTTAATTCTTATATATACAACTTTTTCGTGAAAATTGAATACGAGAATTAAATCACTCTCAAGCTGATATTAAAGTGGACTTTCCCAGCGTTGCCATCGGTTTATTTTTCTTCATTCCCATTTTTCTGATTTATGTTCTACTCAAGACAAACTTTTTTGGTTTGATTTTATACTTAAGTACATATGAACATGTAAACATGTGAAAAGCTCTCTTAATCTTAATCTTAATTTTTTATGAGTTTCTGAAAACGAAAAAAGAGTAATTTTGAATAAAAGAACGAATTTGTCGCCGCTAATTATATACGAATGACTTTGAGTAAATTTTATTCCGCATCTTTAGGTGCCTTAGTTTGTAATAAGTACATATAGTTCTTGTTGATATTTTATAAATATTTTATAGTAGTTATTGTTACATCTTAACTTTAAGCTTCTTGTAATACAATTTCATAGATATTTTCAAAATGTATCTTGAGCTAACGGATCTGTTTCAACTGTTATACAGTTTATGTTCAGTCAGATCATTACGACTCGTTATAAATCAGATGATTAAGACATATGCTTTAGTGCTCCCCAATTCACAAACAGCACAAAAACCGCATGGATTTCCGATAGAAATTGCCAAAAAATAGCCATGATGATTTTCAGGAAGGTTACTAATGTCAAAAATTAAAAGCCATCATTCTTTTCCATCTTAACCAGCAACCTTACAACACACTTTCGTCGGAAGTCAGTTATTTTAATAAGAACTATAAGAAATCGGCACATAAAGAAAGGTAATAAATTTAAATAAGAATAATTAAATAATTTTTCAGAAAAATAGCAGCAACATTATTGCTTGTTAGTGGAAAAATTCACTACCAATCTGATAAAATTCGGAAAAAGGCACATCTAGTTGAGGTTAAGTGAAAAAGACAAGTGGCATTTCGATTTCCACTTAATTTTAATACACGTACCCAGGAATTGTTACAGGGGCTGGAGAAGAAATCTTATAACTAAATATATGTTATGAGTCACGATAAATCTTACTAATTTCCATTGTTCCTAGCAAAATAGGATTTCAAGGATTAATATTCAGCGAAACAAATTAAGAAACTTATTAAAAAGGTAAATAATTGATAAAGGTTAATATGAGGCCTTAATTAGTTTCATAAAATCCAACTTTGTTTTCTTTTTCCCTATGTACCAGCCAGAGAGGGCTTTTCAATAAGTCTCCAATTAAAATACGTCAACCAATTCTACTTATGCTCGGTCTCCGTAACTTTGCTTTAGGAATATAGTGCTACATAGAAACTTTGGCACCAAAGAAACCAGTAACATCCAAAAAGTGATTGTTTAACGACGAAGTGTCGTTAAGTCGTGAAACTATTTTTCTTTCCTAAAATTATTCATAATTAAAGTCGAGAAGAGTTCAATTTAAAAAAAAAATTCTTCAAAGTGCCAAAAATTATATTCAAAGTAATTGGTATGTCCAAAATAGTTTTTGGTTTCTCGAAATTTATATAAATTCTATTTAGTTTAAAATACCCTATGAATGGCACTCATAAATTAACTTTATTTGTAACACCGTGTAACAAAATCGAGAAGGGTCGGTCAAAAAAATTCTGTGAAAATCGAAAAAAATTTTTTTTTATAAAATGAAACAAAGATTTTGCAATAATTAATCTTAATGTGAACAAAAAGAAAAAAAGAATCACTAAAAAGAAAAAAGTTAATCTCATATAATTTCAATAAAATCAAGAAAAAATAAAAGTATGTACAAAAATCTTGATCGGGAAAAATAGAAACGAAAGAGTTAAAAATTTTTAATGTAAAGTTAACAGAAGAAAAATTAGAGTGCAAAGGAAAAAAAATTTACAAAAAATAAAAAATAAAAAAAGCAGAAAACTGAGAATTGAAACCAACATTAACCAAAAGAAAGAGACAATAAATATTATTGGTCATCAATCATCGTCAATATCTAAGAGCGGAGATCTGGAAAGCTTTTCAACATCACTCCAAGTAAGTTTCTTACATATTCTCTTCTTTTTTTATTTTTAACATAAATTGTGTTAGTTCAATCTCTCTTAAGCTTAGTCTAGGCGGTATGTTGAATCAGCAAATGTATGCTAACACTCATATGCTTTAAAATAACAACAAATGCGTCTGTCAGCATATTCAATATGCGAAGCGTCTACACGGTATGCTGAAAGTACCAAAGTTTTTGAAGTCAACATATAACAGCAAATGATATGTCAACATATCAGTTAGCATACAATTTTTGCATCTACATGATATGTTGAATTCCGTATGATGATATATATGCAAAGTCGTGTAAACATTTGTTTATAAACTTCAAATAAATTTTACAATACTCTTTCTTCACTACATATTTCTATCAATTATCGCTTTTATTACAAAATTAATATTTTTAAAAATAAAATATAACATCATCGATGTATATAGCACTAGCATTGTTCTGAAGAACGCAAAAAATTAGAAAATTTCCGAAAAATTGCTAAAATGTATTGAAGAAATGGCTTAAGTCAAGAATACCAACGCTGTTGAAAATAAAAATAATAATAAACATGATGTAATAGCCCTTTTAAGACAAAAAATTTTTGTAAATTTTTTTCGGCGCTCTCTTTTGGTTCCGGAGTTACGGGGCTAAAAACTTTTATTTTGAATTGGCCATAACTCCTACAATTCTTCATGGATAACCGATATGTATATCATTTTAAAGTGCTCTAAAACACTTTTCTACTGGTATATAAATTTTTGAAATCCATTAACCCATTGTGAGCCAAATGCAATTAAAAAAAAATTAACCCGACTTTTTATGTAAAAACACCGTTATCTCAAAAACGTATAACGTATACCCATATAACGGTACTTAACTATGTATATAAATTTATAGAGAACTTTGTTTCACTTCCCCTTTCTTTCACTAATGAAATACGAAAGATATGCAACTTCAAAAATGAGGTTTCAAAAATATATATATTTTTTCGAGTCAATCTCCATGTGTGCATTGGTATGTATATGAAAAGTGCTGTTTAGTTTAGAAGATGCTAAAATTTATAACAGGTTTTTTGCTAGGCAAAACATTTTTCTTCAGCGAAGCCACTATTCGACATCCATAGAGGAGAAAATCCTTAAGCCCGGCCAAAGGCCGGTTAGTCAGACAATCTTTACTCAGCGAAACCACCATTTGACATACATAATTAAAATAAGTATATCAAATCAAAACTTGGAAGGTTCTTTACAAAATTATATGCATGCTTAAGTATCGATATATTGGCAATTTTTTCAGATAACGGCATGTTTACGTAAAAAGTCGGATTAAACATTTTTAAAACAGTATTTGGTTCAGAATGGGTTAACAGATATCAAATTCGGTTGACGGATATAAGCCAGTAGAAAGGTATTTTATAGCGCCTTAAAATGATGTACATATCGTTTATATCCGTGCAGAATTGTAGGAGTTATAGCCAGTTCAAAAAAAAATTTTTGAGCCCCGTAACTCCGGAACCAAAAGAGAGCGCTGAAAAAAACTCCCAAATATTGTTTGTCTAAAAAGGGCTATTACCTCACGATTTTTTTTTTTTAATTTTCAACAGCGTTGGTATTCTTGACTTGCTCCAAAGAAATTACTAAACTGCAAAGAATAAGAAAATCAAATAAGTCGCGAAAATATGGAAGAAATTGATAACATCCCGGAAATTGCAATGCCACGTGCCGAATCAGGCAACATAGTTAACATATAATATGAGAGTTGAGCTGAAATATAAATTCTATATGCTATCAAATTTGTTATATGCTGAAAAACTTGCGCATGCTTTTCAACAAACAACATATCTGTCAGCATACGTAGTAAATTTGTTAAAACCTAAAAATATGGTGTCTACACGATATGCTAAAATCGTTAACATACCTTTGTTGACAACGATAAAAAATGGCCGCCATATGTGGCTAAACATACGTATGTTGAACAAATTTTGTGTCTACACGATATGTTGGCACTGGTAACAAATTTTTTACCATAAATATGCTGATTCAACTAAGCTTTATATTTCTTACGGGAGACTTTATATCGACATAAATTTTTTTGGAGAGTTATCCAGAGTATTAAATTTTGAGAGGATTGAACTCACAACCTGTTTTAAATATTAATTTAGTTTTTTTCATCAATGTCAAAACTGTTTTTTTTTGTGTACAAAGAAATTTAACTTTTCAGCCTAATTTGAATTGCTGAAATAGTGAGTAATTGAACGAGAGAACCAAAGAGAGAAAGTTTCCTTTTTTTGTGAAGCAAGACAAGAACAGTTTTGATATTGACCAATTTTCTTGTGCACTTTAAATTTTTTTCCATATTCTTCTTTAAGTTTGTTTGCTAAATTAATCTCGGTTAAAGTAAAAAAAAAACCAAAAAAACAAAAAAAACCTAATATCAAGTTTGCTTTTGAAAGTAAATGAAAATATGAAACCACAAAGATCAATTATTGCAAAATAATGAAAGAAAGATATATGTATGTAACTAAAACAATAAAAAAAACAATTAATAAAAGCACGTCGCGATTAAAGCAAACGTAAAGTTTACCCTACTTTTCGACATTTAAAAATTTAGTTTATTCTCCGGTTCGTCCTTTATATATAACGGGAATTATTACAAGTTGATTTATCAGAGCAGTTATGTAGCAGTAGTTTAAAATATTCGTTATATATATTCCCAAATATAGACTGAAATTCTGTTAGGCTGATATATATTTTTTTAAGCCCAGATGTTCATATGTATAGCTATTACAAATTTAGAATTAAATTTATAAATGATTAAATTGTTTTCCTTTTAAAATAAACAGTTGAAAATGTTGGAGTAAAATCTAATAGACTTATCCTTTGAGGTTGAAAGAAATGTAGATGTTGCGATTGGATTCTTCTTAATATATGATCGCGTACAGAAGAACAAAGATCAGGGAGGGTTTTGAGCACGGGGCACATACAGCATCGCCCATATATATTTTGTTTCGACAGGAATATCTCACATTAACTTTCACAAATACTTGTATTCATATTTTTAGGGGATCCATAGTAACTAAATTTTTATTCGATACTTGTTAGCATCATCCGGGACTCTGTAATAATAAATGGTAATGGTGTTTGACGGGGGTCAAGAACCTCCCTAACCACTGAAGCTAGAGGCTAAGACGGGTCCCACCGACCCACCGTCATTCAATCATTGCAAATTGAAGAAAGGATGATCTAACCAAGGCTTCGAGTGATAGAGCTCTATTATCCTATCATATTCTTGACGAGGAAACTGGGCGGAAAAAATTGGTTTGTGATATATCTGGTAATAGAACTTAAATACTGCAGCCTTGGGATAACCATCACTACTTTGTCACCTGTTGTGAACTTTCTTACTTTTCTTCGCGCAAATCTCGCACCTTTCACTGTTCTTGATGTTTCTGCTTGCAACCGTTACAAGTTATCTAAATCGGAAAACCCTTTCCATAGTTATGGTGAAATATACTGATATTAATAGTGGAAATATTAGTCAACTCCATTAAAAAACGCTAATTGATAGAAAATAAACGGAAAACGGGTTTGTATTAAGCGCATTAAATTTTGCATATTCCTCATATTTTTATATAAAGCCTCGAATTATTTTGTATACCATTGTCATTATTATACGCTATGGAAATAAACCTTATCTTCCTAGCAAGAACTTTCAGTAGAGCCAAAAATAGTTGTTACTATAAATTTTGTCGATTTGGATATCATGGTTGGTACCACTGTTCAGACATGTTATACCTACCTTAAAATTGGTATTATACCTGTACTCACAGCCGAAATGACTTAAAAAGAGTTATCTAGCAACCTCTAGTTTTATAGCAAAAGGGGCCTTAACTTCCCTCATATGAAATGCATTGTGGAAGTTAAGTTTCCTTTTCCGTAATGTTATTTTCATACAAAAAAATGTTGCGCCTTACTTTAGTTTATCACTCTTAAATAAAAAACGGAACAAAGTAGAGCAAAATGCATTGCAGATTTGAAAACTATGTACATAAAAAATGCTAACAGATATAATTATGTAAGGATTATTCAAGTAGTTTTATTATTGCGAAAAATCTCCCACAATATTGTTAGACTTTAAAGTTTATTTACTCAAAACCATATTTTTACATTTATAATATTCAAGAATGTATATGTCGGCAAATTTTTGGAGTTTTGCGGTAAAAAAACGGCATTGTTTTCAGAATTTTACACTGTTTTAGAAAATGCAGCTAGCTCAATTTCGGCCTCCAGTATATAAGGTCCCTTTTCATCAGGATCATCACATATATAGATATAGATATACTTGAAAGGGAAACAAAAGTGAGAATTGAATTGAATACGATTTGCCTGAATAAGTATATTCATGATAAATAAAATATATAAAAATATAAACAAATACAAACAAATTCTAATGACTGTTAGAACTGCTGCAATATTGCCAATGCTTAAGTTTCTAATGTTACAAATTACAACCAGATTTAGTAGTACTTATCAAGATGTGCATAACATTTGGTGGCACATTTTAGAGAGTAGCAAAATATACTTTTCAGCATTTACGAGCACAAATGTACAAACGTGTATAGCTGAAGCAACTTAAGTTGTGTTTATAATTATCGCTGCTTTGATGCAGAATATCATATGTCACAAAAACAAATTTTACAGTTAATAAGCAATCGTAATATCGGGTTTTATATTCAGTACAAATTTCATGCATACAGCTTGTATATTAATTTGAAGAAATGTAAATAAATACACTTTGCAAGAAAAAATCCGATTGCTGTTGATTATTTTCTGGGAGATTATAAAATGAAATTAATTGACAGTTTCCAAGCTCTTGGTATATTATTTGACCGTAAGCTGAACTTGACTTCATATATAACAACTGTAGTAAATAAGGCAAGAGGTACAGTAGGTTCTATAAAACGTTGGGCTAAAGAGTTTAATAATTCGTATATTGGTAAAACATTATACATGGTACTAGTTCGTCCAATTCTAGAATATGGGTCGACAATAAGGGATCAGATTTACAAAATTCATTCAAATGCAATTGAGTAGGTTCTAAATCAATTCAAGTTAATTTGTGTTCCAGGATTACGTTCTAATAACCGTAACTTGCATTTATATTCTGCTCGAATTGGTCTTATTAAAATTTCTGCATTAAAAAGACGTTGAACTATGCTAAAAGTGCAATTTATTTTGAATGTTTTTAGTAGATTTTTGATTAATTAGATTTCATTCAGCATTTCTCAACGTCCATTCCGGAATTTGTTACCATTATCACTGGCCCATTATGGCTGGCCCTTTCAGAAAAATGTGCAATACGTTCAACAAATTATATAGATTTATGGACTTTTCATCAAATCTACACAGAGAAAACAGATTGATTGGGAAACGGTTAAAATTCGCAAAAATTTATGCAGTTGATCAACATTCTGTTAAATTTATTAAAAATGGTTTATAATAAAAGATTTTCATCATATATTGCAGTAGAATCCTTACGGCAATAAATATAATATTCTCACACATTTTACGTTTGTTACGACAATCAATATATAGCTTGTGAGAATAAGTCAAACGAAATCTAAAAAAGCAACCAATATAATTTACATTTCTGAACTAAATATTCCTAATAACAATTAAAAATTCCTTTGTATAAAAGAATACTTGTGTGTGATTACATTTTTAGTTAGCATTATTGTTGAATTCGGTACTTCCAGCCAATAAAAAGCTATGGTGGACAAAACGTGGATGATATTGTTTTATTTGTCATTAAAATAAAATTGAAATACGAAAAAGTATCAAGAAACCAAAAATAGTCAGAATATAATATTAAAAGGATTAACGGGCGATGCAAAGGATAAGTTTGGCACTATTCATAGTAAGTATTATCAAATATATAAATATATTATCTTCCGAAAGCAATAAATTTTTAAATGATTTCAGTGCAACGCAGAATTCTTTGCAAAAACTTTCATAGAGCTGATGTGATGGGCTGCCGATGCTGGAAGCACAAACATACTCTGATTCCTGACATACATACGTTTAAAGGAAAGGTAAGAAGTTTAATATGTACTTGCTAAATTGTCACGACTTGCTAACATATTTTTATTAATCGTTTAAAATTTCAGAGATCCTTAAATAAGACATCTTTCTGCTCATAATTCAAATCTCAATGGTCATAATCATTTAAAATATTCCACCTATGTAGGTAATAAAAGTGATTTGTAAATGTATTTTTATATGTATGAATTTGTTTGTGTCTTTTCATTGTAAACGTTTGGTTTTTGCCTTTGATAAATAAACGAAATTAAAAAAAAAAATTCAATTCACAATAGTAAAATGTTATTAAATTTTTGTACTATCAGATTCATTTCCTACTATAGAACTAATACGATAGTTATAATCGAATTATAAAGTAGTACGTGCAACGGACACGAATTCGGTTGGCACAATGAATCTCTTTTCTCTGTGTAAATGCCGTAAAAAATCAATAATCATATTTCTTAACTCATACTAATAGTTATTGTTATATATTCATATCTATTTTTAAGTGTAACTTTTTGTAATCTATTACTATATAAATAATCTGTAAGCAATAAAGTTCCGTAGACAAATAATAAATAAATAAAATTGATTATTAAACAAACTCACCACCAGAGGTAATAATAATAAATAAAATAAATAAAAATATCTTTCAATTAAGATTTAAGTAAATTAAAAGCTTTTAGCTCGTTTTGTGCAAAACTAGTTTTTGAGTTATAACGTCCTTGCAGAAAATGAGTAATATGTGTTAATACCCAACGGAAAATAGAAGAAATACGGCTGCCTTCTAGAAGGCCTCTGTAATCCTTCCTTTGGATGTACACGACCTGCTCGCCACAATCCATACTGGCATCTTTCCCTGCGGAAAATTTGGTGACAAATGATCCAAAAGTACTCGTCCCATGACTTGAGAAAGTGAGACTGGTACCAAAAATAAGGAGTAGTGAATGGTGAAAAAAGACATATTGTGTAAATGGTCACATATTAACCATTTTCAGTCAATTTGGTTGGTACTCCGGCTAGTATATTAGTAAACGGCACTGAACTAATTCGATGCACCTGGATCAAAGGCCTATTACATAGTATCTATATAATATTAATTGTCTCCCTTCAATGAGACTGCAATTCCACTCAGGAACCGGCTCCGTAACAATATTAACAGATATTAATTCCAGCTTAGCTGGTAATTACAACATTGAAATATAAGTTCCCCTGTGGTCGAGTGGGTAGTGTACTAGCCTGTCATGCCGGAGGTAGTCGGTTCGAATCCTATCAAAGACACCGCTTAAAAATAAAATACAATTTCTACTTGAATTTGTAACAATAAAAAAAATTAGTCGATAATTACAGCTGAATTTGGGAATAATATTTATATATAATCTATATTATTCTACACCAATTAGGACTCAATTAGATATTTCAGAGACAAGTTACAAGGTGCATACAAAGTATCAATTAACCCCATCCTAGGCCATCCCCATGTAAAAGTGGCTAGTCCGCTTCATAGGAAGTGTTAGAATTCGGACTGATCCCTACCACCTGGGGACCGGTCACGTGACTTGTTTTATGCCAGTTCCATTTACCGCAGGGTTTTTACACACTTTGACAGTGCTGTGAAGGTTCTCCGTTTGCCAGCTCTGGAAGACCTGACAAAAGACCTTCTGACAAGACAATTTTGAAGGGTTTATAAGGAAGGTCTGTGAAAGAGCAAAAGGAGGTAAATATTTTTTTATCTCGGTATTTTTATAAAGTTTTTTTATTGCTGATTAACGTGATGTTTTTACTTCGAACTATTTCCTTTCATCTAAAGTAATTTTTTATACGAATATATTTATTAAAAAGGAATTTGACATGAATAGTTTCGGCGGAATAAGTATAAGTTAATCAGTTCCAACATAAACGACATAATAGCAGCATGAATGATGTCCCTTGTACATAAATTGCAGCTTTCTATACAAATTACTTGCGAAAAAAGGATATGAGAATGTTTGTTATTAGTACATCTTTGACTAACAAAACTTCTTTCTTGCGCTTAGGCAAAAAAAAAAAACAGAGCAGTTCTAGTCCTTCTCTACCTTCTTCTTCTCATAGAATTTTTTTTTATTTATATTATTTTATTTTTATTTAATGGTTATATTTATTTATTGTATCTTCAATAAAATTTAACTAATAATAAGTAATCAAATTTTAACTCTAAAAATGTTTAATTTTAATTCCAGCCAATGTCAGACAAAAATATTTATTTCAGCGGCTGGTTCTTTGGTTGTCTACGTCTCTCGTGTTCGGCTGAGAGCAAGAGTGCCCCTCCTTCTCAGCCGAGTGTAGCCTCTAAAGTTAGTGATGTTTCGGGCTAGGGCATTAGGGTGCAACTCGAGTTTTTTAATGTATCTTGTCATGTTTTTAGAAAACACCGTCTTAACCAGTAGCACATCTAGATCTCTATGAATTCACTTGTTTCTGACATACCATGGGGCTGCTGTAATCGTACGGAGTAATTTATTTTGTCGCCTTTAAATTTTTTCTACATATGATGCCGAGGCAGTGCCCCATAACTGGATACCGTAGGACTATATTGGTTTTAGAATGGAGTTGTATAGAAGAAGTTTACAATCTAGGCTTAGAGTAGAGTTCCTTCCAATTAGCCAATTCATTTGAGCTGCTTTTACCTTTCACCTTTGCATTAATGTGGGACTTGCATGTTAGACAACGATCAAGATGAACACCGAAATATTTTACTTCAGTGTGTTGAGGTATAGTTTGGTTATTTATTTGTATAGGTGGGCAGGTTTCTTTGCATAATGTAAAGGTAATGTGTAGATATTTTTGTTCGTTAATTTTAATTCGCCATTGTTTTAGCCATTGTTCCAACTAGGGTACATACTCTTGCAGTTTGAGGGAAGCTTCTTGATGGCTTTTGTGAACACTTGGAAAAGCTGTATCACCAGCGAATGTTGATATGTGTATGTTGCTGCTTACCGGCAAGTCAGAGTCATATATCAGATATAATACAGGGCCGAGGATGCTGCCTTAAGGAACTCCGGCTTCTATCGATTGCGGAAGGCTTAGAAAATTACCATCCTTAGCAACAAATTTTCGCTCAGTTTAGTAGCTTTATAAAAGCTTAAGGGTGTTTGCGGGTAGGTTTTAGTTTATGTATTAAACCTTCGTGCCATACTTTATCAAATGCCTGAGAAACATCGATGAAGAGCGCAGAACAATATTTATTTTCTTCGAAGGTTTTTCTAACCACGCTCATGAGTCTATGTGTTTGTTCTATGTTGGCCAGGAGCTTTTTTCGAATTTAAGCCCGCAATACAGTGTTTAATCTCACGAATATTGAACTTCAAGGTAACATCTGGTATAGAGACGACTGGTGGCAGCTCAACTATATTATCAGACGTATTTGGAGTAAATACTTTCTGCAATTCGAAGCTCACAATGGAGGGTTATATGTCACTGGTCTTTTGAGGCCTCGGGCTGCTCTTCATAGCGAATAGTCTGTTTGAGGTGTTGCGTAGAGCCCATTCAGAAATTTTTGAAGAGTTTTAAATTGTTTAGTACAATACTTTAGCCTAGATTTTAGCTGAGGGGATCTCATAGAAGTGAATGAGGAATGTTTATCTTATTTTTTATACGGAAGAGCCGCGGCTTTCTGTAAGGCAGTCTTTAGCAGTTAGATAAGAATGGTAATTGAATCTAAAAAAATTTCTAAGCAGGCCTTTAATAAGGCCTGAATTAAAAAGGTCTTATGTTATTTCCCACTGGGTAATGTCATTCATACACACGCACTCACACACAAACACAGACAACCTAAAAACACTAATATGAAATAAGTTCATTTTATGCTAAACTACTCAGCGGGAAAATTCAGAAGACTTTCTTAATGCGGGCCTTATTAAAGGCTTGCTTGGACATATTTTTTTAAATTAACATTCTTATCTAACTGCTAAAGAATGCCTTGTAGAAGGCCTCGGCTTTTCCGTATAAAAGATAGAATACACATTCCACATTCGCTTCTATGAGAAGGGAGAAGAGAGGAGTAACATTTTTTTGTTTTTTTTTCTAAGCAAAGGAAATTCGTTTCGTTCATCAAAAATGTACTTTATAAATAATAAATATTCTCATATTCGCAAGCAGAATGTATAGAAAGCTGAATGTTACCTGTAAGAGACATTATATATGCTGATATTATGCCTTTTATGTTGGAGCTGATTAACTTATACGTATTCGGGGGAAACAATGCACGTCCAAATCATTCTTAATAAATACATTTGTATAAAAAATTACTTTAGATGAAAGGCAATAATTCGAAATAAAACATCACATAAGTAAAAATAAAGAAAGCGCTATAAAAATACAGAGATTTAAAAAATGTACCTCCATTTGTTTTTTTACAGACCTGCCTTAGAAACCCCTATAAATTACCTCTTAAAAGGTCTTTTTTCAGGCCTTCCAGAACTAGCAAACGGAAGACCTTTCCCGCAATAATAACGTGTGTAAAAAAGATATGTGCAGGTAATGGAGTCAGCGGGCATTGTACATCCAAAAGAAGAAGTACAGAGGCCTTTTAGAAGGCATCCGTACTCCTTCTACTTCCCGTTGGGTAATTACGAGGGTGACTGAGTATGTTTAAGTTTTCAAGTGCCCTAAGTTTGTTTGGTTATGCGTAAGATTGTTTGTGTATGGGTGAATTTTACTACCGTCTATCTTTATCCTGCCTGATTATATTTTCTACTAATTAAAAGTCTAGTTTTTTGTTAAGAACACCATTTAAATATGTTGAGCGACCAATGCTGTCAAAAATTTTGTTGATAACAAAGTGCTGCAAAAAATAAAAGAGAAGACTATATGAAAATGGGCAAGCAATAATGATGGCAATTCGAACAGTGTAGCAAAAATTACCCAATCTGTATACCATCAGAACTAATTTGAAGTTTTTACACAGGAGAAATATGCATTAATTAAGTACAGTAATAGTCAATAAAACTAATTGAGAAATGTCCTTATTGAAAAAAATAATTAAGAAGATATAAATACCCTGAAAGAAATATCGATAGTAAAACTGTATTGATTAACTATAGACTTCGTCCCAGGTACTACTGACCAATTGTACCCCAGGCAATATTCTGTACAATAGACATTTAGCATGTGCTTGTCATTGAGATTCCATTAGTGACCCCGGAACTATTGCCTTACTATAGACTAGGTGGTTCTTATGGGACCAGATTGTGACATTGGCACCAGAGATTCACTAGTGCATTCTAATAATTCTAGTCAACACATATGAAACTTTTTACTATTTAACGCAATTACATTAGAGTTTTTTATGAAAATTTTTAGTTTTGCGTGCAGCCGCATTTATTTTGAACACAACAAAATGAGACAATAAAAAATTGTTTTTAGCTGTCAAAAACTTCTCTTCCCATTAAAGGCAAAATAAAAAGTGTCAACGATTCGTTGACAATGTCACCAAAAAGTCACCAAACTTGTCAACAAAAGTGGTGACTTGGAGACACTTGTCCCCTGGCTTCCTTCAGGGTATGTACTCTTATAAAAGCGCTCTTAACAAACACGCAAGAAATTTTATAAATATTAATAAGCTGAAATGAGAAATAACAAACATATTTTGATACATTGAAGATTTTTGCCCTATTTGTAATTATGTTGTTTTGATTTAACATTAATGTCATTAATAAAAATGAAACTGTTTGTTATGTGGAATATCAATTTAGTAAAAGCATTTATTAATTATATAAAGTAATATTTGCTTAAACTATTTTCATTATTTTATTAAAAATTGTTGTATTACTGATACATAGGGCTGAGCTCAGGCTGCTATGGGGGTCGTCAGGTGACGGATAGACGAACTACCTACAGATATGTAGGTAAGCTGCGAATATCAAAATAAGCAGTCCCGTACCATGAGCGGCGGAGAAAGAGGTTAAGATATAAAAAATCTTAAGAAGCCCATGAACTCTCTGTGACAAGACTAGTAAGCGCACCCAATATTAATCTGCAGCGTCTGTCAGATATTGGGCGGCTACAAACAGCGTCTGTACTCTAGAGGATCGGCTGAATACAAGGCGGAAAACTACAAACCCTTCAGAAGGCAACGGGAAACCACTGAAGTAATATCCCTTGAAAACCATACAATTACAATGAATATAGAGAATAACATATGGCCCTCTGTCTCCGGGCAAACGAGGTTGCTAAGATTCCCCGGAGGTAAAACAAAACAACACCGGAACTCGGAATGTTAGAAGTCTCTGTGAACTTGGAAAACTAGATAACACTATAAATGAGATGAAGACGCTTCAAATAGATTAGAGAGAGAGTAATGTTTTCCCATATTGCTATTTGTTCTACCTTTGAAGAGGTACGGATGCCTTCTTCATTCTTCAATTGTTTTGCAATGTTTAAAGTTCTGTTTAGCATCTGCTTTACTATTTTATACATGTGCGGTGCGTGTCTGCAGCCACTTGAGCTAGTTGATTAAACCATCGCCTCTTGTACTTCTTTTGCAAAACTATTTCGGCATATCTGGTTTTTGCCATGTTGAACTCACTCTTGATTTCTTTTCTACACTGAATCAAATTCCAAGTGTACTCTGAAATCAACCTTTTTCTGTTGGTTACACTGAATCCAATAGTGTTTTCCGCAGTTGTTAGAAATATATCTCTAGCTACATTCTACTGTGCAGTATTCGACTCTTGCCGGGTTTCGGATGAATTTTTCAGTGTCTCAATGTACTTCTCGCAAATCGTAGGTTGTTTTAGTTTTTTGATATCAAGCCTTTTCGGTAAGCTGCAAGATTTGTCTCCCCGAATGGCCGCAACTTTCAATCGTATCTTTGCGATAACTAAATTGTGGTCAATGGCCATATTAGCCCCACATTTGCTCCGCACGTCCAACAAAGATCCCCGCCACGTCTTACTAATACCTATGTGGTCTATTTGATTCTCGGTACTGTGGTCCGGAGAAGCCCACGTAACCTTGTCTACGTTCCTATGAGGAAGTAATATGCCTCCTATTACCAGGTTGTTATATGAACACAGCTCTGTGAATAGCTTACCATTCGCGTTCATTCTCCCACAACCATGATGTCCCATCATTACTCGCTCGTAGCCCTTATTATCACAGCCAATTTGAGCGTTGAAGTCACCAATGAAAATTATAATATCTCCACGGTTGATGGTAGATAAGACATTCTAGATAGAAGTAGATAAGAAGTTCTGTTTTATGAAATCATACTAACTTTGTTTTTGTCATTGCTCTTAAATTTAAATTGAGTATTTTTTCTATGAATGTCTGATATAATTTGATATTTATTGGGCATAAAATACTAGAAAATTCCAAGTAAATAATTAAAAAAAAGCTAAAAATAATGCTATCTACTAAATGGAAAAGTTGCCGCTAAATTAAAATAAAAAATGATAAATTTAGCTGCGAAAATGTTAAAATGGCGACACTGTTTATCGTATATGAATATGTGTCTACTTGATGTGGTTACAAAGTATGGCTCATACGTTCAATCCAAACTACATACACTGAAAAGAAAAATCAACCCATCTGTACTTGAATAGTCCCAAGCGGTGTCAAAAGTACGGTAATCTCGGTTGTTCTGAAATCAAGAATAGAAAGGTGGATTAACAGCCTTATTCTGGCAATTTGGTAATAATAAATTTGAAACCAAATTTGTGTTACCTTATTGTAACTATTATTTGTTCCAGTATTCCGGCATTGTTGTAATAAAAAAATAATTCAACATATGTGGTGAAAAAAATTTACACATATTTGTAATAAAATTTAATTATTTTAAATTATTTTTTTACATAAAAATAGATTGTGGAATGCCAAAAAGTAAATTTATGAAAATTTTGGCTTCTACACGAACAATCGCCCAAGAGAAAATCACCCAAAGCGCATAATTTCATTGAGATTTTTTTCATATTGCAAAATAAAAATTGTTCCAAGTCACACAAATGCTTTGGGTAGAATAATCTTAGAAGAAAAATGAGTAATCGTCCATATTTTTGGATCATTACTTATTATGCCGAATTCGGAAAAATTTTCGAACTTTAAATAGATTGGGAAGTCTGATTGATAGTGTTTAAAAATCGGCAAAAGTATAAAAAAAACCAAGAACTAGCAAAACAATCACTTTTACCGTAAAAATAGCGAAAAACTGCAAAATTGCAAACAAACGTTAAAATTATTTTAAAATAGCTAAAATTATAAGGAATGCAAAAAACTCAGAAAAAAATCGTGAAGATGACGATAATTCGCAAAAACTTGTTGATATTAAAAATATTGAAAATTCTGATAGTGATTAAAATTCGGTAGAACTATACACAGGACAAGAATCAGCTAAATATTATTTTCATTGCGGAAATAGCGAAAAATTGTAAAATTGAAAACAAACTCTAAATTGCTTAACAATAGCTAAACTTGTAAGAAATGCAAAAAAGCTCGGAAAAATTTGCGAAAATAACGCAAATTTACAACTTTCGCAGTAAAAGTGATTTCTTTTTGCTAGTTTTATGATTATTTACAGTTTTAACGACATTCAATCGATATTAGACTTCGCCATATTTTTAATCGCAACAAGTTTTTGCGAATTTTCGTAATTTTCGCGGTTTTTTCCCAAATTATTGGCACTCTTCACAATTTTAGCTACTCTTAAGCAAATTTAGGGCTTGTTTGCAATTTCTCGCAAATTTTCACTATTTTCGCGGTAAAAATGATTTGAGTGATATTTAATGAATTTAGGTGCTTCTTTCAAATTCTTCGCCAACTTCAATAACAAATTGAATGAAAAATGTTTAAAATAAATTCTTGTTACCTACTTTTTTGTAGGTAATAGTTTTATTGACTTTTGTTACGATAAGAAATAATCAGAATACCAATTTCCTATTTTTATAACTTTGGTGACAAATTATAACCATTGTGAATATTATTACTGTGTCAGAATAGGCCTGTAAGTCGGAATATTCAGGTGCAAAATACTTAATTTTAGCCTGATTAGCCTTTATTTATGTAAAAAAGTATTATATTAAGTACGAATATGTTTATGAACTTTATACACAGTCGTACTCGTACTGTGTTGGTGTTTGTTTGCTTGATGATAGCCACAAATCACTATTGGGCTTTTGATGTTGTTTATTTTCATTGCTCGGGCATAGCCGACAAGTAGATGACAAACGTGGTATTACATGTAGATTTAAGCCTGAATCAGACTAGCTTTTACTTATTTAATCCTGAAACAGAATAAACTCGAGAATTTATATTTTTACTACTTATATAAATTTAATATTTTACTTACTTTGTTTTAATATAAAATTTAATTTTTTTTTCATCCCTAGCATTGAACTTAACTCATCAAGTTTGTAAGCCAACGCCTTAGACCACTCAGCTAACTCAGTATAAAAAAACGGCAACCAAAATCCAGTATAAGCCAGCAGCATGTAATATGAAGTTTGTAGGCTATTAGTCGTCACTGAACGAACAAACAGAATAACCAGCAACAAGACAACAACATAAGCACAACATGCGACTGAAGCTATCAACAAGCAAACAAATACCAACACACTACAACTTTGTAAAAAGTTTATACTAATAGTATTACATAAATTGAGTATTTTTGTACAAAATTTAAGAATACTTAAAGAAAGTATAAAATATTTGAATATAGTACGGCGTTTTTCTTTGTGTATAGCAGCACGGAGAAATAGGCAACTCATTTCTGTGTTGCGTTAAGCACCCGCACCCACTTGTAATACAATTGTACAATTTTTCATATTGTGCAATAATATCACCAATGTGTATGTCATATTGGAAGGTCGCACAATATATTGGCCAAAATCAAAAGGGGCTTAATTCTTATTGCACAATCAAAAAAATTATATAGTGTTGTGGCAACATTGTTCATTGATATGTTTACTTCATTACTCTCACGAAAATTGGCTACTATTTTGTTTGAAAGTATTGTGCACATTTTTGCATAGTATAGGTTAAAACGGCAGTAACATGTGCAATAATATTTTATAATGGATGGACCGCTTTAGTATCATTATATTAAGAATTTGTTGCTGCTGCTAAAATTTCAAACCCTTTACAAATTAAGAGTTCACAATGTCTGAAAAATAAGTTTTTTTGTTGAAAAAATTTCATTCTTAACCAACACGAATCTGTTTTCGCTCTTACTAATTTTTACCCGACTGCGAGACGCAAAGAAGGGTATTGTGTTTATCAGCCTATGTATGTATGTATATATGTGTGTTGCTTTGCGGCACTATATAAACCGAACGCCTTGACCGATTTAGACGACTCTTACGTCAATCGATTCGTCTTAACCCGAGGAGTGTCACTAAAGATATGACAGTAGTCAAAATTCTATATGGCGGCCAACCGACGCCATTTTGTTTATACGAAAAAAATAGAAAGTCGGCGAACTGTATCAAAATGGGTATCAATCGACAGGTATTTGAAAATCATATTTAGATTTCTCTTATGATTTTTAATTTCGAATGACCATTTAGGATCTGTGACGGTTTAAAGTTGTTTTCTTTTGTTTTTTTTACGCAGTCGGGTTTTTTTTTTGATTTTTTAAATTTATGTCTTGTTGTAGATTTGGACACAGCACAGAAAAAATAGACAAGAATTATATTCAATAAAACCATGTTATTAAAAAAAATATGAATTTCAATAACATTTATCTTTAACATAATAAAATATTTCGTTGTAAGTATTTATTTTCCATGCCGGTTATTTCTTTTCTTTTTATACATAAGTACTTAAAACAAGTTGTATCCCATAAAAAAATAAATATGATATGGCTCAGCTAGAGAGCGTATGCTTTACGTCCGGAAAGCCCGGGTTCGTATTCCAGCCATGTCAACATTTTTTTAATTTATATATATATATTTTTATTTTGAAATAATTTTGTTATCAATATAGGGGAATTCTTTATCACAGGAAATTTGAAAAAAAAAATTATTGAATACCGGGATTTTTGTTATCAAAAACGAAACTTATTTTTTTCTGTGAGGGAAGAGTCGCTGGTTGCCAAATCTAAAGTATTGGCTGGATTCCACAATAATAAGAAGCACTAATTCTATATTTTTTCCATCGAAGTTGGGTCCACTGCAGCAATATTATGACAAGGAACTTTTTTCCTTTTTTGCTAAATAAACACATATATAATTCAAGCGTATCTGTAGCCACCCTAGTATATCCATATGTTAATGCTGTTCTTAGGTGTACAGCATATAGCTCAAATTAAATCTTATTTTGCAAGTTTATTAAATAACGTGGGTTCTTAAATGTATAACTAAATTAATTAAAGCAAGATTTATTTGAAACCATTACGATTGTAATTTGATTTGCACAAAAATATAACTAGTTGTAATATGAATATAAGGATACAACACACAAAGTAGATTAATTGTATGTAGACATATTTTCTTGGCAACTTGAGAGTTTGCTAAGAAAGTTAAATTTAGTTTTAAAGGTAATTTTTTAGACGCTTTTAAAAACTAAAACTTAATTAAACGAAGAGAGTTCAATAAGTTTTTAAAACAAGCATATAAGGAGCGCTCAGAGTTTAAAATAAAGCTATTTAAATCATTTTTAATGACTATGTAGTCTGATTTTATTTACTTACGGGCTTTGTAAGACTCATTTTCTAAATTTGTTCAATATATTTTCTTAATTGTGTTTTAAGATATGTATCTGTAGACTTAATTATCAAGCATTCGCTTTTTTTTTGTAAAAAAGCATAAATATAAACGCATTTTCTCATAAAGTATGCTCATTTAGTACTTATTACTCTGGAAAGGTGTAAAAAGGAATTGTTCAAGAATACGTAAGTAATGCGTGCACTTTACGATTTCTATTTACACCAGGGATGGCAAAGTTGGTACAATTGTACCATTTTTGTACAATTCGGATTTTAAAAGTACAATGGTACACCAATGGCTTATTTAGTACAATTAATGATTTTTTTAAACCTCCGTACTGCAGTACTTTTATTGCGATTATATATTATATCCTTTTCGTCCGCTCGTACTTATGCCACTTTTATCTGAATTAAATTAATATGTTGTGAAGTGTTGAAAACAAAGTTTGACTTAAAAGTTGTCAAATAAGGCTAGCTAACAAAACGTCTGTATAATTTCAAGCTCTTAATGATCGTGATACATATTAGAGTCTGGAAAAATTAAATTTTTATAAATTTATTTGCATTGTAGTAAAGGTACATTTTTCGGAACTTTATTGAAACTATGTATGTATGTCGTTCTATTTCTATTTGAGATTAGAAATTGCAATAGCTAAATCTGACTTAAGCACAGTTTCCCTTTTGTCACATATATATGTACAGAAAAGTAATGTATTTTCTATACTTAAAAATGCTTCTGGTTTCAAAAATCTGTTTTGGTACAATTATGTCCAAAAAAGTACAATTTTAGATTAGAATTGGTACAATCTTAAAATCTCATTTGCCATCACTGATTTACGCAGTTCACTTATGTAAATCATACGCTTGATGAAGCTGTTATAAGAGTATGTTAAAATAAACATTCTTTTATACGTAGAAAAAAGTCCAAGCTGTAAAATATTAGAGTTTATGAGATTTTACTTTTACATATCAAATAACTTTTTATAAGTTGAAGCTTTCTTATATGACATTTTAGCAGACATTTTTAAATCAAAACGTTGCCATCGTATTTAATTTAGCCATACAACGACATATAAAATCTGATACATGGACAAACATATCGCTTAATTCCCCTTACGACCAACAATCAACATTTAAATTCATTCAATTGAAGTTTATTTTAATTAATGTATTTTTTTTATTACAATTCTCAGGAGAGATTAAAATGTAAAATGCAACGTTTTCCAGCTAATTAAATACGAATTCAATGAAAGTAAGTACGTTAAACTTGATTCATCTGCAAAGTAACAATAATGCCATTCCACACACTACGTGCAGTAATTAAAATTAAATGAACTTTTAAATTAAAGTATCCTTGTGATTTCAAGGTATGACATGTTAAAGGAAAAAGAGTGTATGCAAAACAAAGAAAAATTCTTGCATTTTTCCTTAAATTTAAATCCGATTCTATTGCTGTCATTGTAACTGATGCTGTTGGGCACACAAGCAAAAGCACACATACACACAACATGCATATTTTTAACTGTGATAAAAATATTGTGAGAGCCAAGAAGAAATGTTGCTTTTAACTCAATTGTATCTGTCAACAAAAGAAAGACTGTAAAGATAAATGTAAATTTTGTTTGCCAACAAAATATTTTCTAAATTTTTGCCGTAAATTTAACCATGGCCAAAGAAAGCAATTTGGTATTTTTATTTTGGCTTTTCCTGCTAGACTATAGGAAAAATAAATAAATTTTGGACAAAACTATGAAAAATAAATATTTCCGAAATATTTTAGGGTTTAAATGGTCAGTGTTTCACAAACTAATTGTTAACCTTGGAGTTGGATGCTTAATGTTAGTTAAATTTTCATAAAATCAAATATAATATTAGTTGCTGGTTGTGTTGTTTCTATAATTTTTTATTATTATAATGTAAAGATGATAAGCATTGCTGCCAAAAAGGATCTTTTATGCAGCCGCAATTTTCACTGAAGCCGATTAAGGCTACGAGTAACGCCAATACGACAAATTGTGGTAAAAAACAGCTTCCGAAATGACAATAACACTGTGGTAGTCGAAAATTCGGGCAAAGGTCCTGATAGTTAATTTTATATAATTAAAATTATTCCGGACAAGAAATCTAATTGCATTCACAGTTTTAACATATTGGATCGAGCTTATGTGATATTAGTATTTTAATATTTTTCTTTGGATACCCGATCATTCATTTGGGATCGATCTTATATACAAATTATGTAAACAGGAAATGGTTATATTCCTATGTTTATATAATATAAAATACATTTTATTAAATTTTTAAGCCATTTTCAATGTTTTTTTTTATTTTGATAGTTTTCTTATATTTTCTTACTGATATTAATTAATGATATAAAATATCGTTACTGCTTGGTATTTGTAAAATATTCCAACATTATTTTAAAATACATAATATTCGAATATGAAATATTCGATTGACGAATATGAAATATAAGATTTACGAATATGAAATATTCGATTTTTGAATATGAAATATTCGATTTTCGAATATGAAATATTCGATTTTCGAATATGAAATATTCCAATAAAAACTAGGAAAGATCCAAACGAAAATATCTGAAACGGTTGTTTAAGCAAACGGTGACAATTTATTTTGCAATTAACATGATTAGCGACAAAAACTTCACATAGAAAAAATTGGTAAAAATTTAAAAAAACCTCGAAAATAGCACAAATAAAATTAGTAAAGTGCGACTTTGGCTCGCAAACGAAGGGTTTTATACGAATACAGATATGTATATTTCTGTTCGTTTTTGCCCTTTTTTCATTTTGAAAATTTTGTCGCCTTGATTTTCTTGTTTAATTTTAGTTTATTTATTTTTCAAGAGTTTTTCGTTGTTTTAACTATTTTTTTTTCGTTTATTGGCAATTTTTCGTTTTTTGCAATTTGTTTGCCTATTTTTTTAGTTTTGGCGTTTTTTTTTTAGTTTGGCTTTTCTTGATTTTTGCATTTTTTTTGTTACAACTTTTTTTCGCTTTTCGACGATACTTTTAGTTTTAGTGATTTATTTTAGTTTTAGCGATTTTTCAGTTTCAGCGCTTTTTTCGGTTTTGGGATTTTTTTCGGTTTTTTGTGATTTTTTTGGTTTTAGCGATTTTTTTTTTCTTTGACACTTTTTTCGTTTTGGCAATATTTTTTGGTTTTTGGCGATTTTTTTTTCGTTTTGGAGATTTTTTTTCTCATTTTGGGCAATTTTTTCATTTGTTGATGATATATTTAGTGTTAGCGATTTTTTATGTTGTAGTGTTTTTTTTTTCGTTGTGACGACTTTTTTCGTTTTTCGCTTTTTTAATTTTTGGCGATTTTTCCTTTTGACATTTTTTTAATTTTGGAGTTTTTTGTTTTAGCGTTTTTGAAAATTTCAAGAGCTTACATCTTACGCTTTCCAAGATACAGGATATTGTCTAAATTAAATAGTAAAGTTACATTAACTGATAGAACACCCTTTAGGTTTTATTGTTTTAATTTTAAATATCATTGTTAATTGGTGTAGTCTATTCTACAGACTACACCAATTAACACTACCTTTGAAAATTTAATGTGTATACATACATATGTGTCTGTATATTACATTAGTATTTCAACATATTTCGTTGCTCACGTTAGAACACCCTTTAATTTTTAGCTGTCGTATATATGTTGTTGTAGCGGCGAAAGTTTTACATATTCTGTGAAAACTTCAGGTCCATTGCTTTACGGTTCTCAAGAAAACAGCCTGTGACAGACAGACGAACAGGCGGCCAGGCGAACAGCGTAGGGAAAACAATAGTGATCTTTTACACTTATGGTGTACGGTACACTAAAAATTATAAAATTAAATCCTTTTATTGTATTAAATCCTTTTATTGTATCTTATAAATAAATAACCGTTTTCTGTTCACATAATTTTCATATTTTCTATTTCTTTACTAGTTATAGACGTATGAGTAATATGGTGGTCATATTACTCATGCGTCTACATTTTTGGCGTAAAAATTAAAATTTTTTGGAATTAAAAAATCGTAGAAAAATGTCTGTTCAATATATCATTAAAAATTTTTTAACATAAGAGGGTTGCTATGTTTTTTAATAATAGTAAAAAAATAAAATTACAAAAATGGAGTTGGTACTGTTTTCTTGCAGGTAAATGAAATGTTCCTGAAAGTTTGAGTATTTATAGAAAATCTGCTCTCTTGGCCACATTTTTGAGCAGGCGGATAACAATTAAAATCCATATTAAATACATTAGACGTATCTAATATAATTTGTAAAGAAATTAAAAAAAACTCGATGGGCGTTTTAAGCGATTAATTTAGAACTTCGTAGGAAAATTTGATGTATGCATCCAATGCTGGATAGGGTAATATCGATTAAAATTTTAACTGCAGTCGGTTTTTAAATCTATTCTTTTGAAATATGAAAAAAAAGAAAATTTTTAGTTTTAAAAATTTTTGACTAAAACGTCCAACAATTAAGCATATTTTTTCAAAATTTAAAAATTTTTTACCCTCATTTCAAAGTTTTGACTTACATTTTTTCATGGCTACATGAAATGAGATAACTTAAAAATTTCTTCTGCATACTATCAAGGATTTTACTAGAAATTACAAAATAATTTTTAGAAAATTTTGGTTGTGCTTTTACCAGAGATATTAACGAAATCTGGAACAAAGTCGTGGCCAAACTTTAAAGTTTTAAAATTCAAAGTTAAATATCTCTGAAAGTATTAAAAAATATCTTAATCAATTAACGTTCGTTTTCTTTGCCTATTAATAAGCTTTACAATAAGTATAAATTCAATAAAATTTTGTAATAATTGTAAATTGTAATAAGACAAGAAGGCTTTTTAAGCCCGATATTGTTAACTTGGACTACTGTAGCTCACCGTGTATTTCAACATGCTCGTCCAAGTTTTATTGTTCTCAAAGCTGAGGTCCTCATCTATGATTTTTACATACACTGTTTTAGAATCGACAGCTTCATTAAAATCGAGAGGTATCGCTGACGAAAAATTTCGAAAAATTGCTTTATTTGAACAAATCTAAAAGTTCTTGTCAAATAGATTTTTAATATTCATATATTTTTTTGGACTTAAAAAAACTGCACCGAATACAACTGATTTAATCTAAATCGGTTAAGAGGTTAAAAAAAATGAGATTTGCTTCTGGGAATGTTAGAATTCTTAAGAAAGTTCCAAGAAATCCAAAAATTTAGTTTTGTACAATTTTGCCCATCGCGTCTATTCCTGGCCCAATACCCACTTAACACATTTGCAAGTAAATGCGTACACTTAAGGGTTCTAATGAACATCAAAATGTTGATGAAAATATGTCTTATTCGGAAGGTCCCACATACAACTAGATTAGGTAATTCAGTTGTTTTCTATCGTCGATTCAGAAAATTACACATTTTTTATATGTTCCAAAAAATTTTTTTTATATTGTGTGATTGTGTTTTTTTTCAAAAATTGTCGCATTCAACATTTTTTCAATTTTCAACTTTAAAGTTTAATATTTTATCCAAAGAAATCTTAATTATTTTGGCTTACACAGAAAAAACTAATTTTTCTCTTCAAATACCAAATTCCCTTAATCGAATGTAAATTTGTTCAATTTAGGTCTTATAAAAAAATTTATAAATTCAAATGCAAAAATTTGTAATAATTTGTTTGATTTTTTTAATAAACAAACTGTTTCAATCAAAAAATGTTTTAGAGAAATATAAAAAATAAATCAAAGAATTTAATAATTTTATCAGGTTGCCAACATCGGCGGTAGGTAAATGAAATGAAATAATAAGTCAAATAAAATTATTTATCAAACTAAATAGAGACAATAATAAAGATTTAAAATCAGTTTCAAGATCATGTTTGTTAAAAAAAAAACTATCATAATTTTTTCTGTGTTAAGTTCGGTTTTAATTAAATTTTTCTATTAAATTATATTTTTATTTAGAGATAAATGTGAAGCATGTAGACAAAGAAAATTTTGACTGCGCGGAGGGTTAAAGTTCTTTACCGCTTAGACTACTTGACGAAAGTCGGGTGCTTGCAGTCTCTAAATAAAAATATAATTTAATTGAAAAATTAAATTAAAACCGAACTTAAGCCAAAACAATTAAATTTCTTTTGATATAAACTCATACAGTTCGACTAAAACACATAACTTAATAATACATAAATTATATTCTTATTTCATAATAAATAGAAAAAATAAGTTGTAGAATTTGTTAATAAAACGTTTTTCAACTTTTTTCAAGTAACACGTGTAGATTAGGCGTATAATTAATATTTACAAAAACTTTGGCATACCACTACGTGGTGGCAAATATTGTACAAGTAATGAATTTGGTGATTTGGGCTCAAAAATGTTCCGCACCAAACGCGATTTCTAAAAAATCAGATTTTTTACAACATTTTTTTTATTAAAATACATAATTTTGATTTTAGCCGGGTGAGATACTTCCCTTAGCTCAAGAAAAGGTTTTGGGAATATTAGAGCACTTAGCACTTGTACCATTTATAGTTATATGTGGAAGAACGCGAAAACTTTTTTCAATTGTGAAATAAAAATTACCATGGATCGTTTTATTTTTTATGCTCTATTGGACTATGCTATGCCATTTTTTCTATTTGCAAAAATTGTAAAAAGTTATATGCCCATTGTAGATATATTGTATTAATAAAAGTTTAATAAAGCATTAAATAGCTATTTTTGTTAAAATTTTGTTTCTTTCTGTATACTCCTAATAGTGGATTATCTTATTTTAGGCAACAGTTTGTGTTTCACTTTTACTATAATTGCTTCGTTGCCTTCTTTTTTGAAAACATGCAAAGAAACAGGACACACCCAATAAATTTCTATTTTTCTTATGTCCAAAATATAAGTGTTTATACTAGCATTTCAAATGTTGGCCAAAATCTTACTATTTAAACTATTGCATGTTTAGTAATTTTTATTCTGTTTGCGGCATAAATATATTTTTTTTTTTTTTGCATTAAGGCAGAAAAAAGATACACACACATATTATATAGCTTTGCACATCTGGTGTCTGCCTTCATTTTGAAATGTTACAAAGAAATTACATTCTTTTTTATACGATCAACATACGTTTCCAGCTGTTGGGTATTTAAAGAATTGACTAAATGTAAGCCAAAAAATCTATTTATTTTTTTGTAAAGGCATTTTATGTACCCGTACTTGAATCTAAACGATTTCCTTCATATTGTAATAACTAACTAAAGTTTAAGCATATGTGGACATAAAACTTTATGTATGTGTGTTAAATGGAAGAAGTTATTTCATTGACCCCTTAAAAATTAAATTTAACTGCTTGGATTAATTTAGAAAAAGCAAAAAATTTAACATGAGAGTTTTTTTTATACAAAGTTGAAACTTTAAGAAACAAAATAAAAAAATAATAACAAAAACTATTTTGAAATGTTATTAAAGGATTAAGCCAAATGTCTTTCATATGGAAATAGGAAATTTTATATATTTTTTTTTGACATGGAAAAATGTTATTTCAGCCAATTTATCGCAAATAGGTTTTCATAGTTATTAGATTTTTCTTGGCTTTCTTTGTGGTTATCAAAGCAAATTTAATTTTATGTCCTAAATCATTGCATATACCATAGTTAGAAATTGACATCAAAATTCCAGTATAGAGCATGTAGTAAATTGTTAGCAGAATGAAGAAATCAGACATAGAAAGAGTAAAATAATGAAAACTATAAATTTCGATCAATACACAATATTATGAAAATTGTGTATGTACTAGAGTATTCATTTAAACGTGCTTCTACTTTAATCGGTTAATCTCTCGATTTATTAATCGAGGTTATGGTTTAATCGGCTAATAAACGGTGAATTTAGTTATTAATCGGTTAACCGATTAACCTATTAATAAAGTTTTTTCATAAATTCACTAATTTCAAAAAGTGAATATGCATAAATTATTTATTATTTTGAGTTTATTAGTAAAAAATATTAACATAACAAATACAACAATTCTCAGCAGCGAACATTCAGCAAACAAGCTTATTTCCGAATTTCTTAGTTTTCGTTTTTGTACTGTATTTTAAAACACTGTTGCTAGAAGCATGTATTCCTCAGTGGAGGTATAAAATAATTGTGTGTACATAAAACTTGAATTCGTCTCTCATTAAATCTACGCCTTAGATTTGTAATTAAGATGCCGCTAAATAGTATTATTGACCTTTATTAAATTATTAATCAAAAATTTAATAATTCCCTCAAGAACAATTAGAGTAGGAGAGTCTTTACTAAGCTCTTTCATAGCCACGTCCAAAGGTGTTAAAATTTTACCTAAGTTAAGACCGCTGAACATACTTCTTTTTTTATATGAAAAAATAGTTTCTAAGCACATACCTTTTTTGTGTGAGACGAAACAATTAATTATACACATCAAAAATATGTTATAATATACAGAAAAAAACTATAATTCGTTTTCTATTACTAAATTCATATATTCAAATATTTATTTTACGGAAATGACAGGATCGAAATTTATTTTGGGTGCCCCTGTGGCTGATTGGTAGTGATGCTAACCTGTCAGTCTAGAGGTCGTGGGTTCGATTCCCGCCTTAGACGCTGCGTGTTTTCCGCAGACAAGCTAATCGCTTCGCGGATTGTGTTTGTTTAAAAAAAGAAAAAAAAAAATAGTCAACGTTCAAACATTGCAAGTCTTCTTATTACAAAATTCGGAAAATTAAACACTAAAATTCCTTAATATTTAATAAGAAAAAAATAGAGTTTTTTTCTATCAAAATTTTGGAATATTGGAATCAAAATTGGAATATTTAAAAACCAAAGAAAAAAATAATAAAATTTAAGAACAAATTCAAACACATGTGTGTTAAAATAAAAACCCATGATAATTTTTTCTGTGTACTACAAAAAATTTAACATTTTGTTACATTGCACGATGGGCCATGATTCCAGAATTTTGACCATAAATAGAATATTGATTTAGTTGTTTTATAATATATTGGGGGTTTTCAGCACCACTGATTTTAAGTCTAAAATTAATATATAAAAACTCAAGATTATTGATCCAATATGACGGTCAAAATTTTTATGAAATAATTTTTTTAATATTATAACAAAGGCAAAATAAAACCAGCAGAAATAAAACTTTACAGGAGAAGCTTTTTTTAATAACTTCGCTTCAAATGGCAGTATTGCTCTGAAATTAAGAATATCAGTTATTTTTAGTCCAATTTACGTAAAGTAATAAGTTTTCATTGTTTGTTTCTAATATAAAGGTATTTTATGTGGCTTACGATATTTTTTCTGCAATGCTAACTAAAATTTTATGTTGAAATATTATAAGGTTTTTTTTTACTTAATTTTATTTTAAATGATGTTTATTCATAACAAAGTTAATATTTTCGTTAAACATTATTTTAAAAAAAATTTTAAAACGCATTATAAATCTCGAACATTGGCAATCTTTTTTATGTTGGTATTGGCTTAATTCAATTTTGAGTTCTCTTATTAGATACAGACTTCACATTTTCAAAACTTAAATTAAACAAAGATATCTTATAAAATTAAATTGTACCTAAGAGGATTAAAAATAAAGCATAAACATAAGATATAGATAAAAATATCTTAACAGTAAGTGATAAATACAATAAAAAGTCCTTAATTGTTATCCACTTGGTCTATTTCTATTAGTGAATTCCTAATAGATTGATGAAATTTGAAATTTATATAGATTAGTATCATCCTTTATATACGGTTTTCTGCAAAGTGTGTTGATGTCATTGTGTCTCACTAAAGAAATATTTAAAATATTATTATAAAAGGGCACAGGCCGTTGCAAAATAACCATATTTGATTTTATACAAAATGATTAATTTATCGACCTTTTTATATATCTATATAGTATTTTTCTATTGATTGTTTATAGTAATCGGGGTTTTAAGGTCACTAACCATATTTGAGCTTCATTGTACTGCCATATATTTCAAACAAAATAGAAAGTATCTTCATAAATGTTATATTTATGACATCGTTTGTGATTAGTAAATTTTTTAAAATTAAAATGATTTCATAAAATGCAATAATGGCATGATGGGTTTGCCTTCAATTTGATACTTACGATATGCAAATGGTTTTAATTGGAATAAATGTATCGATATTGCTGTGTGTAATAATCTGGGGATTATTATATTATATTATATTATATTTCTAAATGTATTGCCTTCGTACTGAAGCATACAAAGACACTTACATAGCCTTTAACAGAGGCCGATGTTCGTAATGGGGATGTTTTCAATTCAAAGGGGCCCGCAAAGTCGATTCCTGTAACCTGAAAGGGTAGAGATAGATTGCATCTATCGGGTTGTAGGGGTGCCATTATTTGGGAGCCTGGCTGTTGTTTATAAATAATACACGTTTTGCAGTGTCTTATTATCTTTTTTACTCGGGATTTTAGTCTGAATATGAAAAATTCTGTTTGTACCATTCGGCACATTTGGCTGCATTCGGCATGACACAAATTTTTGTGCAAGTAACTGAGATAAAGTTGGCAAAGTCGGGAGTTGCCGGGTAAAATTATCGGATATCGCTCGTCATAGGGTAGAGACGATTGAGATAATTTACCGTTTACCCTTAAGACTGAGCTAGAATCGAGAAAGGGATTTAGTGTTTTTAGCGAACTTTTATTGGGTATGGGCTTGGAGTTTAACAAACAGTGATATTCTTCAGAATAATATGTTTTTTGAGCTAAAATCAATAGTTTAGTTTTAACGTATTTTATTTCATGCTGTGTTAGGTCGGTCTCAATAGTATTAAAATAGTTTGTTCTGATTTTCCTGTTACATTTATTAAAGAAACGGAAAACATATCCTAGAACCCGCAAAGCTCTGCTGTATGAGGAAAATCTAGTTAGAATATCACCCTCTACAACTTCACAGTGCAGAGTATGAATTTCTTTAGGGTTATTGGGTACTTTTAGAGGGGTTTGCTTTGGCCATTCAGTTGCGGGCTTCGTAAGCCATGATGGACCATACCACCACTGCGAGTTCATGGCAAGTTCGTCAGATTTGCAGCCGCGTGTTCCGAGGTCTGCTGGATTATAGTGTGTTGGCACATGTCTCCATATTGCCATAGGAACAAGACGATGAATTTGTGAAATTCTGTTTGCTACGTATGTTTCCCATGATGATGGGGGCTTAGAGAGCCATCCTAGGACTATTGAGGAATCAGTCCATAGGAAAACATCTGTATCTTTAAATTAGAGAGAAGACTGGACGTATTTAACAACGTTTGCCAATAATACCGCGCCGTTCAACTCTAATCGTGGAAGACATACGGTTTGGATTGGTGCTACTTTACTTTTTGCCAGCAACAGGTTTGTGAAAGTATTTTGAGTGTTTGTCTGGCAACGGATATACACTGTTGCACAGTAAGCCGCTTTGGAAGCATCGCAAAATCCGTGTATTTGAACTTGATCTGACGGCATGTGCTGAAGCCAACGAGAAATTGATATTATTTCTATTTTTGAGAGATCTGAAATAAGCTCATTCCATTTTTTGAGTGATTCTGACGAGATATCTTCGTCCCACTCCAATCCTTTCAACCAGAGCTGTTGCATTTTGACCCTGCGGGGTCAAAAAGCTTTGCAACAGATGAAAGAATTTCACGTTTAGTTATTTTAGTGGTTTGATTGATTGGAGAGAAGCTGTATGTGAATGCATCTGCAAGTGCGTTCCACTTAATTCCTAGAGTTTTTGTGTTGCTAGATTCTTGAAAGCGTAAAAATTCTGAATCATATAAATCGTCCTTTGGCAAATGAGAAAGCAGCTGAGGACTATTTGCTGTGATTTTTTTTAGTGGTAATCCAGCCGAGTTTAGAACAGTTATTAGTTGGGTTTGTTTAGATAGTGCCTCTTCTACTGAGTATCCACCAGAGAGTATGTCATCGACATATGTTTCTGAGCAGAGCATTTTTGAAGCTTCTGGGAATTGGGATTCGGAATCTCTAGCGAGCTGAAGTAGGGTACGGATTGCGAGATAGGGTGCGCAATTAACGCCAAAGTTTACTGTCTTTAGATGATAATCTTTGATTGGGCCATCTGGCTGATCTTGGAATAGAATCCGCTGAAAGGGCCTATCATCTGGGTGTACCAAAATCTGGCGATACATCTTTTGGATGTCACCATTGAACACGTATTGATACTTCCTCCAATTGAGAATGATGGTTATCAAATCCTTTTGAAGGGTCGGGCCTGTATAGAGAACGTCGTTTAGAGAAAATTTGGACTTTGTTTTTCTCGAGGCATTGAATACGACTCTGACCTTGGTGGTTTTGTGTTCCGGGCGAACTACAGCATGGTGGGGTAAGTAAAACGAGCTGTATTTTTCTTTGCATACAATTTCTTGAGATGAAGTTTCCTCCATATGGTCCAGAGTCAAATATTCTTGCAGAACTGCCTGATATTGGGATCGTAATTCGGGGTCTTTGGCTAAAGTTTTTTCCATTCTGGAATATTGTGCCAAGGCAACGAAACGAGATGAGCTAAGAAAGACTTTTTCTGGGAAATCTGTTTTGAATGGTAGCCTTACAACGTATCTATCATTTTCTTGCCGAGTAGTGGTTTCAGTATAAATTTTTTCGCAAATTTCATCTTCCTCTGATCTAACAGGGGTTTCAGGTACTTCCTCTTCTTCCCAAAACTTTTTTAACAGCGTGCTGAGCTCAGAAGTTTCGGATTCGAAAACTGACGTAGTGAATGATTGTATAGATTGAGATTTAATGGGTCCACTCAGTACCCAGCCGAAAATTGTGTTATAAGCCGAGGTACTACCGCATATATTTTTTCTTATGCCATCGATATTAATAAACTGCTCATAGTCATTTCCTAGAATTAGATCTATTTGAGATGACTTGTTGAAAGTTGGGTCAGCTAGATCTAATTCATCGAGCTCTTTGGTAAACGGGATTTCAAAGGTGTAGGCCGGAAGTCGTTTAGTGACTTTTGGAAGGACTATGGCTTTTATCGGTATTCTTGTGTTAGTTCTTTTAGAATACAGAGTTAATTCGTATTCTTTGTTCGCTATATGCTTCTGGCCACCAATGCCTACGATTTCAAAATGCGACTTTTGATATGGGAGCTGTAAGCGATTTCAGACTTTATCGGCTAAAAACGTTCTTTGAGAACCAGGGTCTATCAGAGCCCTTATGGTAAAATATTCGCTTCTAAATTCTATTTGCACTAGGGCTGTGCGCAACAGAATATTTTCACTGCTAGTGGAGCAATTTGCGTGAATTTGACTTAATGTCGTAGGAAGTTCATCGTTTGGATCATTTCTAGCAATTTGAGTTCTGGTTGAGGAAGACTTTTGAGAAAAAGTATTTTGAGTATTCTGTGAATTTTCGTTGTTCTGGGATGAACTTTGTACTCGTTTTGCCATATGTGTGGTGTGATTTTCTACAATATAAACAGGTGTGTTTACTCTTGCAATTTGCTTTGAGATGAGACGAACCCAAGCAATTATTGCAGAACTTGTTTTGGAAAACGTAATCTATTCTTTGCTGTGTGTTAAAGGCTTTGAATTTAGGACAAGTCCTTAGAGGAGGATCTTCGCCACATAACTTGCACATTGAGCTCACATTTTCTTGAGATACATATGTCTGTATGTTTGGGGACTTTGACTTCTTGAGATCGAAGCTGTCTTTGTAGTTTCTTATGCTTGTGACACGTTCAACCGCCTCATATCTATCTACTAGGAATTGCGATAACTGAGACCATTTTGGTAGCTCACGGGGATGTGTAAGGGATTGTTCCCACAGTGCCAAAGTCATGTCAGGAAGTTTTGTTGAGATCAACCGAA
Organism: Panzeria rudis; assembly: GCA_956483635.1. Classification (NCBI taxonomy): domain Eukaryota; kingdom Metazoa; phylum Arthropoda; class Insecta; order Diptera; family Tachinidae; genus Panzeria; species Panzeria rudis. The sequence goes on along the minus strand of OY101451.1, from coordinate 33,184,963 downwards.
TGAGAATTGGATCCCAACTTTCCACTTGAACGCCTAGAGTTTTTAGGGTTGCCAATGAATCGTTGACAGAAGACTGTATTCTTCTAATCGATTCACTGTCTTCATTTTTTGCTGCTGGTATATCAAATAGAATTTTTATTTGATTGTCAACTAAGACGCGCTTGTTGTCATAGCGATCTTTGAGAGCTTTCCATGCTAAATCAAAATTATCGTGGGATAGTGGATACCTTTTGACTATTGCACTTGCTTCACCTCTCGTCTTATTACGGAGATGGTATAATTTTGTGACGGCATTGAGCCTTGAATGATTTATGTACAAGGCCGTGAACATGTCACGAAATGAGGGCCATTGTTCATAGCTGCCGTTGAATACTTCAGTATCACAAGGCGGGAGTTTAATGAAATCGTTAGAATTGTGTTCAATGACTGTTTGAGTTTCTTCTTGTTGGGATATAGAATGACGGGATGTGGACTGAAACCTTAGGAAACCTGGGCCGGCTCGAAGGACCATGTAATAATCTGGGGATTATTATTAATAGGGATTTTCTTCTAAATTGGAGAGCAAATTAGGGGGATGAACTAGGGCCAACCTTAAAAGCAAATCCCAATTATAGCCACTCGTAGAATGGTTATAATTTAGGGGTTAAGGGAATAAAAGACAAAAGGAAAGGGAGAATTAGTCCTTTTGTTCTTTTATTAACGCAATGGTAATGAGATTGCTTACCGTTTGTAGGGTGTTCCTTGGAAATAAAGAGGTAGGTATTTTCTTGTTAATTTTACAATCGTAGGGTGAGTGTAATTATAATTATTTATTACAATTTTAATGTAAATGTACAACTTTTAGGGTAATTAATATAGAGTACAATTTTAGATGTAGGTTAATTCCAAATTTTATGTTGATTTGATGCGACTCGTTTGAAAGTAAAATGGCAAGTGAAGTTTAGAATTCTTCGTATCTATCACTTCGGTTTTCATAAGACGAAACGGTTAAAAGGAAAAATGGCCTTTTGCCGCGCAATTCAATGGTATCAATTCATGTAAAATTTACGATATTAATCCATAGATGGATGCATTAATTCAATTTATATAAAAAATATAACAAAACGTTTACGATTTTGTGTGTGTCCAAATGTATTTGGACACTGTGAATTAAACCAACAGACATCGTATTACGTCCTGTTAATAAATACGTTATTTTTATGCTGTTTACATAATATAATTTTTAAGGAAATCACATATCGAGCCTACAAATACAGTACATTATTTCTCTTCTAAAAAAAGTTTTCTTTTTAGAATCTGTATATCGTCGATAAATGCCGACTCGACTTGACTTTAGTAGCCGGTCTTTCTGTCTTGTTTTGTTACTTATGCCCATCAGCACTCGATCTGATTCGGTGGACATTTGGCTCCAATAGTTTCTACACATTTTAATTTTACATGGGCTAGAAGGGACACTTGTGTCACTGGTTTTCATTTTCTTTGTCCGATACAAGTTTCTGAGATGATAGGCCCCTTTGCTATATGAACATATTACAGCGATAACATAAGGTTAATTTAATTAATATTTATATAGTTTAGTTGAAAAAAGGTTATTGTAACTAGGGTTTTTTTATTCCCGCACTTTTTTGTTTCCCGGGAGAGCGGGAAATAAAAAATAAATTCTCGGGATCCCGGGAATTCCCGGGAATTGAAGAGCGTAATAAAATATATACCAACAATTTTAATTACCGGAATCCATTGATTTTTATATGAGCAAAATGAATCATTTAATCATTCTTTATTTTAAACTGAGCTATATTTTAAAAGTATTTCACAATCAAAACAGCTTCTACAGACATTAGATAAAAAAGCAAAAACCAAAAAGATTAAAAGTTTATTGTATAAAGAAGAACAATATTTTTATTGAAATTTTAAGCAAACTTCGTATTTAAAAACTATTTTTAGACCGAGCAAAAAGAGAGCATAAAATCATTAGTAAAATCACTGAGCTGATATCAAAGTATTTTTATTTCTCCTAATATATCAATGATTTGAATATGTGGTAGTTAGAGGGCGGAAGTGTTGAAAAGAGCAATTAAAAGATTGTCTGGGATAAATGTTGCTGACAAAGAGCAGTCGTAGACTATTAAATTCAGTCGTTTATTTCTTGGTATGCAATGTAAATTCTTTTCCATTAGAAAACAGTCAATAGCACATTTCAGTGTTTGATGCAAATGGTCTTGCGAAAGTGCAAATGCCAATATCGTAGCTTTTTTTATGAAATTTAGTGTATTTTTTTTTTGTTGTTAGATTTTATTAATGGCCAAATGTGTTTTACTTCTATTATTTGATTTGTAATATAATCTACTGGCCTTAGTGTATTTTGTTGTTGGATCATAAAAAAGCTACGATATTTTGCATTTGCACTTTCGTAAGACCATTTGCATCAAATACTGAACTCCGATAATGTATTAATTGTTTCATTTCACTGTCGGTTGCTTATTCAAGTAACACAATTTTCAGTTATTGAGAAGCGCCTTACGCCCTCTACAGAAGTTGCCCGGATAGTTAAGAGAGCTTGTATAAATTATCAATATTTTTGGACCTTTTCCGTTGTATACAAATAATTTCAGCTGTTTTGTTAATAGCAGCGTTTAAAGATTCTTCGAAGGTCTTCTGTCTCAAAACATCACTGTCATCTGAAATTGTATATATCTCCCCATCTTCTTTGTCGTTAAATTCATCAAAAAGACGTACATAAAGATTTACTGTATATATAATTACCGCGCATTTTGGTGCACATAGAAAAACATTACAGTTGCTTTTACAAACAAAATTTGGTTATTTGAAATAATTGATTAAACAGAGAACTTTTTTCTCTTCGTTCTTCAATCCAAAATAATATACACCTTGAGCTCTCCTTGGTTTCTTTCCCCTTACAAAGATATTATTTTATGATGAACGATAACAATTTAAAGAAAAAGAAATATTTAAAGAAAATTTTTTGGGTGCCAAAATCAGTACTTTTTTATGCATATAAGTAGATTTTTAATCCCCGGAATTACCGGGAAAGCGGGAAACGAAAATAAGCGATTTTCCCGGGAATTCCCGGGACAGGAAATCCCAGGAAAAAACCCCAATCGTAACCAATATTTCAGTCACCAAAAAAATATAAAAAACAAAAACAAATTTGGGGTTAAGTTAAAATTGTTTTTGCTGTAAATCTATAACGGTGCTTTGTACAACCATGAAATTTTTACAGATAACGTAAAACATCGTATATTATTGATATACATTAAAAACGCTTATCGAAAAATATGTTGGTTGCGATTTTCGTGCGGTTACGACTCGATATGTTTGAAATTCAAAATGGTAAAACGAATATGGTTGCTATAACACTGATGCTTTTTCAGAGATCATCATTATTCTCTAATTTCTTTAAGACTAGTAGTGACATAGGCTAGAGATCAGCCACAAGGAGCTTTTTAGAGTCCCCGATTACTAGGCCGATAAAAAAATTTACAAATCCAATATACCGGTAAAATTTTTTGAAAATCATCCTTTTGAATTTAAAAAAGGACAAAGGAAACTATGTGAGCCCGTGATATATATTTTAATATGGCGGTTATAATATTGAAAATTTTTTAAAAGATCATTTTCTAATTTCTTTAAGACTATTAGCGACAGAGGGTAGAGATCAGCCATACGAAGGTTTTTAGATTCGTGGATTACGAATCTTGAATTTATATTTAAAAATTCAAGATGACATTTAAGATTTTAAAAAAGACAAAGGAACCTATGGCAGCCCGTGATAGATATTTTAAAAACAGCCATCTGGGGTTTGTAATGGTGAAATCAATATGGTGGCTATAATACTGATACTTTTTAAACAGATCATCATTTTCTAATTACTTTAAGAATAAGAGCGACAGAGGCTAGACGTCAACAATATGGACATTTTTAGAGTCGCAGATTACGAATCTGAAATTCAAACTTAAAAGTTTAAGATGGCAGATCCTATATGGCGGTCAAAATTTAAAAAAATTAATCTTTTAATTTTTTAAAAAAGAGAATGGAAACTATGGGAGCCTGTGATAGGTACTTTAGAAACAGAACATTAATTTTTTAAGGATTATTAATTATCTGAGCTCACCTTCTTAATGTCAATCTTCTATTCAAACGCCAATCTCTCATCCGATATAGTTTTTAAAATTTCTATATCAGAAGATGTAATACTTCTGCCTGTTTATGAAGTAAAACTCATTTAAATAGCTACGTATATGTTTAAATTTTTTGCATTGCATTTTAACTTACATATCACTTATTAAAGCCCAAAGCTCACAGGTAGCTTTTGGGATAATTGTCGATATCTCGAAAGTTTCTGAGCGTTCGCAAAGAGTTGCAGAAATATATAAGAAGTATTCGTACTAAGGAGTTATTTAGCATAACAAAAATTGCAATATCGATTGCACTTTTGCGCACTTTGATGTGAGAAAAAGTCGGATATAGAAAAAGCTAAATTTTTAGCACATCTGAAGAGCTTTATTTTAGTTTTGTTATATATTTTTAAATTTTTGCAGTGGCTGTGTAGAAAAAGCTAATACAATAATTCTCAGCTCAATTCTTCTTATTATTGTTTAAACTAGCAAGATTAGCTTTAGGTACAAAAAATTTCATAATATATGGAATTTTTATTTTAAACAAATGTCAAAACAATTCCATAGACCAAAATCATAAAATATTTTAGAGGAATAAAGCTGAAGTTGTCGTCTCCTAGATGTGCAAATAAATTTTGCATTTACCTAAAATGTAGTTTTGGCCCCCCCATCGTGTATCGGTTAATCGACTTAAATTAACCGGTTTAACCCATCAGTTAATCGGGTAGTAATTAATTGGTTAACCGATTAACGGTTAACCGATTGAATACCCTAGTATGTACTATATAGCATCTTCAAAGCTATTCAGATTACAAATGGAATAAATGCAAAACTGAATATCCTGAAAATTTTTTCTTTCGTTTTACTTCACATTGACACCGAATACAAGGCGATAAAATACTTTTTAGTTTGGAAATATTTTTTGTGGGTAATAGAATATTTCATTAATTACACAGAGCAACACCCTGAATTTTTCCAGACTTCTGTTTATAGTTTTTTTCTAGCTGCTCTAATTTCAAAGATATATTGACAGCTAATATTTGCATCATTTACAACATTTTTTGTATTTTTTGCTAATAATTTCACGAACGGTCCTCCAAATCTTAAAACACTTTTTGGGTTATTAAAAAAATAAAAATTCCTTTTATTCGAGTAGACTCACATTGGTGAGTATATAAAGTTGTCTTAATGTTATTGTAAGGATGTTAGAAGTCCTGTGTTTTTGGCTTAGTGCTTAAAATATTTTTTATTGCGTATTTTTTGAAATAAAAATATCTAATTCATATTAGGGATGTAACCTATTCCGACACCGATACCAATATATCGGCGATACTTCAGATTTTCCGATAGATCGGTATCGGCGATATTTTGCTGTCGATACGACCATACTTTTTAAATTCTTTTTCAGAGTGTTTTTAACAAATAATATAGTTTTTGTTAATTTTACCATGAATTATATTTAATTCGTTCTTTTTAAATCTCATTAATATCAGTTTTATATATTAATAATATTTTACGCTGTCATTTTGAAAAAAAAAATATTTTTGTTAATATTACCATGAATTTAAATTCAATTCTTTGTGTTTTAAATCGTATTCCCAGCAAAAAAAAGACACTCCAAAGAAATCATGAAAATGTGGAATTCGCGATCCGGAAGTAGTGATAATATGGATCATTTCTAATTAGTTTTATATATGCTTGTCATTGCAAAAGTTCTCGTTTGACTATTTTTCGGCGTTCTGTAATGATTTGTCCTCAAGGAAAAAGGATGAGGAATTACCTACTTTCGCAACTTGTTTCTTTCTATGCGAATGTAAACGCAAATTGTTTTTCATAAAAATTTAAGTGACTATATATAAACTTTTAATAGAATTTTAACAATTAAGCAATTAAGTTATTAAGAAGAATATTAGTTTGTAAATGTCCTTTAAAAATCATGGCGAGTACTTTTTTAAATTATAAAGAAATTACAAAATTTTTGTGTGACTTAGATACTATTTTACTTGCTTTTCCATTAACTATCTGCATATTTTTAAGATATACTCTTTGGAAGCAATGAAAATGTAGCTTCTTAAATATAACTTGAAAATTTTTTTACTGGGTTAAATCAAGTTTAAATTTTAAAAATCTCTTACACTGTAATTATGTATAATAAAAAATTACCCTACTTGGGGTTTATTAATTTGAACTTGAACTCAATTTAAATATGCGTATGAGTATCGGAACCGGTATCGCCGATATTTCTTTTTCATCTGCTGATTACGATGGCATCATCCTGCTTTTGAGATATTGTAAATTTTTTTCAAAACTTCTTTAAATTTTCCATTTCTAATAAAATTATGTTTTTATGGCACATTTGTGAATTTATTAGTCATTATTGTATTGATTACTTAAAAAAGGCGCCGTACAATCCATCATACTGCTTTTGTGTCTTTTGTAGCGATTATAGTGCATATTTGAAATATGGAGCTTTTACAAAGCTTGTCTGGGTTGTTCGTCGACGTCTTTTATATGAGAAGATTACATCAATGACAAATGTGACCTAAAGGACAATTTTGAAAAACTGCGCAATATCGCGAAAACAAGAGGTGGTAGAAACAAACTAATGCTGCCATGGTAATCAGTAGATGAAAATACATAAGACTCAGCTATTTGAAATTCAGAAAATTCACCATAAAAATGTTTTAAGGACTAAACGAAAAACACATGATTTTTAACATCCTTGTAGTACTCACCAATGTGATTCTTTCTACTCAAATGAAAGAGATTTTTGTGTATATTAATAATTCAGAAAGTATTTTAAACATAATCTTAGCTCACTACTTTATATAGTTCGCGAAATATCGCAGCTATAAGATAGGAAAATTCATCAAAAATTTACAAAACTTACATTACAAAATTATTTATATATTTAAGACTATCCAAGATATTTCATTAAGGTGTTGTATTTTGTTTTATTCAGAGCTGAAATTTTACGGACCTTATGGTCGCGGGCGATTTTCTCGAATAATGGTATTTTTACAATTCAGAAAAAATAGATATCCATGTTAAGAGCGATTTTGTACTCTTTAACATGACACGTTAATGGCATATCTAGGATAAGTAGCTTTAAATACATACATATTTTTGTAAAGTAAGTTTAGTAAATTGTTTATGAAATTTCCTATTCTAAAGTCACAAATTTGCCGAAGTAGCCAAAATATTGAGCTTAGATATTGCAATATTAGTTCTGCCAGAGGCTTACTTCGTACTAAATTGTATCAAAATGTAAAGGGGTAACGATAAAGGGTTGGGTGGTTTTATATGTTTTAACACAGAATTTGAGCTGCGGGAGCTTTTTTGACAACAGCATAAAAGTAAGATGGCATATCTTTATATATTTTTATGGCCATTTTGGCTAGGGCATGTAAAACTTGATATTTGCACAAATAGCAAAAATGTCTTTAGCCTAATCGTCATAGAAATACCGTTATTTATTAAAAAGGACTTGGTGTTCTTTAATGCTCAGATGGTTTTGAGCAGTACTACGCCCCATAAAAAATTCTGGTGCATTGCAATGAAGCTATGTGCAATAAGGGCATATGTCCTTATTTCTCAATTGGTTGAGAAACAAAGCCGCTATGGTCTTATTTCGTAATTATATTTTTATATTATTTTAATTTGTATTTAGTGTGCACGCAAAAAAAATTTACCTCTTTTAATTATAATCTGCCTCCGGGCAGTCTTAAGAACTTTACTCAGAAAAGCCGCTCTTCGACATACCGAGAATCGAAAACGTTTAAAACATGACCAAGGCCGTCTACGCAAAAATATCTGCTAGACATTGTATTACGTCCTGTTAATAAATATGTTATTTTTATGCTGTTTACATAATTATAATTTTTAAGGAAATTACATATCGTGCCAAGCATGAATTTATTGCGCTTTTGGTCTACATAGCTATCACAGAAAACACTTATCGAAGGATGCGGGTTTATTTCATCCAAAATTTTTAGATATTGAACATTTCATTACATTCCCATATTCCGTCGGAGAGCAAATTTTTGTTCCTACAAATACAGTACATTATTTCTCTTCTAAAAAAGTTTTCTTTTTAGAATCTGTATATCGTCGATAAATGCCGACTCGACTTTAGTAGCCGGCCTTTCTGTCTTGTTACTTATGCCCATCAGCACTCGATCTGATTCGGTGGACATTTGGCTCCAATAGTTTCTACACCTTTTAATTTTACATGGGCTAGAAGAGACACTTGTGTCTTCAGTGTTCTATTGAATACTAAATCGCTTTTCTGTTGTCCGTTGTTTCTTTTATAATTCGTTTGTATACCTAACTTCCTTCCTTGATCCCTTTGTATTCTGCTCACTCTTTCTCTCTCGCTCTCTCCCTCTCGCCTTTATATGATATTGTGTGTCTCTACCTGCTACCTGTTTCTCTTACTTTCGTCTTATTATTATGTGTGTGTTTAATATTTTGTTTATAATCTGCGCTATTAGTTATCAGTTGTTTTATCCCTACGTAGGTAATAATCCGTAATTGTACGTTTCTGGGTAATCCTTTTGTCTTGTTCATTTTCTACTACGTTGCCGGGACTATTGTTTTCTTTTGTGTAAAAATATTTTAACGGTTCAAATATTACGTCTGAAGCAGTGTTTATTTGTTCATTTATTATTCTTCCGTCAAATATTTTTTGTTTGTATATTTCCATGTTCTCTAATACGTTCAGTCGCCGTCCTTTATGCTGTGTATGTAATAGATTAACTGGTTTTCTAATATGTCCTGGTGTACATTTGTTATCGAATATGTGGTTTGCGAAATTTGATTCTGTTGTTATTCCTGGTTCTCTCAGTTTCTTGTTGTAGTCTCTCATGTGCTCGCGAAATCTTGTTTTTATCTTTCTTCCAGTTTGTCCGATATAACTGTGTTGGCATGTGCAAGTTAATTTGTACACCCCTTGTTTATCCAGGAAGTCTGTTTCGTTTGTTCTGTTTTGCAGTATTCTACCCAAGTTGTTTCTTGTTTGGAATGCTGTGTTAATGTTGTGTTTTCTAAAAAATGTTTGCCAGTTTGTGTGTTGATTTTCCCATATACGTAAAAGTAGCCCAAGTTTTCCTTTCTTGTTCCTGTTCTCTGTTCTCTGTTTCGTTTCTTACTTGCTTGGATATCCCTTCTAATCTTGTCAACTAGGTCTTTTTTATATCCATTGTTTTCCGCTATGTTATATATTATTCCTATCTCTTTCATATAAGCCTCACGTGTTAGGGGTATTCGTTCAAGTCTCGTTATTAATTGCCTAATTGCTGCGTTCTTATGTTGTTGAGGATGGGTTGATGAATTGTGTATTATTGTATCTGTAGCAGTTGGTTTTCTGTAAGCTCTTGTTTGTCCTAATCGTTAGGTCTAGGTAATTTATCCTTTCGTTCTCCTCCACTTCCATTGTAAATTGTATGTTCTTGTGTTGTTTGTTCAGTAGATCCAGAATTTGCTCCTCCATATTTCCTTCTAGTACGCATATAATATCGTCTACGTATCTTGCGTAGAATTTTACCCCAAAATTGGTTTTTAAGTCCTCTACGTATTTCTCTTCTAAATTTTGCATAAATACTTCCATGAGTATTGCTGATGTTGGATTTCCCATACCTAGTCCGTTGATTTGTCTATATATGCTATTGTTGAATTTGAAGTAATTCTGCTCCAATGTGGCTTTTAGCGTGCTTGCGAGTTGCATTGAAAATTCCACGTCTTCTGTTTTATTGAGTAGTGTTTTATGTAGAATGTTTATTGTCTCTGTTGTTGGGATTGATGGATATAAGTCTTTTATATCAAATGAGACTATTTTAGTATTTTCTGTTATCTGTGTGCTCCCTATCTTGTTAACTAATTCCGTGGTGTTGGCTATTGTGTGTTTGTTCTCTAGTTCCAAAGTATCCTTCAGTATTGTTTTTAAGTATTTCGATAATCTATAGCTCGGAGCAGATTTGTAATTAATTATGGGTCTCATTGGCGTGTTTCGCTTGTGTATCTTCGGTAAAGCGATCATAGATGGAGCGGACGGGTTCATAAGTGTTAATGAATATGATATTCCTGGTTTTATTACTTTGGTTGCCTTTTTTATTATTTCCTTGATCTTTGCCTGGTATTCGTCTGTAGGATCTTTCCTAATTCTCCTGCATTTAGTATCCACTATTAATTGTTCCGTTTTTTCGATGTACTCATCCTTGTTGATTAATACCGTTGTATTTCCTTTATCTGCTTTCGTTGCTACGATATTGTTGGATTTAAGCTTTTGTTTCAGATTTCTACCTGTTTTACTTTCCTTGTTTGACCTCCTTTTTTGATTTGACTTCCTTCTCTATTATTCGTTTGCATGTGTGTCTGGCCTGATCCTGCTCCTCGTTTGGTAACATCGCTATTGCAACCTCTGTGTCCACAATAGTTTGTTCTATTTCCTTCTTCTTGTTATTTTCCTGGATGTTGTGCTTTAGCCCCTTCTCTAGTAATTTAATTTAATTAATATTTATATAGTTTAGTTGAAAAAAGGTTATTGTAACTAGGGTTTTTTTATTCCGGGAAATAAAAAATAAATTCTCGGGATCCCGGGAATTCCCGGGAATTGAAGAGCGTAATAAAATATATATACCAACAATTTTAATTACCGGAATCCATTGATTTTTATATGAGCAAAATGAATCATTTAATCATTCTTTATTTTAAACTGAGCTATATTTTAAAAGTATTTCACAATCAAAACAGCTTCTACAGACATTAGATAAAAAAGCAAAAACCAAAAAGATTAAAAGTATATTGTATAAAGAAGAACAATATTTTTATTGAAATTTTAAGCAAACTTCGTATTTAAAAACTATTTTTAGACCGAGCAAAATCATTAGTAAAATCACTGAGCTGAAATCAAAGTATTTTTAAGTGTATAAAGTTTTTTTAAGCTAATCCGGCCTAAAATATTTAATGTTAATAAAACAATTTATTACATTTTGTACCCAACGTTTCGTCAATTATTTGTTGACTTCTTCAGGGGTTTTCGTCTATTTAAATTTTAAAAAAGCATCACATTATTACAATTATAAATTATCATTTTACATAATTTTTTAACTTACAATAATATTTGTATATAAGGTTTTACATTAATTATAGAAATTTTAAAACAAATCAAAATATAAAAAATATATATGTACATATATAAAAACAAGTTGAAATATTTCGAGCACAAAATCACAGTTTGTTTATTTTATTGCAACAATATAACTAGCGTTGATATTATTAGTATCCTCTTTTATGTTCATCGTTCTTTCTATGTTTTGCTGTATTCGCAAGCTCTCGATCGTGTATCTCTTTCTTTCTATATTTTCTCTGTCCAAAATTCTTACATTGTCAAAATCGACCGTATGTTTGTTGTTGATGATGTGTGTGGATAGAGCTGTTGATGTTTTTTGTTTTGTAATATCATTTTTATGTTCTGTCATCCTAGTCTCTAAGTTTCTTTTTGTTGTACCAATGTATATTAACGTTGGCGCTTTAACTTGAGAAAAAATCTTGCTCAGTGTTTTGTTTGGCTTATATGTAAATTTTGTGTGTTTGGTTTCAAAAGCTGTTTTTATTTCATTTTTGTCTGTCAAGCCAGGAATAAACGATACACTGTACAAATTTGTTGCTTTTTTTGATTCCTCGATATTTGTGTTTTGGTTTGAAATGTTTCCTAATTTTCTTCTGATTTCATTTATTAATGAATTTGTCAATTTAGTTGGAAAACTGTTATTGTTAAGTATTGTTGTAATTTTTTGTATATTTTTTGCGTGAAATAATTTATTACTAATGTTGAGAACACGGAAAATAAAATTCTTCGCAGTATTAATTATTTGACTCTTCGGTTGTGTTGCATTAAAGTTAATTATTCTGCCCGATGATGTTTTCTTTGAGTACCAATCTAATATGATTTGGCCGTTTTCCCTATACAGGGTTGTGTCGAGGTAATTGATGCACATATTTTCTTCTAATTCTGTTGTAAACTGAATTTTGGGGTGGTATTTATTCAATACGCTAAGTATTATATCCTTGTCCTTATGGTTTATAATTGCTAAAATGTCGTCTACATATTTGGCTATGTATTTGATGTGAATATTTTTATGTTTAAATCCTGCAAATGCTTCGTCAAATATTTCAACTTGTTTTTATATATGTACATATATATTTTTTATATTTTCATTTGTTTTAAATTTTCTATAATTAATGTAAAACCTTATATACAAATATTATTGTAAGTTAAAAAATTATGTAAAATGATAATTTATAATTGTAATAATGTGATGCTTTTTTAAAATTTAAATAGACGAAAGCCCCTGAAGAAGTCAACAAATAATTGACGAAACGTTGGGTACAAAATGTAATAAATTGTTTTATTAACATTAAATATTTTAGGCCGGATTAGCTTAAAAAAACTTTATACACTTAATTTATATACTTGGCCAAATAATTTTCTACAATCAACAAAGTATTTTTATTTCTCCTAATATAGCAATGATTTGAATATGTGGTAGTTAGAGGTAGTGTTGAAAATATGTGTTAGTGTTGAAAAGAGCAATTAAAAGATTGTCTTGGAGAAATGTTGCTGACAAAGAGCAGTCGTAGACTATTAAATTCAGTCGTTTATTTCTTGGTATGCAATGAAAATTCTTTTCCATTAGAAAATTTTTATTTTTATATACTTTGTTGCAAATTGATTTTTAAAACAGTCAATAGCACATTTCAGTGTTTGATGCAAATGGTCTTGCGAAAGTGCAAATGCCAATATCGTAGCTTTTTTTATGAAATTTAGTGTATTTTGTTGTTGGATCATAAAAAAGCTACGATATTTTGCATTTGCACTTTCGTAAGACCATTTGCATCAAATACTGAACTCCGATAATGTATTAATTGTTTCATTTCACTATCGGTTGCTTATTCAAGTAACACAATTTTCAGTTGTTGAGAAGCGCCTTTCGCCCTCTACAGAAGTTGCCCGGATAGTTAAGAGAGCTTGTATAAATTATCAATATTTTTGGACCTTTTCCGTTGTATACAAATAATTTCAGCTGTTTTGTTAATAGCAGCGTTTAAAGATTCTTCGAAGGTCTTCTGTCTCAAAACATCACTGTCATCTGAAATTGTATATATCTCCCCATCTTCTTTGTCGTTAAATTCATCAAAAAGACGTACATAAAGATTTACTGTATATATAATTACCGCGCATTTTGGTGCACATAGAAAAACATTACAGTTGCTTTTACAAACAAAATTTGGTTATTTGAAATAATTGATTAAACAGAGAACTTTTTTCTCTTCGTTCTTCAATCCAAAATAATATACACCTTGAGCTCTCCTTGGTTTCTTTCCCCTTACAAAGATATTATTTTATGATGAACGATAACAATTTAAAGAAAAAGAAATATTTAAAGAAAATTTTTTGGGTGCCAAAATCAGTACTTTTTTATGCATATAAGTAGATTTTTAATCCCCGGAATTACCGGGAAAGCGGGAAACGAAAATAAGCGATTTTCCCGGGAATTCCCGGGACAGGAAATCCCAGGAAAAAACCCCAATCGTAACCAATATTTCAGTCACCAAAAAAATATAAAAAACAAAAACAAATTTGGGGTTAAGTTAAAATTGTTTTTGCTGTAAATCTATAACGGTGCTTTGTACAACCATGAAATTTTTACAGATAACGTAAAACAATGTATATTATTGATATACATTAAAAACGCTTATCGAAAAATATGTTGGTTGCGATTTTCGTGCGGTTACGACTCGATATGTTTGAAACTCAAAATGGTAAAACGAATATGGCTGCTATAACACTGATGCTTTTTCAGAGATCATCATTATTCTCTAATTTCTTTAAGACTAGTAGTGACATAGGCTAGAGATCAGCCATAAGGATCTTTTTAGAGTCCCCGATTACTAGGCCGATAAAAAAATTTACAAATCCAATATACCGGTAAAATTTTTTGAAAATCATCCTTTTGAATTTAAAAAAGGACAAAGGAAACTATGGGAGCCCGTGATATATATTTTAATATGGCGGTTATAATATTGAAAATTTTTTAAAAGATCATTTTCTAATTTCTTTAAGACTATTAGCGACAGAGGGTAGAGATCAGCCATACGAAGGTTTTTAGATTCGTGGATTACGAATCTTGAATTTATATTTAAAAATTCAAGATGACATTTAAGATTTTAAAAAAGACAAAGGAACCTATGGCAACCCGTGATAGATATTTTAAAAACAGACATCTGGGGTTTGTAAATGGTGAAATCAATATGATGGCTATAATACTAATACTTTTTAAACAGATCATCATTTTCTAATTACTTTAAGAATAGGAGCGACAGAGGTTAGACATCAACAATATGGACATTTTTAGAGTCGCGGACTACGAATCTGAAATTCAAACTTAAAAGTTTAAGATGGCAGATCCTATATGGCGGTCAAAATTTAAAAAATAAATCTTTTAATTTTTTAAAAAAGAGAAAGGAAACTATGGGAGCCTGTAATAGGTACTTTAGAAACAGAACACTAATTTTATAAGGATTATTAATTATCTGAGCTCACCTTCTTAATGCCAGTCTTCTATTCAAACGCCAAGCTCTCATCCGATATAGTTTTTAAAGTTTCTATATCAGAAGATGTAATACTTCTGCCTGTTTATGAAGTAAAACTCATTTAAATAGCTACGCATATGTTTAAATTTTTTGCATTGCATTTTAACTTACATATCACTTATTAAAGCCCAAAGCTCACAGGTAGCTTTTGGGATAATTGTCGATATCTCGAAAGTTTCTGAGCGTTCGCAAAGAGTTTCAAATATATAAGAAGTATTCGTACTAAGGAGTTATTTAGCATAACAAAAATTGCAATATCGATTGCACTTTTGCGCACTTTGATGTGAGAAAGAGTCGGATATAGAAAAAGCTAAATTTTTAGCACATCTGAAGAGCTTTATTTTAATTTTGTTATATATATTTAAATTTTTGCAGTGGCTGTGTAGAAAAAACTAATACAATAATTCTTAGCTCAATTCTTCTTATTATTGTTTAAACTAGCAAGGTTAGCTTTAGGTACAAAAAAACTTTGCATAATATATGGAATTTTTATTTTAAACAAATGTCAAAACAATTCCATAGACCAAAACCATAAAATATTTTAGAGGAATAAAGCTGAAGTTGTCGTCTCCTAGATGTGCAAATAAATTTTGCATTTACCTAAAACGTAGTTTTGGCCCCCCCATCGTGTATCGGTTAATCGACTTAAATTAACCGGTTTAATCCATCAGTTAATCGGGTAGTAATTAATTGGTTAACCGATAAACGGTTAATCGATTGAATACCCTAGTATGTACTATATAGCATCTTCAAAGCTATTCAGATTACAAATGGAATAAATGCAAAACTGAATATCCTGAAAATTTTTTCTTTCGTTTTACTTCACATTGACACCGAATACAAGGCGATAAAATACTTTTTAGTTTGGAAATATTTTTTGTGGGTAATAGAATATTTCATTAATTACACAGAGCAACACCCTGAATTTTTCCAGACTTCTGTTTATAGTTTTTTTCTAGCTGCTCTAATTTCAAAGATATATTGACAGCTAATATTTGCATCATTTACAACATTTTTTGTATTTTTTGCTAATAATTTCACGAACGGTCCTCCAAATCTTAAAACACTTTTTGGGTTATTAAAAAAATAAAAATTCCTTTTATTCGAGTAGACTCACATTGGTGAGTATATAAAGTTGTCTTAATGTTATTGTAAGGATGTTAGAAGTCCTGTGTTTTTGGCTTAGTGCTTAAAATATTTTTTATTGCGTATTTTTTGAAATAAAAATATCTAATTCATATTAGGGATGTAACCTATTCCGACACCGATACCAATATATCGGCGATACTTCAGATTTTCCGATAGATCGGTATCGGCGATATTTTGCTGTCGATACGACCATACTTTTTAAATTCTTTTTCAGAGTGTTTTTAACAAATAATATAGTTTTTGTTAATTTTACCATGAATTATATTTAATTCGTTCTTTTTAAATCTCATTAATATCAGTTTTATATATTAATAATATTTTACGCTGTCATTTTGAAAAAAAAAATATTTTTGTTAATATTACCATGAATTTAAATTCAATTCTTTGTGTTTTAAATCGTATTCCCAGCAAAAAAAAGACACTCCAAAGAAATCATGAAAATGTGGAATTCGCGATCCGGAAGTAGTGATAATATGGATCATTTCTAATTAGTTTTATATATGCTTGTCATTGCAAAAGTTCTCGTTTGACTATTTTTCGGCGTTCTGTAATGATTTGTCCTCAAGGAAAAAGGATGAGGAATTACCTACTTTCGCAACTTGTTTCTTTCTATGCGAATGTAAACGCAAATTGTTTTTCATAAAAATTTAAGTGACTATATATAAACTTTTAATAGAATTTTAACAATTAAGCAATTAAGTTATTAAGAAGAATATTAGTTTGTAAATGTCCTTTAAAAATCATGGCGAGTACTTTTTTAAATTATAAAGAAATTACAAAATTTTTGTGTGACTTAGATACTATTTTACTTGCTTTTCCATTAACTATCTGCATATTTTTAAGATATACTCTTTGGAAGCAATGAAAATGTAGCTTCTTAAATATAACTTGAAAATTTTTTTACTGGGTTAAATCAAGTTTAAATTTTAAAAATCTCTTACACTGTAATTATGTATAATAAAAAATTACCCTACTTGGGGTTTATTAATTTGAACTTGAACTCAATTTAAATATGCGTATGAGTATCGGAACCGGTATCGCCGATATTTCTTTTTCATCTGCTGATTACGATGGCATCATCCTGCTTTTGAGATATTGTAAATTTTTTTCAAAACTTCTTTAAATTTTCCATTTCTAATAAAATTATGTTTTTATGGCACATTTGTGAATTTATTAGTCATTATTGTATTGATTACTTAAAAAAGGCGCCGTACAATCCATCATACTGCTTTTGTGTCTTTTGTAGCGATTATAGTGCATATTTGAAATATGGAGCTTTTACAAAGCTTGTCTGGGTTGTTCGTCGACGTCTTTTATATGAGAAGATTACATCAATGACAAATGTGACCTAAAGGACAATTTTGAAAAACTGCGCAATATCGCGAAAACAAGAGGTGGTAGAAACAAACTAATGCTGCCATGGTAATCAGTAGATGAAAATACATAAGACTCAGCTATTGGAAATTCAGAAAATTCACCATAAAAATGTTTTAAGGACTAAACGAAAAACACATGATTTTTAACATCC
Source organism: Panzeria rudis (assembly GCA_956483635.1). Lineage (NCBI taxonomy): Eukaryota > Metazoa > Arthropoda > Insecta > Diptera > Tachinidae > Panzeria > Panzeria rudis. The sequence goes on along the minus strand of OY101451.1, from coordinate 33,167,497 downwards.
TTGTAGTACTCACCAATGTGATTCTTTCTACTCAAATGAAAGAGATTTTTGTGTATATTAATAATTCAGAAAGTATTTTAAACATAATCTTAGCTCACTACTTTATATAGTTCGCGAAATATCGCAGCTATAAGATAGGAAAATTCATCAAAAATTTACAAAACTTACATTACAAAATTATTTATATATTTAAGACTATCCAAGATATTTCATTAAGGTGTTGTATTTTGTTTTATTCAGAGCTGAAATTTTACGGACCTTATGGTCGCGGGCGATTTTCTCGAATAATGGTATTTTTACAATTCAGAAAAAATAGATATCCATGTTAAGAGCGATTTTGTACCCTTTAACATGACACGTTAATGGCATATCTAGGATAAGTAGCTTTAAATACATACATATTTTTGTAAAGTAAGTTTAGTAAATTGTTTATGAAATTTCCTATTCTAAAGTCACAAATTTGCCGAAGTAGCCAAAATATTGAGCTTAGATATTGCAATATTAGTTCTGCCAGAGGCTTACTTCGTACTAAATTGTATCAAAATGTAAAGGGGTAACGATAAAGGGTTGGGTGGTTTTATATGTTTTAACACAGAATTTGAGCTGCGGGAGCTTTTTTGACAACAGCATAAAAGTAAGATGGCATATCTTTATATATTTTTATGGCCATTTTGGCTAGGGCATGTAAAACTTGATATTTGCACAAATAGCAAAAATGTCTTTAGCCTAATCGTCATAGAAATACCGTTATTTATTAAAAAGGACTTGGTGTTCTTTAATGCTCAGATGGTTTTGAGCAGTACTACGCCCCATAAAAAATTCTGGTGCATTGCAATGAAGCTATGTGCAATAAGGGCATATGTCCTTATTTCTCAATTGGTTGAGAAACAAAGCCGCTATGGTCTTATTTCGTAATTATATTTTTATATTATTTTAATTTGTATTTAGTGTTCACGCAAAAAAAATTTACCTCTTTTAATTATAATCTGCCTCCGGGCAGTCTTAAGAACTTTACTCAGAAAAGCCGCTCTTCGACATACCGAGAATCGAAAACGTTTAAAACATGACCAAGTCCGTCTACGCAAAAATATCTGCTAAGCGATAAGGCCATATGGCCTTATTGCACATGGCTTTATTGCACTGCACCAAAATTTTTTTTCCAAGCGGATTTAATATGTACATAAAATTTCTTGAGAACCGCTTAAGTGGCTGTAGCTGATAAAGAATATTTTATAAAAATAGGCGTGGTACTGCTCAATTCTTTAGTTTCAAAACGTTGTTATCAGAGAAACTCAATCGGTGTGCACAGCTTCATAAAGATCGGTTAAGTAGAAGTACTTGCTATAAGGTTTATCCGGTACATCCGTTTGCCATATGCTTCGAAAAACCTAAACATTTTTTGCTGGGTATTTACAATGTAAAAATATTCCCGACAAAAAAAAATAAAAAATATCAGAAAATAACAATTATTTTTTTTTTTTAATTTAAGAATCAGAAAATTACAATTATTTCTAACAAAAAATATTAGAAAATTTGCTACTATGTCATTACTTTTAATGTTTAATTATATCCGTCTTTTAATAATTTATATATTTGTACTCTTATATTATTATTTATGCTATATTATAAATAAAGGTTCTCTCTGATGCACAAGTAAAATTAATAAGAAAAACTATTATTTCCGTGCCATAAGCTGTAGGAAAACAAATATATCCTCTTTAAGTTTTAGTCTTCAGAGATTTAAACGTAACATTTGAATAATATTCATAGGGATAAACATGTTGTTATTGTTCTATACTACTTTTGCGCTGTGGTTGTTACAGTGGCCGTTAAAAATGAAAAGTGGGATTTCTTCAAGTTTTCTACCACAAATCTTTGGGTATTTTCAGACTAATCTTAATCTAAACTGGGCACCACTACCAAAGTTGGAGCAAATGCTCTTTTTCAGTTATTTATGTTTCATAACTTATATTTTTTATAATTTAATAAATACATTATTTACAAGAAGTTTTCTTCTAAAAAGTAGCTTTCTGTGAAATTTCCAACAATCTTTGCTTTACCGAATTTTATCTAAATTGTATATTTAACAATATAAAGAGTAATGCCGGAAAAACTTCAAAGATATTTATATTAAAAAGTTATTATTTTATAAATTTCATTAAATTTTTTCGGTCCCTAGAACTTGAAGCTGTTTCTTTAGTTATTTGGGGCACTGAATGTGCGCTTCATTTTTTTTATCAGTGCTAGTTGTCGAGCTATATCTTTATGTCAAAATTGAAGGCACTTGCACGATATATATTAGCACACTCATGATCCCATAATACAGGTCTATGCAAGAGATCAGCTGATTGTTTTTTGCTCCCTTTGTTTTCATGCTGTGTTTGTCAAACTTCATATAAAAAAAACATAAACAATAATTTTTATGTATAGAGTTATTTTGAATATTATAGTAGGAAGGCGTTTTGTTCTTGATGCACACACCTGTCCCAAAATACCAAATGGCTTGAGCAAAATATTATAATAAGCTTACTAACATAAACCTTAAGCTTGAAAAAGTATTGAAAATAAATTGAAAAAAGCTATCGTAACAATTGTAGAAAAATCAAAACGGAACCCTCTTGAAAATATTATAAGTGCATGATTACTATAAGCTTACTCTTGCAATTGTAGAATAAGCTTATGAAAACAATATTATATTAACTTCTGTATAGAAAACTTAGTTTGTCTTAATATTTTTATAAGCTTTGAAGAATAAAATTCACAAATAATATATTTTTTAATGTTGAAAAAGAAAATTCTTATTATTTACTTCAAATTCATTCGATTTAATTTGTATATTACATACATATGCAACTTTTTTTATGTTTTTTATGTTGCAATTTACAAAATTACACGTGTACCCAATTTGCAATTGAAAACTAGATGTAAATGCCGCTGTAGAATGTATTGAAAATTATAAGTCCTTTGCAATGGTTATATTGTTCTCTTGAATATATGTATGAAGTTTATAAGCATACTTTAGAAACAGTTGCGTATAATAATAGTTTCTCAAGCATTGTTAAAAACTGCTTGTGAAATCACATTTTATAAACATTATTATAAGCGAAGTTAAGAAGAGCTTAAGGCCCACTATTTATATAAGCTTATTCTAAAGTTGTATTCGATTTTGATTACTGTATGGTATGTTGGGGTATTATTGGATCATGGGCACACTGAAAGGAAAATCTTAGTGCCAGCTATGACTTTCCTCATTGGATTAATAAATATTTTCACTAATAAAGACCTAACGTAATATTTCATTGTATTAATGATAAATGTTTCATAAAGTTTGATATAAACCACTTCATAAATTTCATGCAACTCTTTCATTCAACAAATGCAATAATTTCATTATACATATGAAATTAAGTTAATTAATTGTTGTAAACTGAGCTAATTAATTAATTGAAAGTGTATACCAGAATTCTGTTTTATTAATAATTTATTAATTATTTTTATGTAATTTTATTTTGAACTGAATAAGTATAAATATGAAATTTATTATTTCGGCTTTTTATTTCAATATTTGAGTTAATGTAAGTTCAAATTATTATATTAAGAGTGGAGTGTTGGAATATTCAAATCAGATCTGCAGAACGGATAGGCAACACTGATTTCGACAGGCCGCTACACCGTCTTATCAGCGTTCTTGTTTAATTTTACCACTTATGAAGCTGGCTGCTTTTTACAAGGACACATCAGCTATTTAACTAATTTTTGCCACGAGATAGAATACAAGACTTTCTTCATGTGAATTCTTGCATGTTGAATAAATACGTATTATATATTTTTACGAATAAATATCCATATTCTGAGCATAAAATTACTATAAGTATGAGTATGATAGACACTCAATACTCCCAATATACGCATGTGCCTTTCTAATTATAGCTGTAGAGCTTTTAAGTTTTTCGCATAAATGAAGTAGAGATGCGTTTGTGTGTTGTAATCGGATATACCCTGAAAGAAATGTCGATAGTAAAACTGTACTTATCCACTATTGACTTTGTCCCCAGTACTACTGACTAATTGTACCTTAGACAATGTTCTGTGCAATAAACATTTAGCATGTGCTTGTCATTGAAATGCTACTAGTGACCTTGGAACTATTGACCCCAGAGATTCACTAGTGCATTTTAATTATTCTAGTCAACAAATATAAAATTTTTAACTAGGTAAGGCCTTTAATTTAGATTTTCTATAAAATTGTTTAGTGTTGCGTACAGCCAATTTATTTTCAACAAAACAAATTAAAAGTAGAACAATTAGTTCACAATGTCACAAAAAAGTTACCAAACTTGTGAACAAAAGTGGTGACTTGGAGACGTTTGGCCCCTGGCCTCGTTCAGGGTACTTATAGTTGTTTGAATCTAAATATGTGTGCGTACGAATTATTTGTGCAACTATAATGAGTATACGCAGTTACTAAAATTAAGAGTAAGCACTTAAGTATATTTTTGTTGAGTACTTTTTGTCACTCTCTGATGTATGTCAAAGAAAATTTGCCATTTTTCATTGCAATTAGTGCACAACTTTTGATTTTATTCAAAATTTAGTCGCAGAACTTTTAAATTTCTTATAAAATTTTTAGTTTTTAGGCTCAAACTCGTAAAAGTCTCTGAAACTAATGGCCCATATTTCGCAACAATGCACAGTGTAAGATTTAGCCATTCTAGGGAGACAAAATTAAATATCTTGGAAAAAAATGAAGCTAGACTTATGAATTTCGGTACAAGGTGTTACTAGCCCAATATGTACGACTGTTAAAAAAACGCCAAAATTGGACTACTGCCACGCCCACCTCCCATACAACTGCAAATATCTTATTTATATCTGATATTATTCGTGTTGGATAATGAAAAAGTAAGAAAGCGGCGAGTATTCATGAGAATGTCTAAAATATATAACAATAAGTAACAATAAGTGTTTAATTTTTCTTCATTAGTTTTTATTAATTTTCGGTTTACCGCTTTCCACCTTAGCTTAAATCTAATATACACATTTTTACAAAACTTTGTAACTGCTCATAATCAATATGAGAATTAGAACTACTGCTTATTTTTCCACAAATATGGTTTACGGAACGGTCAAACCTTTCATTTACGGGTGTTTTAAGCCATATATCAAAAATTTCATGGTATGTGTTATTACCACTCATTATTTGTTTCTCTTTTTTCAGTCGGCAAATCTCCGCAGATAGTCTTATATGTGCCTTAAAGTAAGTACTTCAGACGTTCGTTTAAAACTAATTTGGCGTTGATGAAGCGTCATGAAGAAAAATGTTATCGATTATAGAATTTAATTTTCTTTTTCTTAACTTAACGAAAAGAGTTATTTTTTTAAATGAAATAAGACTAAAAGACTTTTCCAGGTTCTAAAAATAAATTCTCATGACATTAATAGCGAATAAATTGAGCTTCAAAACAAAAAAAGAATCGTTAAAAAATGCCATTCCAATAAAAAGTTACATGCTTTTAAAAATGAGCAATTTCATGTAAGTGTTTTTGTAGTTTTTAATTCACTCAAAAATATTCAAGTTTAAAGCACCATTATATTGTTATTGTTGACAAATTATGCAAACTTTCAGCATTTTCTTACTTTATAACAAGTGCTCTTTCATATTTGATAAAAATATTTACTCAAATTGAAACTCAAAAACAGACTTTTGTCCAGCTAGATTAGCAAAATCTTACACTGTGCAATGTTTGTTCGGCTTGAAGTTATTTTGTTGTCGCATTTTGTTTTTTTTTCTTTTTTACTGAATAGCACAAAACTTTCTCTAGTTATGCTAATTGAGGGAGTAAAAAGCAAAGGGATACAACAAGTACCAAATCTATAAAATTTATGTATATGCAAAAATCAGCACTTAATAGGAATATATATCACTCTACAAAAATTCAAACCTGTACGATGACCTCAAGAGGCGATATATGAATTGCATGGGAACAAAATTTAGAAGCTTAATTACTCAGAATTTTTTTATATGCACTTGTACCCCAGTGCTTTTAACTCCCTCAAATAATATATCTCTTACAAGTGTCTCTATTTTTAACATACCGGTATTATCTGGAAAATTAGAGCTGCTAAAAATGAGGTGCAGACAGCGTTGCCAGAATGATGATTTTATCATATTTTTGATGATTTTTAAACCAGACTATGATTTGATGATTTTTTTTCCCGAAATTATGATTTATTTTCTCGCAAATTATGATTTTTTTGAACTTTTCATATGTATATCGTCACAGAAAATGCAAAGGCCCCATTTCAAATCTTAAAAGTATTACAGGAGAAGGATGAATCTTGTTTAAATGAAAAATATATTTATAACTAGTGCAAAATTTTACAGTACATATAAGTAAAAAAGTACCCAACAAATTTATATATTTATTGTGAAATTTTGCACCAAGTGTCAACATTTTTTTTATTAAAATAAGTTTTATGGTTCTCCTGTAAAATTTATAAAATGTTAAATAGGGCTTTCTGCATATTCTGTGATGATATATAAATAGTTATTGAACTATATCATTCATTACGTTTTGTAGTTGTTTGGATCAATTAATAAAAGTTGTGTGGATCAATTAATAAAAGTCTTTAACATAAAAGTTTATGGTAGTGCATTGTATTAACTGGGTGGTACTTTCTCTTAATAAAGTATTTTGAATTTTCGACTATATTTCCCTGTTTTCGACTTTGGTTAGTTCTTTTTCGGTTTTAGGGAATTTTAATGTATAAAGTGGGGTACAGCTATCGAACTTGAATGACAGTCGGAAATTCATCAGCTTTGAAAGATAGTTTTGAATGACAAAACTGTCAATCATGTTGGATGTAAAAAAATGTTGTGGGATATTCAAAGTTTAATGCGCCAAATTCAACTCTGTTTTTAGTCTTTTTCTATCATGTGCTGATTTCTTATATGGGCATGACTAATATTTCCAATAGCACCCTAACTCGAGAACGGACTATCCGATTAGAATAAATAAGCCACCAAAAGATGCGTATTTAAATTCCCTTAAGTCATACATATTATTGTTTTATATTTCCAACTATTTCAGAGTTATTCAGAAATTACCGGCGAAATTTTTTTGGAACAATTAATTTTATTGTTTTCAAAAACTCATAAAAGAAATTAAAACTGCAGACATTTACAATTTTTTCATTAGTCTGACAGCTAACTAGACATAAAATAAGCCATGAATCATGAAAATCGATGGCAAAATTTTGATTTTATTCACAATTAAGTGATAAAAATCACAATTTCCATACAACAGGAATATTTCAATTAGTTCTCTCACCTAATTGTAAATAAAATCAACATTTGTCTGTCGATTTTAAAGGTTTTTGGCTTATAATATTCCTAATACACTTGGCTTCCCTCTTAATTTTTTCATGACTTTTTCAAAACGAAAAATTTCTGAATAACTCCGAAACAGTAAGAAATAAAAATAAATAAATATGAATGACTTAAAGGTAATTTATTCTTTATATTTTGGTGCATTATTTATTCGATTTGGTCAAACCATTCTCGAGTTATGGTAAAAAATACTGATGTACCTGGTGAATATATTAGTCATGCCCATTAAAAAATTTGTACGTGATGGGCAATATACTGAGCACGGATTTGTGAATTAAAGTTTGTATATTCCACAGATTTTTATTTCAAGGACGAAAAATATTTTCTTTCATACATGCACTGGTCCGATTTTATTTCTCGGTGGAAGTTATTTTGTCTCATTTGTATATGTTCTTACAGTCATGGCGATATTTTATATACTTCGCTGATTGCTCCCGACTTTCAAACTTTTTCAAAAATTTTTGCTATTACATACAATTTTAAAATGTACAAGAATCTCTTTAATATTGGTTGCCAAGAAAGTAATAACCCTCCCATCTAGAAGATGACATGAAGGATATCATATCATATTAAAGAACTGTTTTTGTTTTAGTTTGCTATAAACGTCTCATTGTTCAACTTACGAATACGAATTTGTGATGATTTTTTATATAAAAATATGATTTTTAATTCGTCAAATGATGATTTTCTTCGAAAAGCTTCTGGCAACGCTGGGCACAAATAGCTAAAGAAACAAATTCCAGTTTTAGGCAACGAAAAGGCTTATCAAAATTTGTAAATTAGTGTAGTAATTTTTAAGTTTTGTTTGTTAATCCTTTTTTGGATATTGCTGTTTATTTAGTTAAATATGCGATTTATTGACTTGAAGAAATTCCACATTTAATTTCTAACGACCACTCTAATACTTATACATATATTATTTTTTATTTATTTTAACTACAAAAGAAAACAGTTTTGTTTGAAAACATGTTAAAAGTTGGTTAGATACTTGCTGCATAGTCTGGCATAATCTTTTTCATTTACATTCATTTCTCTTTTACTGTTTACACGCCTTTTTAACGCCAACATGAAAAACTTGTTTTTTCGCAAAGTATATGTATGACATCTAAAAGTGCATAAGACATGGAAAAATGATGTAAAAAATATATCGTGTATCTAGAAGGTGTAACGATACTTTGGCTGAAAAGGATGTTCATTTAATAATTTCATGTTTACCTCAAGTATGTAACTGCGAATTATGCATGTATATTCGCTTATCACAATCCATGTACTGGTGCTAAAAGTGTGCTGTATAAGTAAAATACAACTAACACAAAATTTCACTAAGGTTTAAAGCTTTATTTTTGCTCAGGTTGCTAAGTGTTTTAATTTTTAATTATAAATAGCGGAAAGGAATTATTAAAAATAGTTTTTATGTAATCACATATTACGAGCAATGGCTCCAATCGAAAAAAAGGATATAAAATGTACTTATATTTGAAACTTAAGATCCGATTACAGAACGGAGTATAAAAAAATCATAGAGGAGAACATTTTGAAACAAACCTTGAGCTACAGGGTGTCAACCATAGCTACTTCGAGCATGCAAACCCTGTCGGCCTCATAAACCTTTCAATTATTATATGATTGTAATAAATCTAACCTTGGTGAAAACTTTATTTATCTGAATTCATGTAGTCGCGCAAAGTCAAGACTTTGAAATGAGAGTGAAAAATGGCTAAATTTTTACAAAAATAGAGCTAAATTGTTCGACGTTTTTCTCAAAATTGTTTTTAAAGCTAAAATTTTTAATTTCAACATTTCAAAAGAATAGACTTCAAAAATGACTGCAGTTGAAATTTCAAGTCGATTAAGCTATGCAGCCTACATCAAACATGGACGAAAATGTTGAATTTTTCTACGAATTCTAAATTAGCTAATATAATGCCGGCATATAGATTAGCTAACCACAACACATCAATTTAATTTTTTTATTTTTTCCTGTTTATTAAAAAACATAGCAATCCTTTTATGTATAAAAAATGTTAACGATATATTAAACGCTAATTTTCTATGAATTTTTAATTAAAAAACAAATATGTGAAGAAATGCGAATATACGATATTTTTAGAACAACAGTTGCGTATGAGTGATATGGTGGTACCTTCATATTAGTCATACGCGCCATATCAAAAATTTTTAATATCCGCATTTTCTTCACATATATAATTTTTTAAATTCAAAATTCATAAAATTCTATATTTGAAAATTATTTCCTTCAAACGTAGGCTCAAAGTCCACTAGTCATGGTGTATTTTAAAGAATGTGTTGAACAATGCATTAAATAAATCTAGACCGATAATTCCATCTTTACGTAAGGCACAGCCAAATGAAGTTTTATGTGGAAAAACCTCTAAACAGAAAAAATAGACAAGAATTATATTCAATAAAACCATGTTATTAAAAAAAATATGAATTTCAATAACATTTATCTTTAACATAATAAAATATTTCGTTGTAAGTATTTCTTTTCCATGCCGGTTATTTCTTTTCTTTTTATACATTAGTACTTTAAACGAGTTGTATCCCATAAAAAAATAAATGGGATATGGCTCAGCTATAGAGTGTATGCTTTACGTCCGAAAAGCCCGGGTTCGTATTCCAGCCATGTCAAAATTTTTTTAATTTATATGTATATTTTTATTTTGAAATAATTTTGTTATCAATATAGGGGAATTCTTTATCAAAGGAAATTTGAAAAAAAAATTGAATACCGGGATTTTTGTTATCAAAAACGAAACTTATTTTTTTCTGTGTAGGGGATGGTCTTGTCGCTTTAAACGCTACATTTTTGCTTATTGATATACATACCTATTAGGTTAGAAGTTACCGAACTCGTAAGTTGTTTTCAGCCGACAAAACACATTTATGATGAAATTAAATGATTTTCGCCCAGCAGCTAAATAATTGTTGTACGCTAAGTTATGCCAATTCTTGTTAGAACATTATTACAATAATCTTATGATAATGTCATCTAAACCAAATCATATTTATTCAACCAACCGTCCATTTCTTCATCCATCATACAACTCTACCTGTATCTGATTAAGATTTCGCGCGCAGTCTAAAGAAAAAAAACGTAGTGCAACTATGTATACTACAGGCTATAATGTGCAGAACACAGGAATGTTGCACGCATGCATGTCGTATAATTTTTAAGATCTACGTGTGCAAAACCGATAAATAACAATAACGTGTTAGACTAAAGTTATGCTACATGTGTGTGTGTTGATGTTTTATTTGCTCTCATAAATGTTAGGGAGAAAAAAATAACTTTAAATGTCATTGCAACTTTAACATGAAACATTTTAAAAATGTATACAAATAACGATTAACGATATAGCAGACATAGAACGTGAGTAACTAGCACTTTTAAGGGATAAAGTTAAACAAAAATAGAAACGTTAAGAGAAGCGGCTTCTTATAATTTTTAATTGTTTACTAGCCTTTGCATCTATCCGTAAACTGTATTTATGGCAACCACGCAGAATATTATGCAGTGTTTGACTAGGACATATTACCCCAAAATTCAATAAACAGGCAACCAAAAAACTTCACGGCAAAAATCCATGCCAAATCGAAATCAATTCAGAACGACCATTTCCGATTTCAACCTGCGACCCACAGGACAATTATAATTTAAAGGTTTTGGAATCGAATGAACTATGCAATAAAATTACACTCTACAACACGAAAAAATTACTGGGTTCTGTAAAGCGATTGTGGTAGAAGAGACAAAAAAAAATATATATACTTGTGCTGCGGTATGGCAAGATCACATCGAAACTTAAATTTAGTTCATGAAACTACATATTATGTGTTCTTTACTTATGGGGTATAGGGTATGTTCAGCAGATTTGTATAAAAGTTAGAGAAATTATTTCTGTGGACTATATTAACCTCGCAGAAAAAAATAAGTTTCGTTTTTGATAACAAAAATCACGGTATTCAATAATTTTTTTCCAATTTCCTGTGATAAAGAATTCCGCAATATTGATAACAATATTATTTCAAAAGAAAAAAATATATAAATGAAAAGAAATGTTGACATGCCTGGGATACAAGCCCGGGCTTCCCGAACGTAAGACATGCTCTAAAGCCGAGGCATGTCTCAGCTATTTTTGTATGAGATAAAACTTGTTTTAAGTACTTATGTATGAAAAGAAAATAAATAATCGGCATGGGAAAGAAATATTGTATTAAGTTAATGACAAATGTTATTGAAATTGATATTTTTTTCAATAACATGGTGTCATTGAACACAATTCTTGTCTATTTTTTTTCTGTGCTCTAAGTCCCCCACATAACGGTGATTTTTAGCTCTTTTCTAACAAATCGTAATAAACACCCAAAAATGGGGGAGTGCTGGGAGAAAACGTTCTACAAAAATGTTGGCCAAAAAATGTTACTATAGTTGAGGATCTGTAGATCTATAAACAACCAGGCACCATACTCAAGTTGTACACCAGAAACTATTGAAAACCTAAACTATGTTTAAGGGTTAACTTTATACTTATTCACAATTAGTACTCGGCATAGGAAATTTTGTAAGTCTTACGTTTAAGGCATAAGACGTGTTTAGCACTTTTATGTAAAACAGCACGAAAAAAATTTTACTGGAACATTTTAACCCTCTAACTTTCCGCTTTATAGGCTTTTTTGTACATATTTGAAAAAATGGCAAAAAAAACTCCCCTTCAGCAGCAATATAAGTGCTTAAATGTTGTACAAAAATATTTACCATAAAATTCTACTATAGGTATTTAAAGAGATCCAAGCTTCAGACTTAACTTGGAAGCTATAAATCATTGAAAACTTAAAATGTGTTTAACGGTTAATTTCGTACTTATACACATTTCGTTCTCGGCATAGAAAATCTGGTAAGCTTTGCGTTTAATGTATAAGAAATGAAAATATTTTTTATGTACAAGACCACGAGGAACATTTTTGTACCTTAATGTTCCAGAAAAATGTTTGCCCTAATATTTTCTATAAAGTTGCTGAACATACCCTACATCTCAGATGTAAAGAGCACATAGTTTCATGACCCGATATGCTGCACGATTAGGCCAAAAGGTGGGAAACTTTAACCACCGCCCTACCCCCTCTAAAACAAAATTCCGATGTGACCTTGCAAAACGCCGACAGACGTTTTTTTCCTTTTTGGTCTCCTCTACCAGAATCAGTTTACAGAACCCCGTAATTTTGAAAAAAAGATCGAAATTGTTGTATAGTGTTATAAAACTGTGGGCTTTGTTGTTATTTACGGTACAAAACAGCTTCCGAAATGACACGCAATTGGGAAAATCATTTAAAATTTCGTAAAATTTTAAATTTTATCCACTATAACCCGATAATTTTTTAGCCGATCAAAGCAAATTAAACACTATTCGAAGCTTAATTTAATAGCATTTCAAACAATTTATTTTAATTAGCTCAACGTTTGTCTCTAGATAGCGCTTTAAAGACAAGTATAGAGGAAAAAATACGAATTTATCGTTACCTGAACAATGGCCGTGCTCAGTACATCCTAATTGCTTAAAACATATATTTAAGAAATTATTATTCCAAACATAAGCCATTGGAAAGCAGTTTAATTGTAATCATAAAACTTAAATCAAGCTTTGAGCCATCTTATGTACTATAACTTCGGAATTAGAAACTTTCCAAGCGTATAAAAAAAATTTTAAACTAACATATAGAGAATATAAAAAAGGTTTTCTTGGAATACATAAAGTAAGTTTATTCAGTCTTTGCAGAAACACTGGTTGTTTCCTTTATGAATTGTTCACCACGTACCGGTCTTATGCAAGAATTAAAAATTAACAAATTATATTAAAATATATATAAAATATAAGTGTAGCAACTGATACATTGTTTATTATATATGTAGAAAGAAAGTCATCTATAATTTGCTATAAAAACTTTTATATCCAAAAATAATAATATGACCTTGTAAAATTGCTCCGCCTGACGATGGTGAAAATCATTGAGGATAATAACAATATTTTAAAATTTTTTTTATCATATATAGAAAAATTCGTTGTCACAGAAAATTCAAAATCATTTGTTTATTCAATCGACACATTTCCATAGAGCAATGTACAAAAATCTTCATCACAGAAAATTCCAACATCTTTTTATGTGTACTGAAAATCAAAGCAGCATTTTTTATAAACCACTAGGACCACGTTTTCTGGCAGCTGGCAACTACAATGGTGGGTATACGTCGGTAATGGCTGCAACCAAATCCAGTCCGAAGGGCCATAAGCAAGCTGCAATCGGTAGCCGCAATTGTTGTCTCTGTTTGGCGTTTCCAAAGCAGAGTTTGTTGGTTGTTGGTTCACACCACGATAATGTAATACGTAATTTTCTATGCCGCAATATGTCATCAGCAATCAGGTGTCTTAGATTTCACATATTGATCTTCGGTTGAAATCATATCTATGCTGGTTTACATAATTTTTAGTAAAAAAAAATTTTTTATTGCATCAATTCGCCACATTGTTCTTTATATTAATAGGTTTTGGAACTAATCTCCACTTTTGTAATAATATTTATATCGAGCCAATTAACTCTATATTATTGTGCTCTTAGTGTTCTATTATCTTGTAATCCGTTAAAAGTTTCTATAATGCATCTTGAGTTTTCTTCTCCTATTAAGAAGAATTGTTAACATAATTCATCTTCATATTTCAAATTAAATATTTTTTATAGGGTAATTGATAAAAATATATAAATTTTGTTTTTCTTGCTGAATCGACTGCTTTGAGACAAGGCCGTAAATATTTTTTAGTAGTAAAAAAGCACAAAAAGGCTGATGACGGTTCTCTATTATCATTTGCTTCAATCTACATAAGTCTTATGAGTAGCTGTTGTAAATGCAGCAGTTTTCTCCGCTAAATGGAAATTTTAAGTGCTTTTGTAAATATATATAAATACGACTTCGTAATTGCCGTATACTTTAAGGTATATAAGCGAAGTCTCGTCTGTTTAAATTTTTATATTCTTATTATACGGTGACCATTAATTTAATGAAAAAATTGTGTACACATCTCTGCACATTAATAGCCAGTTCATATAGAGCTCATATAGAGATAAGCATATCTGTATGTTTGATTTTACGGCCCTTTAATTAAACGCGCTTTTGAGTTAAGTGTACAAATTTTATATTTTTTTATATTTTTTTGCATAATTGTATACAATTTCCTGTTTTAAGTGTACTTTAGCTAGGGTTTCCATCCATCCTCTTTTCCCCGGACCCAATACTTTTTTTAGGGCGTCCGGGGTGGTCCTACGTTTTTTTAGCAATTGTGCGGAGTTGTCCTTCTTTTTATACTTAAGATTTTTCAGCTGCTTAATTATTTTATTTTTCTGCTTAATAACAACTGAGAGGAGTTTTATATAACAACGAGTTACAGCACAAGGTTATCTACTTCATACAAAATGCAAAGTAGAACTTATAACTGAAGACTACAAAGTCAATTAACAAAACCACCCGAAAGGGAGCATAGATCGAAATCGCAAAAATTTGCGATTTACTTGATATTCGTTCTTAATGAAAGATTTGATGGTTTAGTACGAAAACATTTGTTTATCCACAATGCTTGATTGTCGGTAAGAAAATAACGAATATTTCAATTGCAGTCTAATATACTTCCGTATCAAAAACTCGTCTTATTGAGCTAGTTCACCTCACGGGTATGTTCTGACACTTACATCTCGCACATTTACTTGGTATTGGTTCTTAATGAAAGATTTGATAGTTTGGTACTGAAACATTTGTTTATCCACAATGCTTGATCCTCGATAAAAAAATAACGAATATTTCAATTGCAGTCTACTAATTCTATATCAAAAACTCGTCTTATTGAGTTAGTTCACCTTACGGGTATGTTCTGACACTCAGACCTCGCATAACATTTGTGATTGCGACTTGAACTCGCAACAGAAGTGTGCTGTAAATCGCAGTCGCCAGACTTTTGGCGAGTTCAAATCGCAAGAGAATATTAAAGTGAACTGATGAATTTAGACTAAGCTCAACTTTAAAGAAACAATAAAATGATGAATGAGTTAAATTAAATATGTTTTCTTTTTATTTGCATCAAAAATAGTAACACATTCTTACAATTTGTATTAAATATATGAAATTTAAAAAATTTTGTTTGGTTTTCTTTATCCATTGTTTTCTTCTGCACAGCCTATTTTAATAAATAGCTGATCTATTTAATACGGAAAATCACAAGCAAAACGCGTGAGTTTCGGAACACGAAAAATCAAGTTTGGCAATTTCTGACTCACCTGTTAATGTAGCTTCATATTCTACAACTATGTATTGCCAACGCGGTAACTCTTACACCTCGTAGAATTTCTTTTAAGTCAATAAAAAGTAGGCTTTGGAGCCCTTTTCCATAGTACGCTGTAATTATTCTAAAGAAGAAGTGGAAGGACACCTAAGAAATTCTAGTACATGTAAAGATACACATCCGCTTATTTTCTAGTGCAATGGCATCATATACATAAACTAGAAAACCATTATCAGCCTCGCTTTAGTTTTCAGGTGAGTTCTGTTGCATCTGAGAGATCATTTTCTACTGCAGGACTTGTTCAAACAGAAAAAAATTGGGAAAGGTTTGTTTTTAAACAAAAATTGTATTCATATTGGCGCATAATTATACTCAAAACAAAGTATACTTCAAGAGTTCATAACCAGTATTTTGCATGGCAATACTGGCTTAATATTTTTAAAATAAACTTTGCTTAGTACTATGAGTGCGCTCCATTGATTTTAAATTCTGATAAATTTTATATAACCTCTGTATAACAAATAATAAGAAAATAACTCCACTTCTGTTTTGTTTATTTTATTTTTAATTTAAATGTTTAGTTATTAGTTATTGTTTGTACGCTGAATTTTGTATTTTTTCGACAATTATTCAATAAAAAAGATGTCATAAGAAATGTTTAAGTCGTAACATTTTTACTACCCCTTTTGATTATCTACACCTCTTGCCAACAAAACAAAATTTAATGCAACTAATATTTCATCGTGTAAATGCAGTCTTACATCGAAAGTTTTGCATTGTGGGAAGCACAGTACTGTCGTTGTTATTTGAAATGATACGGCATCACTTATTTTGATTGACAAATGTGTGTTTTTTTAAATTAACTTATTTATAAAAATATAGTCCTCTTTTTTTTGGCCAAATGTCCTTGTTTTCTCAAAACAGAAATGGCACCCCTAACTTTACCTAACTGCACATTTAATACAAAGGCTCCTTCTAATTAATTTAATACAAAAATGATTTAAATTACAAAAATCTGATGCCGCTATGCAAAGTTATGCTATTTTTAACCCAAATTGTCCGGGAATGTGTTTTGTTTTAAATTTAAATACGGCTCCCCGAATATATGGGCTCCCTAAGATTCACAAACCGGATGTTCCTCTCAGGCCCATTGTTTCTTCGGTGCAAGTTCCGTGTTATAAACTATCAAAATACGTGGGACAAATTCTGAAAAAAAGTCATCTCTACAGAATACAATATATTGAATTCCACAAGACTTAAAGAATAACTAAACAACATCACCCTGGAAAATGAAGAAATATTAATTTCACTGGATGTCATTTCCCTTTTCACTAATATTCCAGTAAGTAAAGCCATAAACATAATAATGGAAAAATGGACCACCATTCAGAACTACACAAAAATGTCCAAGCCGATGTTCTTAAAAATACTTCGATTTTGTCTATATGACAACAATTATTTTGTATATGAAAATGATATTTTCAACCAAATTTTCGGGATGCCGATGGGAAACCCTCTATCACCTACTATTGCGGATATAGTGCTGGACAATGTATTAGACGAAATTCTAAAGAAGTTACAAAATGAAAACATTAAACTGAAATATATAACGAAGTATGTAGATGACATATTAGCCATAGTAAAAACCGACGAAAAAGATAAAATTTTGAAATTCTTTAATAACTTCCACACGAAAATACAATTCACTATGGAAATAGAAACAGATTCTTCAATTGCGTACCTAGATACCAGAATATACAGGAGAAGTAACAAATTAGTACTGAACTGGCATAAAAAAGATACAGCATCGGGCAGAATCATGAATTTTAATTCAAATCAGCCCAAAAATCAGATAATTAATGCCGCAAAAAATTTCATCTACAGAATTCTCCATCTCAGTGATACACAATTTCACATAAACAATATTAGATACATCAAAAAAACTTTAATGGAAAATAGTTTCCCTTCAAAATTAATCCACAAAATGATTGACGAAACTAGTAAAAAACTAAATAGCAATATCACAAATGAAACCACTATTAATAATGAAGAAAAGAAATATTATAGTGTACGTTACATCCCTGGCTTGACAGATAACACAAACATCAGAAACACAATAAAAAGCAGAAACATTAATTTCGCATACAAGCCTAATACAACACTAAATAGAATATTTTCAAAGGTAAAAGCGCCAATAAATAAACAATAACACATTAATGTAGTTTACGAAATAAAGTGTAAAGGTAATCAAAACAACAACTGTGATATGTTATATATTGGTACAACAAACCGCAGTTTAGAAACGAGAATAAAAGAGCACAAGAGTGATAATGAGAAAAACAAAAATTCAACAGCACTACCGCAACACTTACTGGCCACTGGCCACACAGCTGATTTTGAAGAAGTCAAGATCTTAGATAAAGAAAACATTGAAAAGAAAAGGTACACTATAGAAAGTTTGCGAATTCAACAAAAGAGGGAAAAGACGATGAATTTAAAAGAAGATACGGACAACATCAGCACAAGTTCGAAAGTGGAAATAAAGTAAACCTGTGATATAGTTTTTTAAGTTGTGTTCTTTGTTTACTTACTTTTTTTTTTGTAAAAAAAATGTTTAGTTTGAAATATTTATTGAACAAAATCCACCTAAATTGGGGTTTTAAAAATAATTGATGAAAATTAAAATAATATTGTAAGTTTTATATTGAAAAAACGTGCAATGATAACAATATTAATAAAATGTTTTTAACAAATAAATAGATTTCCCATCCCTTGATAAAGTCAACAAATAATTGACGAAACGTCGGGAAAATGAAATAAAATAATTTGTTTTATTTGCATTATGAATCTTAAGGCCTTATTAGCTCATTTCAAAATATACAAAATAAAATTTAAGAAATTTTAGTATTTGACATATTGTCATAATTTTATTTTTAATGAAATTTATTTGCTGGTGTTTAAGCTTGTCTATATGCATTTCATTGACGCTTTACCAAATCGTCAGTATACTTCAAACACACTTTTGAAGAATTACAAATCCCTTATTTTATGTACAAACTTTCAAAAACCATTTGAGAATTCACAAATATGTTAATGATTTTCAAAAACAAACATAGTAGGCTTTGAAAATTTTCAAATAATAATAATTTTCAAAGCGACAGCTAAAATCAAAATTAACCTTCTAATGCACTTATATTACCAAAATTACTCTAATATTTTGAACTTCTTGAAGGAAAGGTGGTTCATCCCTCCCCAGAGGGGCCTGTCTACGCCAATGGCTTCACTAAAGGTAAGGTTTGCAAACAAAGAATATTTCATATTAATAATAAATGTTTTCCACAATATATCTAGAAACTAAAGTATTACACGAAAAATTTCCATATAGCGCCTGATGCACCCATATGGTAGCGGTACAATGTAATGCGTCAAATTTGGGTGAGATATATATTTTGTAATATGTTGATTTATGTCAAAACTAAATGTGACTATTCGGTTGTATATTTATAAAAGAATATTTTTCGTAAATACAACAAAGGTAAAACGAAAGGATAACTTACTTTTTCATGTAATCCATTTTTTCACTATTTGTCAACTTTTTTTAAAGGTTTTTGAAAAGACCCAATAACTAAAAAAAACAACTGACTTACAAACAATTTGTAAATGTTAACAGGTATATCTATGATGCTGTGCAAGTTATTTTGTGTAAAAAGTTTTTGCATTTGGATTGCTGGGAAGCTTCTTATCTAATGGTCTTTCGCGTTACCATATGGGTGCGCCCGGACAATTCGGGTTAATATTACTTTTTATAAACAAGTTCCAATGTATTCAAAAATGTTGATATTTTTATTGTTATTTAGTCAAAACGAACAAAATAAAGAGTCGGCGTAATAAACTTTAGGTTTGTCTTATCATTTTTCATTTCGAAGCCATTAAGGATCTTTCACAGTTTAAATTTAAAGTTAACAAGCAAAAACCCCAGTTGCTTAAAAAGTGAACTTTAAACAAATATATAAACCCCAACTGGGCACAAAAACTGAAACAAAACAAATAAAACATAAAGTTAAAAAAACCAAAAAATCCTCGTGGGTAAAAAATTAAGTCCAGTGTGCGGAACATAATGGCTTTTACAGTTGAGAAGCATTAAAAATCTTATTTCACATTAATGGTTCCGGGTGTAAACCTCGCTATGTTATGCAGACTGAACTTATTCTTTTTCGATTTTCGAATACATCCAGACCATGTCGAAAACTTTTGAAACCACTCTTCGTATTTTCAGAATTTATAAAACAATTTTTGATTCATAAAAGGCTTATGAAATAAATTTTTGTATGAAAATTAATTAATCTGTTTTTTATAAATAAAGGCATTAAGGTTTTTGATAAATAATACGGAAATGATGAAAAAAGTGTACGAAATTGAACGAGAGCATAAATAGTGTACAAAATTGGGCAGACTATAGAATAGTTTGCAAAAATTAAGTGTACAAGGGGCTAAACTAGTATACTATACGCTAGTGAACGGTTGGTCACCGTAGTAATACCCTTCACCACAGCTGCAAAAAATATATATGTATGCGTTTGTCACTCCGTTTGTTATTTAAAAAATATTTATTTGCAATCGCATAAAGTATATCTGTGGACTTTTGACAAAAAAAAAACAAAAGCAAGTCGAGTTGAGACAGTTTTACACTTATTGGTATTTATAAATACAAAGTTTTATGACACGTCGTTTTGTGTAATTGGGTTATTTCTAGGGTATTTAGTTAAAAAATATTAATATATATCAAATCTACCTTATCATAATTTTTGTTGATTTGTCACTGATCATCTGTGTCAAAACCTAAAAAAAATTTAAGCAAAATTCTAATCAAAATCATCTAATTACGTTTAATTTCCACATTTCCTGAAACTGCTACACAAAAGTTTCATTTAGCTCTGTAATAGTATTTTGCTCTCCTAAAACCAGGGCTGGCTGCCCACTGGGTAACACAAAAAAACCCACCCGGGTTTTTATGGGCATTTTGTTTAAAAAAACACAAGCGGGTTTTTTACGTTATATCCATTCAAACAGAGATGAAGATAATTTTGAAGTTTCATTTACAGAAAAATAAAATAAAATCATTATAAAATTCATATAAACGAATAACCCAAGTACATACACATGTATTTATATGCCCATTTGTGTGAATGTACATTTAACCCTAGTGGGTTTTACAGTACTTTTAATTTAAATAAAGATAGTATATTATATCAAAAAAGTTTTAAGACAATAATTAACAAATTCATTAAAAATAGTAGTCCAAACACGTTATTTTAAATCAGTTACCACTCTTGTGGCTCAGATTTGAAATGCTTTTAACGGCCCTTTTCATATTAAAAGTTAACGCGAACTTTAACAGCAAGTTTTCTATGCTGAACTTGCCATTAAAGTCCACGTTAACTTTTAATCGCAATTTGTAAAAAGGGGCGTAAGAGAGCTAATGCTTTTTCCAATCTAATGCGATTTAAAAGGTTACTCCTATTAAACCATAAGATGAGAACATTCTTTCTATTGATGGTGGCAATTCATTACTGAAGTGAAATAACCGCTAAAGTTTGCAGTTAAACATTATTAATTTTTATCTTTTAATATCTTCAACCATTGTTTTTTTTTGTGGAAAGTGTTCTGCATCTTTAATTTTAGATGCCAAAAAAAGGGTGCTAAAAATGGGGTGCTTTTGACATACGCATTCTTCTGCTAGCTTTTCGCTCTCTTTAGTAATTACTTTGCCCATATATTTGGAATGCACGCTTTTTAACAAAATCCTGTTTTGGCAGTAGTATATATAACATTGTTCAACAAATTACAGTCTATGCACCCTAAATAGCCCAAAAAACTAGTTTTTACCTTAAAAATTTTAGTTTTTACCGGTTAGGCTACATTTTTATTGAATTTTTTTACTGTCTTTGTTATTGTTTCACTTCTTATGTTGTTGATTTTAGTATTTACTATTTTTTTATTGTTTGTTGTTGTTTTGCCAAATATTGTTAGTGAAAAATTTGGAGTCGCTGTAGGTTATGCTGAAAAAAGTGAGTAAAATATGTAATTTAATATGATTATTTCGAACGTATTTGCTTTGTGAATCTCAATTGATTATTAGGCTAAGGTTCGTAACGTTATATTCAGAAAGAATTGGGCTGATTAATATTCCAACGTACACAGCAGAATAGAGTAGCGCCACTTTCGGAAGCCGCTACACTTCCATCGTCAGTGCTCACGTGTATTTTGCTTATCACCACTTGTCAGGTGGCTCTGTTGAATGTGATTTTAATTCTTATATATAAAACTTTTTCGTGAAAATTGAATACGAGAATTAAATCACTCTCAAGCTGATATTAAATGCACTTTCCCAATGTTGCCATCGGATTAGTTTTCTTCATTCCTATTTTTCTGATTTTTGTTCTACTAAGACAAATTTTTTGGTTTGATTTTATACTTAAGTATATATGAACATGTAAACATGTGAAAAGCTCAAGCCAGTAGCTAATTGTGGCGCTACTCTGTTCTGCTGTGTACGTTGAAAAATTAAGTTGATGTTAATTTTTTCCCTTGTTCCTTGGAATATTAATCAGCCCAATCCTTTCTGAATATAACGTTACGAAGCTTAGCCTAATAATCAATTGAGATTCAAAATATGTAATTGTTTCCTATATTTTTCAAAAAAAGAGCGGAAATAAGTTACTTTTTTTTGTACAAGATCAACATCTTGAAACACAATATAACATAACAGAGAATTATGCAATTGAATATACTATTTAAAAAAATTGTTAGCATAAACAAATAGCGAAAACCCAAAATTTTTAAGGTAAAAAGTGGTCTGTGTGAGCTAATAGGGTGGCTAGTCAAGTGCAATTGTGTTGTATGTTCACAAAAGTTGTTCAGCTCTACCGTAACTACAAGTTTGCCGAATATTGTTAGTAAAAAATTACGACTACCAGTAAGTTATTCTAAAAAAAACTTAAAACTAATTTTTTTTCTTAATTTTTTCAACAAAAAGTGCACGGAAAATTTTTTGGCGTTAAATGTTTAAAAAAACTGTTAAGCGTTAGAGTCCGCTTTTTATTATTGTCATATACAATTAAGCCGTATCATTAAGTTTGAATTGGCTGTTGGCCAAATATTGATGACACCGTTTTTTAGGGTCCCACTGATTTTCAGAAACTTTGGAGGTCCATGAAAAAAATTGGTCACCACATTCTCTAATTGAGTATAGGGTTTTACTACCCCGTGGTAGTAAAATCGAAACTGTACTGTCAAGTCCTTGTGTTTTTCCAAAAGTCTTCATTTGTCGCATAGTTGTATTAATGATTTTCTTGATAAATCTATACCGAAAAGGGCTAATGTGACAACATTGCTTAGATCATAAAAAACCAATTAAACCCAATAGAACCAAAAAAAGCCCAAGAAAACCCAAAAAAACCCATGATAAAACCCGCCGGGATGGGTTTTATTTAAAAAACCCGGGTTTTGTCCAACCCTGCCTAAAACTGTTGAAAAGTGGTTAAGTGGCTTAAGTGGCTTAAGTGGTTTTGTCAAAAGTCCACAGATATACAATATATGAAAATGAATTCAGAGATATCAAATTGCTTGAAACCCTATTTCTTATTTTATTTCTTAGCTATTCATTTATTTATTTATTTAATCACGGTCTATGGAATAATATCCTTACAGCCCAATAAAGTATGCTACATATATTTAAACATTTAACTGATTAATTAATGACTTACATTTAAGAACAAAATAATGTTACGTTTTATAATGTTAATATATACAGAAAAATCAATAAATTTATAAAAATCGTTAAAATTTCTGCATAGTCTCCTCAGAGAGTCAGCATTTGCATAATTTGTTTGAAGACACTTGAGATGAAGTGGTCTTAAGTTCCGACTAGATCTAAGAGGAATATTAAAGCTGATATTCCTAAGCAGGAATTCTACAGAAATGGAATCATTTAGCAGATTTACTAAAAAAGCTACGTTAAGCATTATTCGTCTACTTTTTAAAGTCGGCAAATTGATTGTAAAGAGTCATACAGAATATGGGGGAAGATTTACATTTGGGTTCCATGTTGTATTTCCGAGACAAAATAAATGGAATTGTTTTTGAACAGATTCAATGCGATTTTTCTGATAATCAGTGTAGGTGACCCAAACAATAGATTCATATTCTAGAATAAGCCTTACTAAAGATGTGTACAATCGTTTGGTTATTACAGGATCAGTACAACATTTGATGAAAGTGAGCACGCCACGAGCCTTATTTACACAGAAAAAACTAAAATTCGTATTCTATTACTAAACTCATAAATTCAAATATTTTTTTTACGGAAATGGGAGGACTTGTCACAAAATTCATAAAATTTAAAACTAAAATTCGTAAATATTTAATAAGAAAAAAATCGCATTTTTTTCTTTTAAAATTTTCTATTGGAATATTTAAAAATCATACAAAAATATTTTAAATTTATTATATTTTTGTATGACAAATTCAAACGCATGCGTGTTAAAATAAAAAGCTATGATAATTTTTTCTGCGTACCATCATGATAATATGCTTGTTAGAATTTAATTTACAATCAAGGAGCATGCCTACGTCCAGAAACGCCGTAACTAATTCAAGATTATTTCCACCCAACTAAAAATTACCATCAGCATTCCAACTACGTGAAAATCGCATATGTTTGCATATTTTTTAAAGTAAGGGCCCTCAAGTTGATATTGAAAATAGAAAATAAAATCGGGTCCAAGGGGCTGCCTTGAGAGACTCCAGATATCACAATAATATTTTTAGAGGTGACATTGTTGAAAATAACACACTGTTTCTAGTCTGTTAAGTATGATCTTATCCAATTTAAAGTATTTTGAGTGCAGCCCATAAGACGAAGAAGACTAATATTATCCGCGATACATTTTTCAAAGAGTTTTGGGCTTGCACTAAGCTTAACAATACCTAGGTTGTCTTCCACCAATCTCTCATATATTTACTTTTTTAACCTTGACGTTAGGTTTGGTTTTCCTTTTTCTTTTCGCTTTGACTTCGGAACGGTTCAACATGTCTACTTAAAATATTGGCTAATGTGTTTTTATCTTTTATTTTTTTAATTGTCTATGACATAAAAGAAGATAAAAAATAAGAACTAACAAATCTTAGACTTATCCTAATGGAATAAAAAGTGTTATCTTTATCTATTCATAAACTTTACAACAAGTTTAAATTCATTTAAATTGAATAAATGGGTATTTGTAAAAGCTATGAGCCCAACAAGCTTTTCCATGCCCGAGGTAGTAAACTTTGAAACCATGTAGCTCACCTTGTGTTCCAACAAGGTGGTCCAATTTGTAGCTTACTTAAAGCCTAGGCCCTCTTCTATGAACTTTGCATACATCGTTTTATAATCGAATCGCAAGTTTCAAATATACACATTTATTAAAAATTTTTTTTCAATTGGAACTACTGTGCATGGTGGCAAATAACGTCAATTGAAGTTAATTCATTGATCTTATTACCTGTCACCGAATCATTTCCTTGAGGATACTCTAAGTACTTAATATTTTATAAAAGGTATTCTGGATTCGGCACAGCCGAATATAACACTATTTCTCGTTGCTGTTGTGGTTTAACTTCAAACGAATTTCCTTTTACTTGAAGGCACGCACATACTATAACAATAGTAAATGTACACCATTGTGATGTATTTTCTGGGTGCTTCCTCCTTTAACTTCCGTGGTGTTATAATAATAAAAATGGAGATTTAACAAAACATTACCACATGCATTGTCTGTGCTTTTAAGCTGACTTCGCTTTTGTTTCGTTTCATTAAATATATTTTTCCTTATGGCCAGTTTATTCGTGCTAACAATTGGATAAAATTTATCATACCTTTTAAGCGAACTTTTTTTAAACCAAATTAATTTTACTGAACATAAGATATAATCAGAAAGCTGTTGATTTGTGTATTTCCTACAGAATGTTATGTGTATTTAATATGAAAGGTGTTCTTTAAGAACTATAAAATATTAAAATTTAGTAAAAAGCAACTCATTGGAGTCAATCGCAAGGATGCCGATGGCGAAGATACTAAATCAGAGAAACCAAAAATGAATGTTGAATACATTAAAAAGAGTAGAATTTGTAACACAAAGCATTGATTTCGGTGCTGGAAAAAATATATATGTGATCGCACAATGGTAAGCACTGGCAACTGCAAAATTAGGACAGGAAACAAGTATGCATTTAAAATTTTCTATGAATAAATGACGAGGTAATTTAAATTATCTCAAAATACATTCAAAACACGAAAGCAACTAGTTTGAATCATGTATAGATGGTCATAGTTTGACAACACGTAACTGATTTTTACAAATTTCTGGTTGAAGAGATCACATTATAAATAGGCTGAAAGCGTTACTAGCAATGAAATAAAATAACTGCAAGTTATATAAAAGATACTCCCAACTAATTTCGGTTTTTCTTATTTTAAGGATAAGAAAGTTTTTTTTGCGATTTATATGAAGTTTTATGCGTTTTATCAAAAATAATAAAAAGTTACTTGTTGTCAATATATGACCACACCATCGACATCTGTGGCAATAAAGAAAAAGTGCTTAAGTCATATTTTATAGTTCTGTAGGAGAGGACTTTCAAACAAGAATGGATTTTTAGAAATTGGCTCCCGTTGCACTTAATGCTGATTTTTCGTTCTTCGATTCTTTTAAGTTAGGAATATGTAGTTCTTTCTACTATAATAAAGATATTCAATTTGAAATTTAATATATCTGTGGACTTTAGACAAAAGCACTTAATTCGAGTTAGGACAGTTTTAAAAGTAGTGTCACTTATAAATGCAGAGTTTTAGAGCGTATCTTAATATTATAATATATTATTTGGGGGTCTAATGGGAAAGTGAGGCGCAAGCAAATTTTTTTATATTTGTTCACATAGCCACTCCTTTCTTAATGTCAACCCCACCCACTGTCTAAAAGACTTGGTGTCCCCTGTCGCGCTAACAAGGCTCTGACAACCGATCTTGGGCATGATAGACCTAATACTTTGTTATGGCTAAATACTTACATACTTATGCACGCCTGGTGTCGATGTTGGCAGCCCCAACACCAGGATCGGACGCTATGGCCTAATAAGCCGTACGTCTTAAATTATTAATGAAACCAGAGCAAGAATGAAAACTAATAAACCCGATAAAACGTTGACGAAATTTGGCATGAAAGCTAGGACAAGAATCGGAACATGGAAGGTACGTACTCTTTTGGAAACCTCAAGGCTTGCACAACTATGCATTACTTGTACTATGCGAAGTACGATGGTGCGAATTAGGAGAATTTACAACAGCAGAAGGTCTTACGGATATACGGGCAAAGCCCGGAATATCACGTTTGTATAGTGTTACGCCCCCACTTAAACCTCTGAAAACTCTACAAAAGAATCTTTTTATAACCATCTCGATAGCGTCCTAGCAACAGTGCGTAAGGGAGGCGTTCTCATTATGATGGGTGATTTTAATGATCAGGTAGGCGCAGAAAATGCCGATGTGTAGAGCAAAATGGGCAGGCATAGCGTAGGACGACTAACGGAGAATGGCAAAATGTTTCTGGCCACCTGCAGGGCCAATAATCTTGTCATTGGCGGCACGTAGTTCCCTCAGCCAAGAGTACACAAAATCAACGCGGTTCGTTGTTAGATGTGCGCAATGCATGAGATGCCGCTATTGCTGGCGATCACCACTTACTGGTTGCCACTGTGCGAATAAAAATCACCGTCATCAGGACGAACAACAGTGTATCACAATGAAGGTTAAATGTGGCAAAGTTGAAAAACCCGGAAATCGCCAACCAGTTCACTAATGAATGGATAAAATACGCTTCAAGTAGCACTAAAACCCGAATATGGCCGCATGTCAGGGAAATTTTCACTAAGGCAGCGAAAAACATGTGGGATATAAAACTACTAATAGGAAATAATGGATTAGCGAAGCTACGTGGAACTTAATGCAGAGGAAGGTCGCAAGGAGCACTGTTAACACCAGCAAAACATGCTTGAATAAGGCCAGGCAAAAGCAATTATACAACCGCCTCAATTTTGAGATAAAACGCAGTGCTCGGAGGGATAAAGGCAATTGGATCAACAACATAGCGAAAGAACTTCAAGCAGCTGCTGAAACCCATCGTGTGAGGGACATGTATATGTCTGTTAACAAGCTGACAAATAGAAAATTATCGACCAGAAAGCCTTTAAAAAACGATATGGGAGAACTTATAATATCGAAAACTTAACAGGTTACACTATGGGAGAGCTTTTACTCCGGCATACTATTAACATCTACTGATCAATGTTAACCCATTTGCGGATGTGCTTCACATACACCAAATGCCGACATATCTACTAATAGCACTGAGATAAGCGAAATCAGCGAATCGATAAGATCCCTCAAACCAAACAAGTCTTCAGGTTTAAATAATATCTCTCCTTAGCTGCTTACAGCCGACCGACCAACCAGTTCACGAAAAATTTCGCTATATGTTTTTACTTTCTGCAGTACGAATGCAGATACCACATGTAATTATATGCTAATACCATTAATGAGCCACCATGCAGCAGTTAAATTTTCTTTCGTATGAAAATATTTCCTCTTGTTTTGGTTATAGCCAAAACTACCAACGAACATGTTAAACCTTGATTTTCATCATTTAAGGAAAAATTAAATGAAAAACTGGCAAATAAACAAGGACAATATAATATTAAGTCAGAAATAGAATTGCCTTTGGCCGAAATAAATTGGTGTGTTTCCCTAGCAATAATAAAGAGAAAAATGTTAAGAAAGCGGAAAGGAAGCTGCAAAAAAATAAAAAATATTAAAGAATAAAGCCATGACTTTTACACTAAAATTTTGCTAGCAACATTTTTGTATTGCTGCAAGCAAAAAGATAAAAATAAAAAAAATTTAAATGAACAGAACATACCATGAAGCATAAGAAACTTTTTTGGTTCAATGTAACAAATTTTTTTTTATTATTATTTTTTCCGAAAACATTTTTCATACCTTTAGGTAAATATTTCACCAAAGAGTCTTTCATTCACTTATTCCAGTAGCCTTCACAATTTGATGTAGTTGTTCTTGCTATCCGGCCATATTTTATGATCAAAAAGGAAAAACGAAGAAATTAATTGCCACTTGAACCAAAAACGCTAAGAAAACAAAACAGTTCCTCTTTACTTTCAGTTATAAATTGCAAACCGTTTTCAACTAAATAACAATCTTTCACCCCTTCTTCTTGAAATTGGCATTTGTTAGGTATACGCTAATTCTTAGCAAAAGAGGCAGCTAAGTTACTTGTATCAGTTGCTACAGAATATTAGATATAAATTAGAGTGGCATTAGAATGTATGGAGAAAACTAAACTTGAGATTTTCATAAAATCCTAGGCGGATTATTGTGTTACTTAGTCTATAGCTGATATGGTGAAAATTTGAATTCGGACAACTCTAAACCGTGCCCCTTTGATGTCAAAATTCAAATATTGCAAAGATCGCCCATTTACCAACCACTCATTAGAAAATGCGCTAATTTTGCACTGATTCTTCTGAAAATCAGTAAGGGTGCTCTTTTGCATATGCCAAATTGTTTTCAGAAACTTTTGTTGGAAAAAATAACCCTTTGTTGGCATGTGCGTCAAAATTATAAAATTTTTTATTTTTGTTTACAAAAACAGACTATTATTTCATTTACAAAAACAGGCTGTTAATGCTGTCGTTTATTAAGTATTTTTAAGGTATTTTGTAAGTGATTTCCAAATATCTGACGGAAAGAGCTTTGAAATATCAGTGAAAAACAACGTCATTTTGACACAAATGACTCATAAGAGTTAATTTAAAAACAATTTTTTTTTTTGGTAAAATTTAGAATATTTCTAACAGCACCCTTGCCGATGTTTGGAAGAATGGGTGCAAAACTGACGAATTCTCTAATCAACTGCTTGGAAAACGGTGTATTCTGCAAAATTTTACAAGGTTGGCAACCGATACCGTAATTAATACCGCTACCGATTAAATACCATTTAAAATTGAGTACCGGTATCACTACCAATACCGTAATTGTTTTCGGTTGGAAAATACCGGTATTCAAATACCGTTTCGTTCAATACCGGTATCATACTGGTATCATCGTTTCGGTAGGAAAAATAATATAATACGGCAAGAATAAAATTAAATTTCAAATAAAATTTTTAGAAAATTTCTGTTTTGAAAGTCGAATATATTTTTAAGCACCTTAAGCAAACAAGGGAGGGGTTTCATATTAATTAGTGTCTGACCGAACGTTTGAAAGTCGGCAAAAAGCTGTGCTTGGCGTTCGGTAAAATTAAGTTTAAATGCTTTGCTGGGTTTGGACCTTAATTTTCAATTTTTGGAGCATTAAACATAACCTCGCACAGTGGAATACAAATAAACAAAATTATATAAAAAATGGATATATGTCAGCTTCCAAACAGGCCGCCTATAACCGTAAAAGAGTGTAGTTCAGCCTAAGTTATAAATTTTAAGGTTGCTACAAGGTCTTAAAGCAGGCCAACTCTTGTGTATTATATTACAGAATTTGTTTACACATTTTAGTTACTGTGGTAACCAAAGCGTACAAAATTGGACGTATTCTTCATTATACAAATATCAACTTTAAGGCATATTTTCTCCATACGCAAGGCTGGAATCATTAAATAAAAAGTCTGTTTCAGGATCTTATCTGCTGTGAATTATTCAGTAATCATGTTTATACCCAACTTCAAGTATGGTAAATAGTCCCGTTTAAGGATTTTTTAAAACTTTTCTTGGAATTTGAGATTTCCAATATGTCTCTCTTGCTTTGTATTCAGTACATAAATTAATATACAGTCACAGAAAATGCAAAAAGCCCTATCTAAAATTTTAAAAGTTTAACAGGAGAAGCATAGAACGTATTAACATGAAAAATATATTGACAATTAGTGCAAAATTTTATTATATATATATATATATATATATATATATATATATATATATACATATATATATATATATATATATATATATATATATATATATATATATATATATATATATATATATATATATATATATATATATATATATATATATATATATATATATATATATATACATATATATATATATATATATATATATATATATATATATATATATATATATATATATATATATATATATATATATATATATATATATATATATATATATATATATATATATATATATATATATATATATATATATATATATATATATATATATATATATATATATATATATATATATATATATATATATATATATATATATATATATATATATATATACATATATATATATATATATATATATATATATATATATATATATATATATATATATATATATATATATATATATATATATATATATATATATATATATATATATATATATATATATATATATATATATATATATATATATATATATATATATATATATATATATATATATATATATATATATATATATATATATATATATATATATATATATATATATATATATATATATATATATATATATATATATATATATATATATATATATATATATATATATATATATATATATATATATATATATATATATATATATATATATATATATATATATATATATATATATATATATATATATATATATATATATATATATATATATATATATATATATATATATATATATATATATATATATATATATATATATATATAAGTTAATAATTAACATATTTATTTTTAATAAAAGTTCAATTGCTGACACATTTCCGTTAGTTACAATTAATAATTATTTTACTTACTTTAATAAAGTTCAATCTCCTCTGTCGCAATTCAATTGCTGACACATTTCCATTTAAATTTTAATTCACGAATTTTTTTGTTACAACATTTATTTAAAGTGCTGACGACCTATTTGCACTGAATGCAATTGGAACAGCTCACGTTGCATTTCAAGGTGACAATTCTTAAGTTTGACAATTCTTAAGTTTTTATAAAGTCTAATATTAAGTTTAAAAAGATAATAATAGCAGTAGTCAATAATAAGAAGTCCGAATAAGAAGACATAGTCTTCCGGCAAATTAACTGCCTGGTTCACGATGTCGATCGATATGTTAAGCGAGCGTCATGAAGTCACTCATTATCGTTTTCTTAAGCGCCTCACTAATTATCGACTTGTCGGTCGTCAGGTGTTACGTTTCTAACGTAATCCATTTACTAATTGTCAAATTACTATATTGCCATACCAACTATTCCATAAATTAAACGCTTGTTTGAAAATAAAAATCGGTAAAACATGTTTTTGTAAGTTATATTTTTTCATATAAAATTTGTTTTCGTTTTACAAACTTTGGTACTAGTTGTTTTTTTTTTTATAGCACTGGTTAATTTTTTTTTATTTTCTGCCAGCACCATAGCTATTGCGTCTAGGAACAGTACAATTTTTTGTTGAATTTCAACATTTGTCCTTGCAGCTTCAGCTTGAACTTCTGCTGCAACGGCTATTCTTTTCGCAGCATCTGAAAGAGCTTTTGTTGCTTCAGTCAGGATAACCGAAGCATCCGAATGCTGTTTTGCTACCGCAGCTGACTGTTCGCTAACCCTTAATTGCCGGCGAAGGAGGCATACTTGTTCTTCAGTTGTAGTTTTTCTCTTTTTAGCAGAGGAATAGTTGGCCATATTAATATCGTCGCCTTCATCTTTATTCTGCCGTTTATTGCGCTGCATAAGAGGCGAAAGATGAGCTGGTTGTTGAGAGGGCTGTGGCAATTGCTTAACATCTTCCTGTCTGGAAGGTGTGACAACGCCTACTGCCTTACTACTCCTGGGTGGTGTATCCACCAATTGAGTGAAACAAGATTCAATCGAGTCTGTGTTTTTCGAAATTGTTCTATCCATAAGACCGAAAACGCTGCCACTAGGTGCTGCAGCTTTGGATAAAAACAAAGTCCTATCCACTATTTGCTCCAACTCAGAAAGTGAGTTCATACGGTAGAGACCACCACCAGTTTCTGTCAAACTTTTTTTATTTTCTGCAATTTTTTTCTTTGTTCGCGATTTTAAATCGGTCCAAGTCTGAAATTACACATACATTAATATGTTGCCCAGGCAGATTTAACTCCACATATTACGCCTCATGTAAGCAACATGTTAAAATGCATATGCATATGCTGCTCTGAGATAATTTTGAAGCATTGTGAAGCTAACTTAGCCACATGTCGTGTACTAGTAACATACATATTTACTTACGAGATGTGGCTGAGCAACATACATGCATGTGCCTTTTTAAATGTCGTGTACTGCAGGCTTAATAATACAAAGATTTTGTAAGGCTGCACCCAAGGAAACTTTAATCTGCTTCAATTCCACCAACATCAAAGTTTTGTAAACTCATATTGCTGGGGATAGTTTTGTTCTATGAACAGTTGGGTACACTAACACTATTAAAAAAATTGCTGACCTTTTTCCACTCAACAATGGTACGCACAGGTGGCCCATGCGAATTCAATTTATTGGAGAGTTTGGCCCACTGCTCTTCCACAGAGAGTTTGCTGCTTCCAAAAACAGCGGATCATCTACCAAACTCCGGATTTGCCTCCATATATTCAACCAGAATCTGCAGCTGCTGCAAAGTAGACTTTTTTATGCTGAAAAATTATTTTGGCGATTACTAAAGATGTTTTTGCTGTGTAATAATATTATTTATATACTTACGACTTGTTTTCCATTATAAAATATATAAAATAATTCACTTTTTGCTTTTTAATGTATTGTTTTTTATTTTCTTATGCCTCTGTCGACAACCACAACACAAGTGACTGATTTTGACATTTGTGCTCGCATGATATTTTATAGTGAGGCGCAAAAATGTATGAAAATCATTACGTTATTGTTCGCATTCATTATCGATCGACTTGATGTGCTGATAATTTTAAGTGAGGCGCAAATCAGCTGTTTGTCGCTAAAAAGGCATGCGACCGATAGCGGTCGACATCGTGAACCAGGCAGTTAGTACTCTATTCAAATTTGCGAAAAATTTTGATCAACACTGGTTTTTTCATACGAAAAATATGACAAGCAACTAATCATAACTAGCCCTTGAAAGTATGCTGCAATTGTGTACGTTTTAAAAAAACCCAATCTGTTTGTTGTAAATTCCACATGAAAAAAACGAGGCTCATATTATTTCGCATAAATACTCAAAATGATGTAGATACATTTCATATGTTTTTTTTACAAAATAAGCAGAGTACTACTTCTGCAGCAATTTTTCGTAAGAAATTCGTGTAAACTTTTTTTATATGGACTTTTGACAGCACTTCGACCGAAAGGATGAACAGAGTACCATGCTTAAGAAAGTAGATTTTTTTTGCTGGGCCGCTAAACCCTTTTATTCCTCGTTTGACAATAATCTTAAAAAAACCAAGCTAAAAAAGTCATCGTCTAAATCCCGCATAAGTATATGTATGAAAGAAATTATTTGATTTAAAGGAATCCCAATCTAGTCAATTATATACACTTACAAACTATCTTTGAAATTTGTGAAGCGGTTTCGGAGATCAGCGTGAAGGAAAATAGAGATACGAAACTTTTATATATAAGGATATAATCCAAGATTGGCTTAAATATCATAAAAGTAAGTCCCAAGATATCTCAAAAACTGCAAATTTGGTGTTGACATGTTTAAATCTATTAGAAACGATGTATTTTTAAAGTATCTTATTAGTTCTTAAGGATATTGTTTGATTTCCTATACATACTAAATTGTAATACCGGTAGTATACCGGTAGTAGAGTTTCGGTAGCGGTATATACTGATACCGATATAACTCAAATACCGCTACCGATACCGAAATAAAAATAATTTTAATATCAATACCGCTACCGATACCGTTATTCGTTACGGTTGCCAACCTTGAAATTTTAACTTTAACCTCAATGGACCACGGCGATCAGTTGTCCGATTTAGCTAAAATGCTCACCATATTAGTTTTAGACTAAATACCACAATAATCCACCTGGGCTTTTATGAAAATCGATAATTGAATAATGTCCATACTAGTGATGTTACGAATATACTGTTTTGCGTATTCGTATACGAATACGAATATCTGCACCAATATTTGCCAAATTCGAATACGAATATTCAATTTGAAAAACATAACGGCATGTTGTTATCCAACCATTTCGGCCATTAATAGAAGGGAGATTAAAAGGAAGAGAGAAGGTTATGGGTATTTTAAATGGTTGTAATATGGGAAATAATTATGGGGAAACATGTAGGCAAGTTAGCAGGTTGCCTATAAATGAAACGATGCTGTACCTATGACGAACTTTATCCCCATTTAGACTTTAGTACTTTTAATGGCTGACATATTTCGATAGGAACTTGGACTTATGCAGCTCTACTATGCAGTTCTATAAATTAAATTCAAATATATTCGGGAAATATACGCTTGAATTTGGCTAATACGAATAAGAATATCATGAAATGAGTGAATATTCACCGATACGAATACGAATCTTTATAACATCACTAGTAGATATGTATGTATGTTCAAGTAATAAATTAGAAAAAGGTTTTTTATTACGTGGTAGTAATAAAAAGTTTCAAATGGTTTTAAGATGCGAGCCGAGTTTTTAGTAAGGACTGATTATGCTATACAACAATTTCGAACTTTTTTCAATATTATGGGGTTCTGTAAACCGATTCTGGTAGAGGAGACAAACAAAAATATAATTGTGTTGGAGTTTTGCAAGGTGACATCGAAATTTTGTTTCAGGGTGGGGCAGGGGTTAAAGTTACCCCTTTTGGCCTGATCGTGCAGCATATCGGTCCATGAAACTATGTGATCTTTATTTCTGAAATGTATTGTATGTTCAGCAACTTTGTGGAAAATATTAGGGCAAACATTTTTCTGGAATCATACAAGTTATCCACCGCTTGCGTTGTATGTGGCTAAATGATTAAAAAATAAAAAAGCTGAAAATCCGATCAAAACCAAACTACCAACTATAGCTTGTGTCCTTGATTTTGAAATCTTCAGCTAATAAGGCCTAACGCATTTTATGTCAATAAAAAACTTTTTATTACATATTTACCCAACGTTTCGTCAATTTCTTGTTGACTTTTTCAAGGGTTTCGTCTATTTTAAATTAAAAAATTTTTTTAATAAATATTACAAATAATCACACCAAAAAACATGATTAACTTACAGAATGATATTAAATCATATTACAAATATATTATGGCTTTGATAAAAACCAAATATAATGGTAAAAAGTTTTTAAATTCAAATAGAACATAAAGATTAATTGATGTCACAGTTACACTTTACTTATTGCAACACTATAGCTTGTATTTATGTTATTCGTATCTTCTTTTAAGTTCATGGTTCTGTTTATATTTTGTTGAATGCGTAGACTTTCTATAGTGTACCTTTTTCTTCCTTTATTTTCCTTATCTAATATTTTAACATTGTCAAAATCAGCTACATGTCCAGTATTTAGTATGTGCTGTGCTAATGCTGTTGTTTCTCTCTGTTTTGTGATGTCATTTTTATGTTCACTCATTCTTGTCTCCAAAGTTCGTTTTGTTGTTCCAATGTATATTAAATCACATTTTTGTTTATCATCGCCTTTACATTTTACTTCATAAACAACATTGCATTGTTGTTGCTTTTCTACTTTGTGTTTCATGTTAGTGAAAATTGTACTAAGTGTAGAATTAGGTTTAAAAGCCATTTTCATATTTTCTGCTTGCATTATTGTTTTTAACTTTTTGTTGTCTGTTAAGCCTGGTATATAGGTTACACTGTAAAAATTATTTGGTTGATCATTGCTGTTACTATTGTTATGATATTGGGAATATATATTTTGGAGTTTTATTTTTGTTTCGTATATTAAATTATTAATAAGGTTTATTGGGAAACTATTGTCCTTAAGTAACTTAGTAATTTTATTTATATTTTTCGTGTGAAATTGCTCATCACTTATGTTCAGTACTCTAAAAATAAAGCTTTTGGCCGTATTAATTATTTGTGTTCTTGGTTGCGTTGCATAAAAATTCATTAATCTTCCTGAAGTTATATCTTTTGCATACCAATCAAATATAATGTTGTTGTTTTGTCGCTGTAGCAGTATGTCTAAATATGGTAGTTTGTAGTTTTGCTCCATCTCAACAGTGAATTGTATTTTTGGGTGGAAACTGTTGAGTGCTTTAAGAATTTCGTTTTTATCTTCAATTTTAACTATGGCCAATACGTCGTCTACATACTTAACTATGTATTTCAAATTTATGTTTTTCTTTTTCAATTCAGCTAGTGCTTCGTCTAATAGGCTGTCAAGGATTACGTCTGCTATTGTCGGTGACAATGGATTGCCCATTGGCATTCCAAATATTTGATTATATATTTTGCCGTCATATACAAAATAGTTGTTGTCAGTAAGACAAAAATTTAGTATTTTGAGAAATTGAGATTTGGGGATTTTTGTGAAGGCTTCAAGAATGTTCCATTTTTTCATTATATTTCTAATAGCGATGTGAACTGGTATATTTGTGAACAGTGAAACCACATCAAATGATATTATAATTTCATTGGGTTGGAGTGTAAAGTGCTGTAGTTGGTCTTTTAGTTGTTTAGAGTTTTTTATATTATACTCTGATGAAATTATATTTTTAATTACTTACCCAATGTGTTTGGATAATTGATAGCAAGGAACGTTCATTGAGGAAATGAATCTTCTTAACTCCCATTATCCCCTGTTAAGTCGACTATTCAGCACCATATTTTCATACGCTAATAGACTAAAATAAAGCCACAACATAAAAAAAATCAACCTGCAAATGAAACACCCGGCTTTAATTTTAGTAGCCTAGAAGATACAAAATATACTCTGATACAGACAGTGAATGTATTTCCAACCAAATGACCTGCATGATACAGGATATGTTGTAAATGCAGTCTGATGTTATTATTTCCCAGTAGAGAAAGGTGTACCATGCGAAATCACACAAGTTGATTTTTTAAATTTATCTTCAGACCAGGCGCGGATCCAGCTTGAGCTTTTGGGGGGGGGGAACTTCTAAGTAAAATATACTATTTTTCCATACTTCTTTTATAAACTCTATAGATATATACTCGTTTTGGGGGGGGGGATATCCCCTTTCCCACCCCCACCCCTTGTATCCGCGCCTGCTTCAAACCATTCACCCACACACTATTGTCACCATATACTCAACCAAAATTTTATTACACAGTGGAAATACAAAATTTTGCACGGAACACATGCCGTTGAGATCACCTGCTGATATAGTTGACTCTATTATAAAGTTTAAAGCAAACATTGAGAAAGTTTAAAGCAAACATTGAGAAAATTTTACTTGTACAAAATAGACTTGTAAAAGTATCGAGTATTTGGCTATCGAGTACTCAATACCGGTGGTTTTTTTTTGAGTACCCGATACTTAAAAGTAGTTACTCAATACTTTCAGAGTTGAGTTTTCCAAAAAAACAGATTGCAAAGTATGAGTGAAGCTGATCAAAACAATTTTAAATTTAAAGTATAAAAAAGTACTGCATTCCAAATAAATATAACTTTTACTTAAATAAAACGTAGTAAAACATACACACAGAAAAATTTCCATGTAAAATCGTCGGAAACAAGGTTAACTTAAAATTTTTCGGTAGTGATTTTGCTTCATAGGTGTTTCATGTTAAATCAACATGATTTACAATAATCTTGGAAGAAAATTTTTCCTTTTGAATTAACTATATTTCATGTTGATTTAATATTCCAGTACAAGTAAATCAAAATGAAGTTCATACTGAAATAATACGAAAAATCATATTGAATCAAAGTAATTTCGAGTTGAAACAATGTGAATTTGATATTGGAACAACACGAAGAATCATGTTGAATCAAAGTTATTTCAAGTTGAAACAACGTGAATTTGATATTGGAACAACACGAAGAATCATATTGAATCAAAGTAATTTCGAGTTGAAACAACGTGAATTTGATATTGGAACAACACGAAGAATCATATTGAATCAAAGTTATTTCAAGTTGAAACAACGTGAATTTGATATTGGAACAACACGAAGAATCATGTTGAATTAAGCTATATCAAGCTGAAACAACATGACTTTAATGTAGCTATTTTATTAATTATTTTACTTACGTGATAGTCATCAGAAAACTTTTCGTTGTAGCTGACTGCCCCAGCCAAGATTTGAACTCGTGCCACCAGAATGATAGTCAACGCGCTAACCACTGCAGCCACAACAGCTTCAAACTTTTCTTTACTTATACACTAAATAAATACTATCGTATGTAAAATGCATTTCATTTTAATTCAACATGATTTAAATGATTATTTAACATAAAACTTGAAATTAAAGTTATAGTCATGTCGATTGAAAAAGAAACTAAACGTTTATAACAAAATTGTTTTAACGGTGATTTAAAATTAGATTAATTATTTTCCGTTTAAAATTAATATGAAATAATGGTAGTTTTAAACCAGCAGCAGTAAATATTCGCTGGTAACTCGTTTTTTGTCGTAAACATGTCGTAACATGATTTGTAATCAAAATTGCGGCATGTGGATTTTACATTCCCTTTTTTTCTGTGTGTAATAAAACTGTGTAACTCAATGATGAAAAGTTAATAAACTATAATTTTTACGAACAAGATGGCAGTTTTAAAATTTTTATTTAATTTCATTCATCAATTCAAGAAAAGCGTTAAAGTATTGAGTAGTATTGAGTCAATACTTAATAAGTATCGACTAGTATCGAGTATTCAAATGCATCGATATTTTACAACTCTACTAAAAACTTACAGCTTCGAAATTATGAAATTTATTTTGTAGAAGTAGAACGAGATTTTTTTTAAATACGCATTTTAAGAGAATGATATCGTTACTGATCATCTCAGTTAAAATAAAGCTGAAGAAATATACCAAAGTGCTGAAAAAACTCTGAAGTAAAATAGTTTGGTGTTCACCTTGATCGTCGTCTAACATGGATATCCCACATACATACAAATCTGACCCAAATGAAGTTAAGAGCAGTTCAAAAGAATTGGCATATTGCAAGAAAGTCTACATTCTAAAATCAATATGGTTAAATCAGCTCCTTGTTATTTCAAAAATTCTTGTGCTCGCAAATATCCAGACGTGCCGATGTTAAAAACTATCAGATAATATATTTATTAAGTTTAAACGTTAATATCAACAATTTTTTGTCTGAAAATAAAATTTAAAAATAGTTTTCAATGCAGGGCAGCACGATACTATTTTATGTGCACTTCATAATGTCCTGGATATTTCTATTGTTTCTTTAAATATCAACATCACGTTTCATTAAACCATCGTCCAACTGCAAAAGAAAAAGACTGTCTGTCGCAATTAATAGCTGGTTTTATTTTTTGTATTTATGTCAGCGACTACAATTGCTTTTATTTTTTGTATTTATGTCAGCGACTACAATTGCTTTAGTGTAATACGAAATAAGTATAATTAAATTTTCTAAATCTCTTTTTGTACATTATCTACTTTTACACTCGACACTTTAAATATAGTTAACTTCATTAGCCCGTATTTGTATATGATGAATAAAATAAAAATTATATTTAAACTTGATTTCCATACAAAGTTCGTAGTTTAATGCAACTTTATCTAGAATAAACGTCTAAGAATATAGAGCACAATTTATTTAAATAACACTTATTTCAATTAATCTTCCCAACAACAATTGAGTCGTTTATTTTAAAAACCAGTCAAGCAAGAAAATATCCTAAATTTAGTTATTATTACTGTTCTGTAACTATAATATATCGTTTAATGCAAAAAAATCAAATACTGTCCTTGTCTGATGGTAAAGCAAAGCCGAGAAATCCTTGTTTAGTGCAGAGAGAAGTCAGGTAACGGTGCTTGACTGGTTTCTGCTCATAATGGTGGATTTTTTGGCGTTGCGCTAGGCAACCCTGTCTGGTACTCCCAGTTGTGTCTGAATTCCAGGCTGGATTCCACATCTGCGTCTGTCTTGCATTTTCTAGTAGTCATTTGGTGTGTGACAACATTGTTGCTCGTGCTTATTACTCTTCACTTATGAAATACACCTGTTTGATGTTCAGTCAAACCTTAATAATTTTAATACTTTCCTTAAATCTTTTTTCTCTTGGCGAATAAACTTTTTTGTTTCAAATAAAGTTTTTGTTATACGAACTATTATTGTTTGAAACCCCAACCCGAATGTACGGAAAGAAAAACGGTTCTAAATGAATTGTGAATTTACCCTCAAACTAATTCCATTTTTTTTCCTACATATCTTTTTTTGATGAAATATTTCACATAATCAATTACTTTGCAGTGCACATAGGGGCAGATATATGGGGACGAAAAAATGGGATTAAAAAATAGTAATGTGATTTGAAAGCGAACACTTTTTTACATAACTTTTGTTCTAAACTTTTTTTTAAATGTCTTTCTGTAATCCAAGGTTAGAGTCCAAAGTCAAGTAACAAATTTCATTTTCAAAATATTAAAAAAAAATTTTTTATATATAAAATTTTGACATGAACAAATGACGTTTCTCATTAAAAAAATTGTATTTTGTTTCCACATTCTATTGGTATGATTTTTAGGGAATGGATCTGTGTAAAAATATTTTTAAAATTGTAGTCCATTCTTGGTAAGATTCATGTTTATATGAAAAGTATAATTGAGGACTATATATTCTACATTTTAATAATTCAAAAGCACAAAAATTATAGAGATCCCCAATATTCCCCATATCTATCATATACCCAACAAAGTACAAAATGTCTATATTTGCATCCAAGTTTAATATTTTGCGATATTTTGCGATATTGCATTTTGTTTAAATTTTGCACTTTATACATTTTATTTATTTTCCAATATTGGTTAGTAGTATTATAGGGTGGGTGTTTCGATAAAAAGTTGGAGCAATTACGTCCTAGAATCAATGATATATCAATGAAGTTTCTAAAAAAGGAAAAAAAAAATACTTTGCCATGCCTTAAAATACCGCACTTTTTAATGTTTTTATATAGCGCCACCATTTGAAGTCCGATTTCATCATATTGCATATCGTTGTTTATGGCTTGACTGTGGCTTAATTTTTGGTTCGGGTGGCTTTTTAGTCCGACAACGAATTCTGGGCACCACTTATGTCATCTCGGATCGTTCCCTCTTAATGTCCAATTTTTTGCCCGTGGCAAGAAAGCCCTTCTAAAACTTTGTATGTCTAAATCTTAATATATTCATTTTATACCACGCCCCCAAAATTACGTTGAAGACAATTGGTACAAAAGTTTTCCACAGGGGAGTAACAAAAAAAGGTAATAGCTTCATATACACTGAAAAATCAAAAAAATTTTTTAGATATTTTTCTATTTTTGTGTTGTTTTTAATAAATTTCTACGAGGGTTATGATATCTTTACATATTTGATAACTATGGAAAATTACCTATCCATTGGTCCCAATCTTTCTTATGAAAAGATGGCGGTTGGTTCATCGTGTGGTTTGACATACTTTTGCCCCTATGTGCAGTATCCAGTTTAATAACCATTTCTTAGTTTTGTTAATGCTGAATATGGTGATTACATTGTGTAAATAATCATGTCTAGTTCTAATGAAGAGGCTGTTTCGAATCGAAGACGTGGAGTTGTCATTAAAGAGACCTACAAACGTAATATTGTTCGAAACACTAGGATCAAAGGACAAGGTTATGTTTCGCACTCTGGTAAGCAAATAGCGGAAAAAGCTCAGCATAGCCTAGACAGTTTAGCTTGTAAGTGTAATGCTAAATGCTCAACGCAAATTAATCGTAAAATAATAGATGATACTTGGGACTATTTTTACTGCCTTGAAAATAAAAATTGTCAGGACACATTTATTCAAACATTGATTGAAGTGAATGAAGTCAAAGGTAGAACTAAAAATAAAAAACCTGAAGAAGAAAATAGCGAGGAAAACGTTGATGAAGACAGTTTTAGAAGAAAATATTGTTATAAATATAGCTTAAGGATTGGGGGAGAAAGAAAAATAGTATGTAAAATGTTTTTATGAAGATTAATGGCATTACGCACAATGCGTTAGAAAATAAGCCACCGGAAGATAGACATGACCAAAATAGGAGTGGTAACGCCGTACCTGGGAATATTTGTATCAGAATCCATAACCATGTATCTAAGTTTGAGGTGAAAGAGACACATTATGGGGCGATACAGAAACACTATATAGATGCCCGCTTGAATATTGCTAAAATGTTCATCAAATGTTCATTGATGACAATCCAGACCTAAGGATGTTGTAGAATATAATTTTTATTATTCCTGCTTTAAGGAAAACTTTTATTACTCGTTTAGTAGACAAAAGGTGTGTAGCTAATGTGAAGCTCTTAACTCAAAATTAAAAGACAAAAATCTGAGTGACAATGCTAAGCGAAATGCTGCTGCAGAGCTTATGGTTCATAAAGGACGTGCTAAGAAGTAGCATTGTGCTTCTACTATATGCAAAATTTAACGTTGCCAGATATTCTTGTCCAGGAAATATTTTATATGAGGTAGTTATGGGTAAATGTTTTCAGTATACACAATTTGAAAACAAATTCATCTAAGATCTATCACTATCATGAAGTTTATGGAATTAAATCCCTTGACAAAGTATGCAGATTCCTTCTGAACTAATTAAGCACAGAGATGCCGGATACAATAAGCAAATTGGCACTGTACTGTGATGGTTCATGAGGACAAAATAAAAATCACACTGTTGTTAGACTCTTGATGAATTTGTGTGATAATAGCAGATTTGATAGTATCATACATAGCTTCCCAGTTCGCGGATACTCGTATTCACCCTGTGACCAAGATTTTGGCACTATCAAGTGTTTTATGAAAAACATTGACCGCATATATACTTCAGAGCAATATGCATAACTAATACTGAAGGTCAGTAAAACAGTTCGTTTCAATATTCATAATGTGACCCTTCAAGACATTAAATCTGTGAAAAAATGGTGGCCTCGGTCATACAAAGAAATTACACATTCTGATGAAACCTCTGGCCGAACCTATCCAAAGGACAATAAGGAGACTTAAAATTTCAAGTAACAAAAAGTTTTGATATAACAAGAACTTGTCAGGAAAAATAGTTGTCTTACCTACAGAGATGACTTTTGATTTCTAATTTCCGTTTTGGATATATTTAAAAAAAATTAAAAAACAAAGTTAGGCTTGCAACTTTTGATTTAGCTTTAATACAAGGGTTTTTACTATGTTTTTCCAAATGTGTAGCGTTTAGAAAGCAAGTTGCTTACAACAATATATAATTTTAAATTTTCTTAATAGCTTAATCAAAATGATGTTAATATATTAGCATATTCAGCAAAGAAAAAACAAAGGAAGTAGTAAAAAATTGCCGGCTTTCCAGATGTGCTGTTTTGAAGCACTTCCGAGGAAGCGCCAACAGAAGGCAGATTTCTTTCAATTCATTTTTAAGCACAAAACAATTTAATCTTACTTATTGCATGGAGATAACACATTCAAAATAAAACACACAATCTAATTTTTTTGTGGTTTAAAGAAGCCAGACATGAGCTTACTGCATCTTTGATGCGTTTAAATATAGCTCCCAAGTGGGACATCGTGAAAGAGAATCATGTCTTTTAAATGCCTTTGTCGAAGCAAGAGACACAATAACAACCAATAATTCTCACTCACAAACTAGCTTTGGACGAAGCAGCAGTTTTGGCATAATAAACTTCATAGTTCGCTTAATTTTAATATAATATTAACATAAATAATAGTGATCTAAAAGTCTTTCCATAATCTCAGTGAATAAATTCATTTGGTTTACTAACAAAATTTTTTGGTTGTATATAAAATATAGACATTAAACAATGTTAATGCTATGGAGACAAAACTAATTAAACAAAATCTTTAGTATGAAACAGCTGGATTTGCAAGTGCTTCAAAATAAGTTTATGATTGTAAGATTTAC
Organism: Panzeria rudis; assembly: GCA_956483635.1. Classification (NCBI taxonomy): domain Eukaryota; kingdom Metazoa; phylum Arthropoda; class Insecta; order Diptera; family Tachinidae; genus Panzeria; species Panzeria rudis. Next base: position 33,122,596 of record OY101451.1, on the reverse strand, counting down.
CCTTAACTGAATAATACTAGGAACTTTTTTTGTCATTATGCATAGATTATAAAAGGCAAAAATTTGATGACTTTTAGTTAAGCAGTTTGCTTCATAATTATGAAAACTCAGTTCAATGAAGTAATACTAAGCATTTATTTAGTTTAAATAAAAATGGCCTTGTAAATTAGACAAATTGAAAGAAATAATTCCCGGAATTTTGAAAATTGGCATAGTTGGTCCTAGGTACATATGTATATACTTAAATAAACTAAAGAGTCCTGGTGTTTGGTGGTTGAGTTGGGGGTGGCGGTAGGGGGAAGAGGGTCCCCTTGAGGTGTATTTTTTTAGTTTTTTTTTTTGCTGTTATATCTGAAACTTAACTTTTAGCAATAATGGCTGCATAAAGGAGTTAAAGCTGATACAATTTTCTATAAATATGTTTCAAATCATTTTTTTATTTAACACCAGCCTTTTTGAAGTTATTATGCTTAATAAATTTTAATTTTGGAATGTTTAAATTTTCAATGCTTTTTTTGGTACAAAGGATCTGATCAAAACTAAAAAAACTTAACATTGAAAAGTCGCAATTATTTTTGCTTTAATATATCTAAAACATAACTAGTTAAATATCTCTGCTTGAATTTTTCCGGCTCTTTCCAACGAACACACTGGTTTCAATTTTGATCGAATTGAGGCTTCAAATTGAAGCCTATCCTTAATTCGTCTGTATTGTTCTATTAAGTTGTAAGTAAAATGTATTGGAAAATTATTAGCATTCAATAAATTTATAATTCTATTCTAATTATTCCTGTGGAGTTCTTTGGCACTTATGTCCAACACTCTTCTTATAAGATTCTTAGCAGTGTTTATAATAACTCGTTTTGGATGCTTTGAGTAATAATTAATTAACCTGCCTGAAGTTGTAGGTTTCTGATACCAGTCAGTATATAAATTATTCCCTTTTCTTATTATTAAAGTATCCAACCAAATACACAGAAAAAAATAAGTTTCATATTTCTGTGGTCACAAGCCTTAACCGCCTAAATCTGTTTTCCAAGGTTTTCAGGAGAGCAGTTTAAAGCTTAAAACTCTCACTGCATATCAGGACTTGCTTTTTTTGTTGTTTATTTTTTACCGATTCCAAGGAAGCGTATTCTTTTAATCATCTCTTTAAAAAAAATTGTTCTTTAGCGTTGCAGTCAAGAGATATTAGCAAGAAAGACACTTAGGCTCTTATGGCTTATTGAGTACAAAAAATTCAAAATGCTAAAGTTGAGTTAGGCTTCTGTGCCACAAGAAAAAACTAACTTTTAGTGCACCTAAGTCAACTTAAGTCTTTATTTTATGTCAACATTCGTATGATTTTATCTCTCATGTTGAGTTAAGTTCTTATTCCTTACTGATAATTCATAATTTTTCGACTTATGTTATATTTTCACTTTGGATACCTTGAACATAAAAATTTTTCTATGATATTTAATTTAAATATAAAAGTTTTACGAGGATTTTTTTATCGTAAGAGGTATGTTATTGCCGTCATGCTCTTGGGCACGTCCTTCGTCAGGGGGACGTGCTGCAGATTTATACGGACGAATCTCAATCGGACTTTGGAGTAGGTGGCGGCGTCTTTATTCCCCGTTATCAACAGAGAGTAAATTTTAAGCTACAGGATAAATGTAGCGTGCTACAGGCCGAAATGTTTGCCATAAAAAAAGCAGCTAAATGGATGAGGTACTACAGGCTATACAATGAGGATATCCAAATTTTTACGGACAGCAAAGCTGCTATCAAGTCTCTATCGGGTGTTTACACGACATCCTATTTGGTGTATGAATGCCGAATGTCTCTAAACGAGATAGCGATATAATTCATCTTGCATGCAGTTTTCGAATCAAGTAATAATCTTTCTGGCAGGTAGGTTAGGTAAAATGGCACGACTTCAATTTCATGGAATTTTTATGAAATTTCTGTATAATATTTACACTACGCAACTTTGTTGCATGCAACTCTCTTTTTTCAGTGAGAAAAACAGAGAAGAAATACAAAATGTATACATTTCTATTTCAACACTCTCACTTAAAATTAAAATTGCATGCAACAAAGTTGCATGGTGTAAATATGGTATAAGTCGAAGTAAATTTAATTATTTTGGCTTGAGTTCGATTTAAATTTAATTTTTCAACCAAGCTACACATATTTGTTTTTACAGATAAATGTGAAGCATGTAGACAAAGAAGTATTTTGACTGCATAGAGGGTTACATTGACATGTCTCGATAGCTCCCGCTAGTCTCGTCGGACTTCTTTCGGTGATTTGCAGTCAAGAGTTGAATAGCATCTACTTTTAACCAGTTAATTCTGTCACTCTTAGAGCTGTATGCATTTCATTTAGTGGTTATTGATATTCACTTTTTCCTATATAATTAAACTTCTTGTTATTTCTCTATTCTAGTATGATTTATCATCGATAATTACAATTACTAGTTTGTGGATTTTTCTTTGTTCAGTTTTATTTAAAAATGTACATCATTTTGCTAGGTGCCTTTAGAGTACAACAATTAATTTATGAGCTATAATCCAACTGTATGGGCTTATATCTAAAGAAATTTTACTATTTTGGCTTGAGCTCGATTTTAGTTTAATTTTTCAGTTAATTAATATATTTTTATTTAGAGATAAATGAGAAGCATATAGACAATGGATGAGCAAAAAATATCGATATATCGATATGTTCTTAAAAACATATGTATATATATCGTCGATATTTCTAATTGAAATATATCAATATATGTTTCAAAATATACCGACAGTATCAAATTCGACATTTTTTTAGCTTTGGTTTGTTTTTCATGCAGTTTTAAAAAAATAAAACCTTTTGTTTTGGTTATAAAATTTTGTGTATTCAAAAAATTATCTTATAATTATTTATAAGAAAAGTTCATTCCGTGTTTTATTTAAAAAAATTTTGCGATTATGTATAAATAGTCATGCTTGAATACATATCGATACATATCGAAATATCGATCGATATTTAAAAATATATCTATATCGATATATAACGATATATTTTTTTATTTTGTCCATCCCTAATGTAGACAATGAAAAATTTTGACTGCACGGATACAGAGCTGCGAATATACGCACGCAAATAATGATCATGACTCGGACTTTCATTCAAATGCATGTATTTTGTGTTAATAAAAAGACGTATTGACTAATTATCTAGGCGAAAGATCAAATTTTAAGTAGTTTGGCATCTATTTGTAGTTGCATATGTTAGCATATTTTGGTGGTAAATGTATATTTTTGCATATATCTCCAATAAATATATATTTTAGGTTTTATAAACATATTTCAATTGCATATTTCTCTATTTTTGAAAAAATTATTAATAGTCCGATTATGCATGGCAACTGAGAGTCAGTTGGGTTGTCAGTTGCTGAAAATGATACTACAGTATTTATCGGTTATATGCATTTAAAATTTTGCACGTCTTTGGGTGCTTATAAGCGAGAAATGCATTTATAAAAACTCGCTTATATGCATCGGCAGTGCTTATAAAAAAACTCGCTTATATGCTTCAGTGGTGCATATATGAAAAAAACTACAATGAGTAAAAAAATACAAAATTTTGTTTTCAATGCCTCGTACGCAGTTCCGCCTAAATTTAAGGTTCGAAATTTTTTATTTACTTCTGCCAAAACGCATTTAAATGTCTTAATTACAATATACAAAACACAAAAATTTATTTACAAAACGACACAAAATGTCAAAAATGCCTTTAAGAAACAATTATCTGAACATTAATCTTTGTTTCAGTTGACAGAAAAAATATTTTCGCTAACCCTTCGTCTCCACGTAGCAATTGTTATTGCCGGCAATTGTCAAATTCCATATGGAAAATTATACCATTTTGTTAGTTAGTATTTTCTAAATGAAGCTTGACCATTTCAGCAATAAAAATTTATACGTGGAGACGTATGGTAATATATCCAAAATCGTTTCATAGCTCTCATGTCTCTGAGTAAAACCAGTCTATGAATGCTCGCGGGTTTCCTCACAGGCCATTGCAGACTAAGAAAACACCTCAACAGACTTGGCATTGAGAGTAACAACCTGTGCGGATTCTGCGATTATGTAGTTGAAACTCCAGAGCATATTCTGATGGACTGTGAAGCGTTATGCCACAAAAGATATAGCCAATTGGGCAAGCACCTGTTGGAGGATTGAGCACAGCCAACACTAGAACCACTGGCAATCTTGAAATTCCTCAGGAGAGTAGGTCTAGATGAGGTGATCTAGCACCTGGCTAGGTCTATAATAGATCTTATTCAGTCGCAGTGTCCTGTGTCTTCCGTTTAATTTAAATTCATTCATTCATTCTTGGTAATAGATATGAGTTCTCTGTATTAAACAAAAATGTTTAGCGGCCCACCCACTTGTAAATAATTGTGCAATTTTTCGTATTGTACAATAATATCGCATGTTAGAAACTTTACACTACATGTCTTCTAACCACATCAATCACTTCGGAATAGTTTTTTGCATAAGAATCGACCGAAGGCTGCAAGTAGATTGTTGACGCACTTTGCGTACTTCATTCCAAGTCACATATTTGATCTTGTTATAGGCAACATTTCAAGTAAAATTATATTCGAGAATAAAAGCCGTATAAAATAGAGCTTATGAAAAAAGATTGATGTAAAGTAAACATTGGTAATTCAATAAAAAGTTGATAATTAAAAAAATAGCTAAAGTATTAATTATTCGAGGAATACAAGCGCAATATCCTGATACGCACAATTATACCCAAATATGTTTGTGCAAATTGGTGGATTTTGAAAAAAATACTCTTAGCAATAGCTTGGATACATCTTTTTAAGATAAAAATGTTTAATTAAAAATAGCGCAAATTTAGCGCTTTATTAAAAAAAAGCGCTATAGAGAAAAAAATTAGACTTTTGCTACATCAAATAGCGATGGGCTGCTTTAGTGATTTGTCACTTCAACTGCGTACAACCAAATAGAAAATTGCACAAAAAATTAATTTCAGTTTGTTATTTTACACTTACTTTTTGTAAAATTGAGAAAGAACTTTTTGTTTCCTGCTTAAAAATTGGTGCACAATCTTTAATTTTTGGAAATTGTACTTAACATGTACCATGCATAAATAAGCATTTTTTTAATACATTTTGAAAATATTTACATTACTTTACAGTGCATAAAAGTCAGAAATGCATATAAGCGAAATGCAAATACAAAAAATATTTTTGGTTTTTTTAATACCAATAGAAAATTGCTCATGATAGGATGCATATAAACGTTAAATGCAAATAACCGACGTTCATATAAGCGATAAATACTGTATTATGGCAACTGGCAACTGAGAGCTTTCAATTTAAGTTGCTATCTAGTGCCTTTCTGGCAATTATTCATTTTCAGTTGCCGAATCACAACTCAATTAAAGTTCGGTTGCATTCAATTATAGTCCTATTATGGTTGTTTTATGTGTTTTTTCTCCAATAATAATAATAATAATAATAATAATAATAATAATAATAATAATAATAATAATAATAAATTGAAAGAAAATTTGTTTTCATATTATTTTTGTTTTGGTACTTTGTTCGTGCTCAATGCATATTTTTAATTTTTAGGTGCATTTGTGAAGCGATTAAAATCAATTTTTAGTCCTGATAATTATCGTTTTATGTTAATCATTTTCAACACTCATACGGCCCACATTATTAATCGTCCCGTAAAAGTATACTACAGTTTTTGCATTCTCACGTATATTACGTGAGTTGAATTTATTTCTATTTTATTACTTGCTTCTTGTTGCATTACTTATTGTGTGAACGAAAGTATGCAATAGGTTTTGTACAAAAGTTTACGTATGAGTTATATTTCATGCTTTGTAGGTGCATATTACTTATACCACATGAATGTGTAATACGAATGAAAAAGAGAGAAGATTTATTTTGTTGCCAGTTCAGCTATTTTCTCGTCAAATTTAGGGATTTTCGAAAGCTTTTTGAGGGACAAAATATGGTTTAGCTATTAGCGGCAAATCTAGCGATTTTTGCATTATAGATCTTTTATTTTTCAATGCATTTTTTATGAAGAGTATACATACACACATATTTCTGCCACGATTATTTACACGGCTTGTTCACGAGACATAATATTAAATATCTTTTTGTTAGCAAGCGTCAAATTCAGTCGCACATAGAGTTCTCTTACATGTAGACTTAAAGTTTGTGTTATCGCAATGTAAATATTGTCATAACAATCTTATAATATGAAGTGACAAATATATTAAAATATATAAATTATTGAAATTTATTGAATTAATGTTTTATATAATGTTTTAGTGATTTTATGCATTTAAAATTTTTTTAAATTGATTTTTTATTTAAAATTTTCAAGAAATTCTAAAAACACAAACACGTAACTTGAAAAAATAGTACATGTTAACTAAATGAGCATTTGTGTTAAATGAAATTTTACAACAAAAAAAAAGTAAAAATAAGTGTTCCAGTTATATGACATAAAGAAAATATCGATTTTTAGGTTTCTTATTCTGCTGACGTTCTCTCTCATGTTATATCCGAGTTTATCGCAGTTGAAAATGCCATGTTATGATTTTTTACTTTGCAATTTTTATTTGTTAGTTGTTTACCTCAAAATTATTTGAAATCAGCTTTGGAAAGCTTAAAATAGTATAAACTAAAGTCCTACAATTTGGAACTTATGAAAGCATTGTTATGTGTGCTCGTAGTATGTAGATGTACATATGTACCTCTGTAAGTGCAGCCATTTTATAATTTTGTAATTTAATTGTATATGAAACTCCATTGACAAATTTGTGCTTAAATTGATTATTACAATAAAAGCGTGACTTTAAATGATATCGAGTCGTATAGATAAGTAAGAGTGATTAAATTGTATTTACTTAATTGTATTTTAAAAGAGTACAGCATCGTTCACTTGACATATTAATGAATTGCTATTATTTTTATTGCCTGTAGATACAGCTTAAGCTTCTTCTTAAGCTCATACAAAATATGTTTAGTTATCTTATATCAGAGGAAATGCAATAATAAAAGTCCACAAATTAACTGTATGTTACTTTTCTTATTAGAGCGCTGCACAATTCATACGAGTACAATCTACAAATAGATTTGAATATTCTTTGTAGCCCTATATTTCTTATTACCATAATTTTGTAAAATTTTTCGCTATTGTATTTGAATTACTTACTATTGTCATTAATGTCCATAATTAATAGATATAAAAAAATGTAATTTTCTGTGAACTCTGGTTCAAAATGGCAACAAAATCATACTACTTCACGATGGGCCAGGATTCAAAAATTTTTTTTGCCAAAAGTACATTTCAGGTAAATGCAAAATGTATTTCTACTACCTAAAAGAGGATAACTTAAGCTTAATTCCCATAAAACATTTTTTGATTGTGGTGTCTGCAATTTTTTTAACAAGTGTTTAAAATAAATATTCCATATATTCTTTTAAAGTAATTATTCCATATGATCTCACTAATTTAAACAATAATAAAATGAATTAAATGGAAAATTATTGCATTAGCTTTTTCTACACATCCAATGCAAAATATTACAAAATATATCAGAAAAATTAGATAAACTCTTAAGATGTGCTCAAAATGGAGGTATTTTTGAAATCTGACTTTTTGTAACATCAGAGTGTACAAAAGTGCAATCGATATTGAAATGTTTGTTATGGCAAAAACCTCCTTAATATGTAGACTACTTATATTTTTGCGACCGTTTGCAATCGTTCATAAGCGTTTGAGATATCGACAATTAACCCAAAAACTATCCGAAAGCTTTGGGCATTAACAAGTGATTATATAACTACATCGGCCCACAAAACAAAAAACGTGGTCTGTACCCGATGAATTCGATTTTTGAAGTCCGATTGGCTAGAAATTTCGAGAAAATTGCGAAAAACTGTAGTTTTCGGTATATGTAGTGGTTTTTCGTAATTAACTGAAATTTTGTGGGCTGTACGAGCCAAAAAGACCTCAGATAGGTGAGTGTGGTCAAAGTTTCAGACTAATTTTTTATTTTATGTGCCGGAGTTGTCTTTGGGTATTATATTTAAATTATTCATGAAAGTTGGTATGTAAGTTTATTTTACTTATCAGATCTTAATATTCTAATGTAACGCTTTAAAACTCCTAAATAACTGATAGCTAGCCTCTGGCGCTTTTAATCATAGAGTAAATAAAAACAATTATAATCTCAAATGTATCAATATTTTAGCCACCATATTGATTTCACAATTTTACATTCCAAATATCTGTTTGTAAAATATTCATAGTTTTCCGTGTCTTTTTTAAAAAACTAAAAGATTGATTTTTTTAATTTAAATTTCAGATTCGTAAGCCGCGACTCTAAAGAGCTACATATGGCTGCTCTCTAACCTCTGTCGCTCCTAGGCTTAAAGTAATTAAGAAATGACGATCTCTAAAAAATGCATCAATATGATAGATATTAAATTAATAATATTAGCGCTATATAAAATAATTATATGTAAAAATGCGTTAAACTCGTCAATTTTTTAAAAGAGTCAATTTAAAAAGTCCTGCCACCAAATATTGTCGATCAGTACGAGGTTATGTACATAATTCAACTACATTTTTAATATTCTGTGACTTATATTTTGGTAATGGCGAAATGATAAGATTACGAGACACCTGAAAACAACACAACTTAATACAAATAAAAGTAGTTTGATTTTAGAAATATAGTAATATTTATTTATGTTACCGTTTTCTATCCATAGCAAAATTTGTAATATTTTAGTTTCAAGTTATAATGTATCCCCAATTTAATAAATTTGTTGTATAAAAAACCCATTTAAGATTTTTCCATTTTCAGCCTCAACCATTAAAAAGTAAGGAGTGTAAAAAGCGATGAAAATGGCGTTAAGTAATATGTGAACGGCCCCTAATGAAGAGAAGTTGCAAAATTGAATTCAGACTGATGTACTAAGTTCAAAAACACATTTATAAATATGTAACTCTTATTATAATTTCTATTACTTGTATTTAATGGCATTTGCATATTTATTTAAAAAAAATTTATTTTAATACTTATATTATATTATTTATGTATGTGTAGAGAAAGAATTTATAGCACAAAATTGTTTTAATTTTTTTTTGGGCTAATTTTTTTCATAAAAAAATTAAAGCAGCAGTAGTTTTGGTTGGTGGTAATTTTTTGTGGATTAAAAGAAACGAACATGTACTAATTATTATTAATGTTATAGGTTGCTTTTCGTTGGTTACACAAACTGATAAATGATAGCTTTTAATGGTTTGTAGTTTGGTTTTTTCAAGTTAAAATACCAGAAAAAACTGCTTGTCTTTACAAAATTTGTTAGTTAAAAACTCAACATACAGAAATAATTGAAAAAAAATTTAATGTAAGCGGTCCGGTTTTAAAATGGAATTTCAATTGTTTATAATGATTTTTCGTTTGAATTTATCTACATAATCAGGTATGTGATGGAAATCGATTTTGAAAACGAAGCACTTTTGAAAGTCCCTTTTAACGCACTTTTCATCAAATTTTTATAATATTTGTGATACGACTCTTTTTGTAATAAAGAAATATTTTTTATATTATTTGCTATAAAATTGTTTTTCATAAAGAAATATAATTAAAAAACACCTTTCAAAATTGCTTCGTTTTCGGAATCGATTTCCATCACATAGCTGAATATTTTGAGTGCATATACTTATGTACAACTTAATGGATTGGCCCTTTTTGCGCAACACCATCGATATGTATTTAAGATTTTATTGGTAGTAAAATTATTGGAAAAAAATTAGTTTCAATGCTCAACTTTTTTGAGGTGTAAAGCATGGTACTGTGTTCATCATTTCGTGCTAATTGCTGTCAAAAGTTCATATAAAAAAACTTGTCACGAATTTCTCATGAAAAATTGTTGCAGAAGTAGTACTCTGTTTATTTTTTGAAAAACATATGAAATGTATCTACAACATTTTGAGTCTTCATGCGAAATAATATAAGAACCACTTTTTTCGTGTGGAATTTACAACAAACACATTGGGTTTTTTTTAAACGTACACAATTGCCGCGATATTGATTTCACGATTGTAAATTTCAAAACATTGCTTAAATAATATCTATTACAAATCCCAAAAGTTTTTTTTTCCTCTTTTTTAGTTAAAATTTTATAAAAATTTTGTCCAAATTTTTGTTTTGGATCTGCTATCTTGAATTTTAAAATTTAAATTTCATATTTGAAATCAGTGGAGCCAAAAATCCCCAATGCGATACTTCATAAAACCCCCTCGCTTCGCAGTATACAAATTGATTAAAGTTTGCAAAAACAAACTATTGTCTTTGTTTGGACTTTGAGGCCACTGTTTTTGCGTTCTTTATGGTAATAATATCGTAAGCCTATCACGGGCTTTGTCAGAGCTGCATATGTATTTGAAATATACGATATAATCGCTATAAAAAAAACTATCTGAATTGTGCATACGATGCCATTGTACCATTGTAGTAATGACTAGTAGCATATTCACAAATCTGATATTAAAACCGAATTTTTTATGAAAAGAAAATTATATCCTCTTTAGTTATCCTAGCTATCCGCTTAACTCTTACTACATTTAATAATTATCTTAAATAGAGATAAATTTGAGCAAATCTCATAGAAGTTTTCAACCACAAAATTTTTTACTGAAATTAATTTGTCTGCACTTTATAATCTTAAACAAAAAGTGAAAAAAACTCATACACAACAGCATTTCAGCATAAAAAACTGGTGGAAAAATATTTTTGTGTAAAAAATAATATAAAAAAAACGAATAAAAACAAAGAATAAAATAAAATAATGAAAAACTCATACAAAAATTTTATAGGAAACCCTTTAAACCAAAATCCTTTATGAGCAGTTTTTTTCTCATGCTTCTTTTACACGTTCATACAATTCGACATGCAACAATTGTGTTCAAAATTAAATTTGCAAAAAACAGCGAAATGAAAATTTCTCATAAAAACTAATTAAAGAAATTTAATATAAAACAAATAAAATAATCATACCAGCTGTGAAGACACTTTGTTACCCTTCATATTAGTGGAGCAGCAACTATTACTCGGAGTAGATCAAAGTTATGTACAAAAGTAGTTTGAATCATAACTTAGCATTCCGTTGAATAACGTTCTTCTATTTTCTTTATATCCAGTATATACTATTAAAGCTACGACAAAACAGGATTAAACTCGGTCACCATCGCTCTTTGCGATTACAGGAATTTGCACTGTGACAGAAGGACATTATAAACTGTACAAAAAGATATTATAAACTTAGATTCTCTACATTGATCTCAAAAAAACTAAATAATCTCTAAGCTCAAAACCATTGGCCTAAAAGTATGCTTAAAAAAAGGTAACTTTAATCCCCACAACTGCATAAACAAATCTGCAGTAGCTCGGATTGGCGTGCACAACATTATCTTCGATGATCTCTGTATGTGCGACTCATACCCTGTCTACGTCAATATGAGCGAAAAAGTCTTGAATGTTGGCCTCGATTAAACAATGACAACGGACAGTGGTTTAAAAATAGTTTTGGTGGAAAGACATTTATTATTTGACATATTATGATGAAACAGAACTGGGGCTAACGAGTTTTTCGATACAAATTGGCAGCAATCATACGCAATCATAAGTCTGAGCATAAGATAAGAGCTTTGTAACTGTTCAAAGTTGTGGTTGAAGTCTACTGACGATTTGGTAAGGCCCCAATGAAATGCATATAGACAATGCTTAACTATCAGCAAATAAACTACGTTTTGGTGGAAATAATTCGGTAATTTTCGAACTGTTCAAGATATCGTTATGATATTTCACACAGGCATAGTTGAAATAATTTTAAATTTACACGCGAGGGCTTTTCTAACATAAATGGGAGCTCGTTCGAGAAGCCCCAAATTTGTCTACCTCGGACAGTAAGTTTTTTCTTAAATCACCAAAACTTGAATTATAGTCTGAAATTCAGACTCTGAATATTGTTAGCGAGTTTTTTGTGTGGCATATCTCGTTTAGGCTTAGGTGTGGGTTTCTTTGCTTCTTTGTTTATTTGTTTGTTTGTATATTTTTGTTACGACATCATGTCTAAATGGACTAACAAACAGTTCGTAAAAAAATAAAATTTGTATTTCTTCAAGTCTCATACCGCAAATCGATGAGTATTTATAAAAAAACTGCCCTCAAAAAAATGCAGGTCGATCAGTTGAGATTATGGCGTGTCGTACGCCAAACAAAGTTTGAGCAAATCACTGTTTTTGTTTTTGTGTCTCATAATTTAATAAATATTGTTACGCATTGAAAAAATGCAGATTCACATTTAACTTCTTACTTCATTTAACTTTAACTTCAGCACTGCTTATGGTTGTCAAAATCACCGGGCTGCCAGACAGTTCGATAAACAACAGCTGATTGAATTAAAAATAACAGAAACGGAACATTCCGAAAACTTTGAGAAACAGTGATGACAGCTTACCAGACTGATCAAGATCACCTGTTATGCTAGGAACACAACTGGGACGAACGACGAATTTCGTCCAACACGACGAATTCGTCGATAAAAATTCGCTATGTAAATTCGTCGTATGAAAAACAATAGCGACGAAAACGTAGCAGCTGTTATAATGGAGAAAGTTGTGTGCAAAGTGTGACCATATTAAAAAAATACTTGAAAAATTTAACATTAACAACAACACAACTAATACCAATTATTATAGTTAATTATTATCTATATTTATTTCAAATGTTATAAAATAAAATTAAAATAATAATTAAAGTAAAAAGTAACTTTTTTTACTAAAACACTTGAAAACTAAAACCAAACATGGTCACTTGGTACTGACTTATTCGTTGTTCGACGGCGAAAGAAATAGAATCAAATCTATTCAGAGTTCGCCGCATATGGCGAATTTCGTCCGACGCCGTTATTGTATGTATTTTCATATAAACAAATATGTTTTATTTTTGGCGACTACTATTCGCGGCCTAAAATTCGTCGTTCGTCCCAGTTGTGTTCCTAGCATTAAGAAGCATTAATAGTGGTACCAGTACAAGTCAGTCTTCTTTACTACGTGCTTGTGCAACCGTCATGGCCAGAGTTAGTGTATTTTTCAATTGGTTACATCGAGCTTAGCAGTACGTGTATTTGTCAAAGTTACATAATAAATAAACAGTGCTAACGAGAAGTTATTTGTGAAATTCAATTTCCGTGTTTTTTTATTGCAATTCAACAAACGTGTGGAGAAATAATAAAATCGTTTTTACGAAAAGGTCTAAAAACGTAATTGGTGTCGGAAGTGGAATTGCAAAATAAAATAAAACGGACATTATTAATTAATAAAAGGACATTATTAATTAATAAATTAGTGTAAATAAAAGCCATGAATTTTAAAGACCTATAAGTTGAACAGCTAAAAAATAAATTGAGTAAGCTGGAGCTCCCGACAACAGGTAATAAAGTTGAACTTCAGAAGAGGCTGATAACTGAGGTCAAGCAGCATGGCATTGACATCGCAGCAAACGAATTTGCGGATAAAAAAGAAATTGAGGTATGTACAATGTTCGCCGCTATAATGATTAAATTGGACGAAATGCGAGAAACATTTAACCCTCTGCGACTGACGTGACTTCATTATCACAATTCCAGTGACGTGGTAGTACACTAGACACTATTTTGACTGCTTATATTTTCCAAGTTCCGTTTGTGACCCCACTGAAACTATTTTTGGTTTTAGTTTAATGCAGTAGTTTCTTATTTATTGTAATTTTTTGTTGAAAACAAAACGACAAATCTTATTAAAATCAAAATTATTGCCATTACATAAATTACCATTAAAAAACTTACATCTATACAAAAACAAAATAACGTCATATATTATTTTTTGGTAAAAAGTTTAACATTAGTTTTAGCTTATACTTAAGCTAATCAATCTAGAAAGAAAAGAGATAATATCAATGGTTTAATAAAAAGTTACATCGTATTCTGCCAGGTCTACCTCAATACTGACGTGGTAGACTTGTAGATACTTGAATGCCAACATCAACGCGTGCGCTCGATTCAATTGCTTTCTTCGCACTTATGTACGTATGAGTACGTAATAAGAAGGTACTGAAAATACCAGAATCGATATTTGTATAATTATGGCGCAAAATAATGTTTTCTGTTTACTGGTGTCTGCTAGACTACGACGTCAGTCGCAGAGGGTTAAGACTAACAACGAAAAATTTTTAGCTTAATTTAAAGCTAAAGTTCAAGAAACACCAAGAGCCAACCACGAGAAACTTATGGCTGGAGTTCAAGACAAATCTTGTGTCAACAGTGGGAAACTGAGTGATCCAGAGATAAAAGTAGGTAACCTACAGTATCAAGGAGGACCTGTGCGAGTTATGCCAGATATTTCCAAAAAAAAAACGTTTTGTTTTGATGGCAGTGCACGACTTAATGTTTTCAAATTCCAGTTTGAGACAAACATGGTTGAGAGAGTAAATAAAACGCCATAGAGCTAATGTTGGTATTGTACTTGTACTTGAAGCTGTTGTAGAAAGCGATAGGAATAGCTAGGACGGTATTATAGCGATACTCCAGCGCAAAGATGGTGCGGAACACAAGCGAGATATATACCGCATGGAGTTGATAGGTAGGGTCCAGAAAGTCAATGAGACCCTACAGAATTTCGCAATGGAAATTCAGCGGTTGGTCCAACTTTCTTAACCTGGCGAAAGTCACCGAGTTAAAAACTGATACGTTTCCGTGTGTCATTAGTGATCCTCTTTCTTCTAAAAATTTTAAATTAAATTACTTGATTCTGCACATTGCTAGCTATTTAATTTTTGCATTTAGGCCTTTTTGCATTTATGAGTTATTTCATGTTACATTTAAAAATATATTATATATTAGAAAAGTAACTCGTTTATTGTACAATATTGCATTTACGATAGCCATAAAAGGAAATTTGGTGTATCGTAAAGTGTGCAGTTTTCACACGTAAATAAGCAAGAGGGCATGCAAAAGTTATATTTAAAAATAATAGCGGTTTTCACTCTTGGTACTGACGTACCCTTGTAGATCTTGTTAATGTAGTAGATGTAGTTAAAGTTCTAGTGCCGAATTTTAGTTTACCACGATGTGGTTAAAAAAACGGCACAGAAAGCTGTAGTAAACAGGTTTATTAAATTTACAAGGACAGAACATTGACGAAATGGTATAATAGTTTTGTGTATAAGATAAATCAAACACGTATATTTTTTGACAAGAATGATCGAGTTCCTCTTGTATTTATTGTCGTTATGCGGCCACCTGTACACTTACTACACCATGATTGACGAAAAGCAAAACTAAAAACAGCTGACTCGTTAATTTATCACGCAAAGCAAAAATAAACTCATGCTTTCTAGTGAGAAATCTTAGTAAATATAACAAAGTTATAAACTTAACACAAAGACTGAAAACCGCTAATGTGTCTTATGTCCTTTTTAATTGGCAGATTAAATTTATATTTAGCAACGATATTATGAATTTTCTACAAACCATTAGTTAGCTTAGTGATGAAGAGCTTGCCGTTAATTTTAGGGCCAGGCCAGACTGGCGTTTTAAACCCCATATTTCTGCCCGGCCCTTAGAGTTAGTCTTGACATCCAATTAAACATGTTAATAATTAATGAGCTTTGTGTTGTATATAACAAAGGGAAGTAGTTAAATTCATAGTACTGTTCTTTTTGGGGGGTATGAAAACAAATTATGTGTACTTTCCAGCTAAATTTCAATCAAAATTCCATTGCATAACAAATTAAATGCTTTGGTTAAATGCAGAAATTAAAAAGGTTATATTACACGTTAAACATGTACAGTTTTATCAAAATAATTGTTATAAAATCACTGAGATGGTCATTTGTCGGAAGTTCGTTGTAGTAATAAGTTTAGTGGTTGAGCTTTTGTGACAAAAGAAAAAAAAAATCTGCTCATGTGTTTGGTGTGTTGCGGTTGGGGATTTTGCATTTAAAAGCGAATTTGAATTGGATTGTGTACATCGCTGAATAATAAAAGCATGACGTTACTGCCAAATGAATACGCGCATTCATACATTTCATCACTTGCCGAAATACACATAGAATTTCATTTATGTGTTCAATTCTATGAACTGCACCCGAATGCATTTCCAGAATTTCTACTGCAGTAACAGATTAATTATATTAAGTTCTAAGCAACTGTGTGCTATAATCATTCATTAATTCTGACTAAATTTTGTGCGAACAAAGAAAAAATGAATACTTTTAGGCTTTTGTTACATGCGAAGGCAAAACGTTGCAATATTTCTGATGGAAGAGAGAGAGAGAGAGAGAGAACTACGAAATGAAATAAAATTCAGTATGTAACAGTGATAAAAAATTCAGTACTATTGTACTATTTTCAGTACCTTTTCATTCTCAAAATACCACAGTACCCCCACAACATATAAATTTTCTTCCGGTTTATTAACTTTCAACCCATTATCTTGATACATATCTTCATTTGAAGAATAAAAAATATTAATTCAAACAGGAGCTGTTAGAGAACTATTTATGACTGCTATAAAATTCATTGTTATAGTACACTTTTTAAATAGCACTTTGCGATTAGACCAAATTATCATTGTAAATCGTCAGTATTTTCATTTCTAGTGAAATAAAATATAAAATCATATGAATTATTATTATTATTATTATATTAAGAGGTCAGAGAGATGTGAGATATCAAATTTCAATAAAATCAGTTTCGTAATTGAGCATTATTCATGTTATCAAAAACAAAATCTTCTATTAAATTTTGAAAGTTTTGAGTACAGAAAAAAGTAAAATACAATTTCAATTATGAATAATGCAGATTCAATTAGCTCCGTTGTTCAAGTTTAACCTTCGACGAAAATTATGCATCAATAACTAAAATCTAAATTTTCAATTGCTCAAAGTTTGTGAAAATTGCTAGATAGGCGGTATGGCATAACCCCCAGAAAATTACCACCAAAGCGAAAACGAAATAAAGCCCCAAAAATGTACAGAGAGTAACAACAATGATTATTGGTGACTTATTTCTTTTTTGCGTTTATTTAGTTTTCGCTTTGGGGAGTTATTTTATGTTAGATAATATTATTTTAGAACAAATGAGTAATTAATTCAATTACGAAATTAATTGAAAATGGTTTTAGTTTTTGATTAAGTATAATAATAGAAAAGTTTTTTATGACTGATTTTTTGCAGTGTAATTCGAAAGTAGAATTTGAGTAATTGGATATACAAATTTCGTTGTAGATTGATCTTCAACAGCACAACTAAATAAATGAATCTATCGTATTTTAGTTTTTTCTGTGCATGAAACTAAATTTTTGTCTAGCTAGCTTAGTTTTATATAATATCTTCTATCTTAAGATATGAATAGTTATTGCTAGTTCAAGATATTGATAGTTCTAAATTTTTAAAATTTAATAACTTTATACAACAAATCACCGGAAGTTCCATATTTAGAGTGAAGATTAATCTGAGCGGAAATAGCAAAAAAAATGTATCAAAATGTCAAGAATGGTTTCTTTCTATCATATTTAGGAATACCTGAAGTGTTATATATTCAATTCTTGAAAAAGTACCATTAAGGAGAAAAAAGTAATTTAAGTTAAGTTTCAGTACTATTTAAAAATCCGAATTTTCCATCACTGGTGTGTAATGACTGCAGTACAGGGATGCAAAAGTTGGTACAATTGTACTTTTTTTGAATTATTGGAAAGTCAAAAGCACAATAGGTCTATAATGACTAATTTAGCATTATCTTAAAACTTTTGAGAGTGACGGGGTTTATTAGAATTTTGAACGATTTTCCGTCATTCCACGTCAAATTTGGTTGATAAACAGATTAGTTTCGGTCATGTCCCATCCTCAGTGTTCTCTTGAATATAAATGAAAAATTAACCAAATAAACTGATATTTAAAGAATAGCTACACTCAAATTAAAATATTGGTAAACTTAACAACTTCATAGGTTCGAATTGCGCCAACACATAAAATAGAGTAAAAATCAACCAATGAAATTGTAGTTTAGTCAATAGTATGTAAAACTACTAACCGTTAGGTCGCAGGTTCGATACCTGCCAAGACTTAAGCAGTAAGTGTGTTTGTTAAAAAATAGATTTTTTTTTGTAATTTGTTTGTCTTGAGCTTAGGTTGTCATGTTGATAGCCCGGACGCCTTTACCATCTAAGCTAAGTTATCTTGTTAAATGACGATAGCACAAAGAATACATAGACATGTGGTGACTTGCTTGACTTAAATATAGCAATTTTTGCAAAATAACTATTTTCGTTGTTATTATTTTAAATTGGTAATTGCAACCACAAATATTGCTAAAATTAAAGTAGTAATTTAACCCATCAAAAATATTTTTAATTTTCTAACGTCGTTTTTTATATTTTACAATTCAGTAAAATATAATAAATATTTCGATCATTAACTTAGGTTCTTCTATTTATGAACCGGAAATTCTAAATCAACAAGGTTATGAAATAAAATGGACATGAAATGACTTACAACTTTTGAAAATTATCTTAAGCAATTGACAGGAATATTATGCATTGCATGCTCATCTACAAATATTAAAAATATATCAAAATATAATGAAAACGAAAGAGAGTTACACTGTTTGTTTCGACTGTCTCCAATCTAATCCAAGCAAAGGATTTGCTGAAGTCTTCTTATTCGTTCTGCAAAAATTTTAAAATTACTAAGATTTTGTTAGCAAAAATTAAAAATGTATATTACTTGTTAAGGTTATCTACATATGTGATGATTCTAATGGAAAGCGGCCTTATCTTCCCAGCAAAAATTTTCAGTAGAGCCAAAATAGCTGTTTTCGAATTATCCTTCAATTGACCCCCGAAATAACTTAAAAAGAGATTTTTTTCCAAGCTTTAAATTTAGAGAGAAAGAAACTTTAACTTCCCTCATATCAAATGGATTGGGGAAATTAGGATCACTTTTCACAGAAAATAAGTTTTGGTTTTGATAGCAAAAATCCCGGTATTCAATATTTTTATTTTTCAAATTTCCGTGATATAGAATTCCGCTACATTAATATAAAAAATTATTTCAAAAGAAAAAATATAAATTAAAAAAAATGTTAGCATGCCTGGTATACAAACCCGTGTTTCCCGGACGTAAGACATGGTCTCTACAGCTAAGCCATGTCCCAGTTATTTTTTATGAGAAACAATTTGTTTTAAGTAATTATGTCTAAAAAAAAAGATATAACCGGCATGGAAGAGAAATACATATAACGAAATATTGCATTAAGCTAATGACAAATGGTATTGAATTTCATATTTTTTCAGTAACATGGTGTTATTGAACATAACTCTTGTCTGTGTGTTCCGAATTACTATTATTTTACACAAGATTTTATGCTTTACTTCAGTTTTTACTCGTTAAAGAAACGAAAAACACCATTATTTTTTTTTTGAAAATTTTATCTAATTTTAAGAAATTTATCTAACTAAATTTCGGCATCCGGAAGATAAGGTCCCTCTTCCTCAGGAGCATCACGATGATTGTTACATTTTTTTGCACACATCTACATGCAATTTTGAGGAAAACATATATTAAAATAAAACAACATGAATTTAGTACAATCGCAATAAAAAAAGTACAATTTTTCTTTCAAATTAATACAATTTCTAAAATCTCATTT
Source organism: Panzeria rudis (assembly GCA_956483635.1). Classification (NCBI taxonomy): domain Eukaryota; kingdom Metazoa; phylum Arthropoda; class Insecta; order Diptera; family Tachinidae; genus Panzeria; species Panzeria rudis. The sequence goes on along the minus strand of OY101451.1, from coordinate 33,102,801 downwards.
TGCATCCCTGCTGCAGAATATCAGGAAAGCTTTTCTTTTCTAAAAATTAGAGACACTTTTAGAAGTGAAAAAAAACAATAGGATTAGTTAAGCGGGTGCTAGACAGATCAATATTTAGCTTCAATATATGTTTGTGTTCGTTTGTTATGAAAATCAAAAACATTTTGATGTTCTTCAATATTTCCCCGCCATATATGTGTGACTATTTTTTGTAAAGAAACGCACACAAACACATATATTGAAGCTGAATATTGACCTGTCTGGGACTCGCTTTAGCGCTAAGCATTGGTACAACAAGAAATAATTGTGTGCGGACACTCTCATAGGCCTAAAGAATAGTTTTTTCTTGCGGCACACAAGTGCAGAAATTTATATAATTATGCTGTACAAGAGCATAAAAAAATTGTACACAGTGATCAAAGTAATAAATTATATCCACATTCTGCGATAGTCACACGGAATAAAGCTGACATGAGCTGCAGTTCTTCTTCACTTTATTAATCATCACTCACAAAAATAGAAAAAACAAGTTTCAATTACGAAAACCATTGATTCAATTTAAAAATCATTTAGCTTAGCCTATAACGAAATTCGTAGTATTAGTTCAACAGCTTTAATTTTAAATTTTCTTAAATTAAAAAATGTATATACATACATATTCTACTGTTTCCTTGGAGTTTGATCATGTCTAATTCTATATGAATATAACACTGCAGCCCCTACCATTAATAATAGTTTCGGACTAAAAAACCAATAAGTCGAAATAATCACATTTAATAACAAACAATAAGCTACTGCCTTGAGGTAAAGAAAAATCAATACGTTTGACTAAGCCAGAGCTACAGCAAAATGGGAATATAGAAATATAACCAAACTTACCACTGAGATTTGTTTCCTTGAAATATTGATCCGCACAAAAACATAAATGTGAAAATACGGCCAAGTTCCTATCCAAAAATTTTCGGTGAGGGAAAAACAGTAAAATGGTTTCGTGTAATATACACGCTGTGTGGCCTGAATGCACTATCGTGCGACTTCATCATATCCAATTCTTTCTCAATATAACGTCAAGTGTCTAAGACTTTTTCGGATTGCAAAATATTATATTAGTTTAAAAATTAACGGAAATCTTTTTTACAAATCCAAGAAGTCTCTTAAAACTATGTCGCATACTCTAAAAACTTTTACGATTTTCAGATGTAGAACGAAATAACTCTGCCAAAAAAAAGCGACTTCAATACAAAGATTACATTGAACAGATTACAAAACGGACGTAATTTAGCTTTAAGTCAAATGGTGTGTCCTTCTACTAATTTTGTATTCCTCCGCAATTTTCTATAGTACCAAACCTTTTAAATAAAAATGTTGAAATCGGTAAAGTAATGACGGAGTTATGCGATAATCAATATAGCAGCTCAAAAATTACAGAATTTATCATTGGAAGAGCAAACTTCCCCACCGATTTTCGCAAAAACTTATGGGACTAAGCTGGAGGCAAACCCTTTTTAAACAAAAAAAAACATTTGAAAATCGGTTCACAAATGACAGAGTTAAGCACTGGGGAGGGATCGATTTTTGAAAAAAATTATGGAAACTAAATGCAAGCAAACCCTTTTAAACAAATGACAGAGTTATGCAACGATACAACGAATCAATAGTCGACCAGTTTAACTACAATCATGGCAATACGGAAATACGTGTTTTTAAACATTCGAAACTTGCCTCAAAAATAACAACAATTGATCTTGAACTTACAAAAAAATGCACACAGTACTAATTTTTGTTTCCTGTATTTGAGAAATTAGTGTTGAGAGTTATATATAATTATGATGAAAAATATCCGTGGTATAATATGTCTCCTACGATTAGGCTTGACAGACGGCCTTTATTTTTCTTGATCTACAAGAAATTTCTAATGCTCAAGAAAAAATATGTTTTGTCACAAGATTTTAAAGCCCAAAAAAAAAATAGCTAGTTATTTTTTAAAACTATTTACAGTTTTAATTATGCAAAGCTAGCTGCATAAAAAGCAAATAAATATATTACCACTTTGTTTTAGTGTATTTATTTAAAAATCTATCAACAACGTTCCTCTTATTCAACACTAATAACACTTTGCTAGTCGGGAAAATCGACAAACGGGGCATCCGGTGGATAAATTAGCTCTTAACAAAGAGATATTTAAGATTAAAAATTTCAGTATTTTTACTTTTTTCACTGAACCAAACGCAAAATTCCTTAGATAATTAATCTAAATTAGGTTCGTAAGTTAATTATCATACAAGCATCCACCAAAGTTTCACCTAAATGTGTATAAAACTCATAAAATATTTTAGATTTATCTCAAATTCGATATATAGATAACACAGCTATGTACGTAAAACTCAGTTTGTGAAGTTTGAACGTCATCGGTTCATGTATACAGCTGCAACACGTCAAACAACTTATACATACAACGTTTAATATTACGTAAAAGAGATGCCAACAAATATTTTCAGGCTGTTTAATAACTGTTTTTATAAACTGTTCGACGTGTAGCAGACATACAAATAGCATTAGCAAACAGTTAATACATATGAAAAATTTATTAAGATCTAAACCACTTTTGCGCCAATATGACATATATTTAATACTAAATATTAATTATACGCCATGTTATCCATTATCTCTCAAGCCATGTAAAGCTTTTTCAGTACGGGTTTTTACTTATAAATACATAAATTTTACACGTATAAAAGAGAAAGGGGAACATATCTCATATCAAAACTTACAAAATTATGTGTAGTATAATGTATTGAGATTCTAGCAATTTAAAGCAATTTGAAAGACTTTTTGTAACACAAGGGGAAAAATGTTATCTTCTAAATATTAATTTTTTCTTAATGCTAAATATAAAATCGTTGATTGTTGATATTTTCGAATGAAAATTTTCAATTATATAGGAATAATAACGATTTTGTTATCAGGACTTCAAAATTCTTAAGAAAGTTCTAGGAAATCCAAAAAAATAATTTTCCCCATAGCGCCCACACCAAAAAACAATGTTTACATAAATTAACGTTAATTTTTCCTGGTTCCTTGGAATATTAACCATGTCTCATTCCTTCTGAAAATAACGTAACGAGCCCAAGCCTAATATTCAATTTAGACTCATAAGCAAATAAGTTCGAAATAATCATATTAAATAAAATAGATTTGTTTTTGATATTAGCAAAAAATTGGAGTAGGGTAGGCCAAAAGACTAAATGTTAATTTTTAAAGACGAGTTTCTGCAGACTTGCAAAATAAATTCCGTTTCTTTCACGAGGTTTTTTTAGACCTCAACTACGAGAGTCCACGAGAAGTAAAATTATGGGCGTGTGCTTCCTGAAAATTATTTTCAAATATTTTATAGCTACGTATGTGACATTTTATTAAAATCGGGGCTGCCCGTTTAATAACTGCGACTTATTTCTTGTTTTTTTATAAGTTTTCTACGTGAATCACTTCATATAAATAATATTTAAGTAAGATATAAAGTATATACAGTTTAAGAATTAGAAATTTTATATGTACATTTAAATTAGGGATGTAACGAATACCGATACCGATACCGATATATCGGCGATACTTTAGATTTTCCGATACATCGGTATCGGCGATATTTCACTGTCGATACTACGATACTTTTAAAAAAATTGTCAGAGTTTTTTTAACAAATAATTTATTTTTGTTCGATTTTACCATGAATTAAATTCACTTCGTTTTTTTTTTAAATCTTATTAATATCAATTTTAAAAACTAATAATATTTTATGCTGTTATTTTGTAAAAAAAATTTTTTATTTTTTGTTAATCTTATTCCAGCAAAAAAAAAAAAGATACTCCAAAGAAGTCATGAAAATGTAGAATTCGCGATCTGGAAGTATTGCAAATTTGGATAATTTCTAATTAGTTTTACATATCCTTGCCATTGCAAGAAGTTCTGTTTTTCGACTACCAATCACCGAATTGGAAGCGATGCTAGGAAAAATTTCTATTTCGGTATTCTATAATGATTTTTCCTCAAGGAAAAGGGATAAAAAATTACCCAATTTCACAATTTTTTTAATGCGAGTATGGCGAGAATTTTTTAAAATTATAAAGGAATTAAAATTTTTTTCTGCTAAAAAAAATTTTTGTTTGAAAATAGTATATTCAAGTGCATATTTCTTTGTTCTGTTTCACTAACATTTTGTGCCCAGAAAAATAATATGTTCCTGTACTTTTTTTGAAAAAAAATTTAAAAAAGTTATTTTATTCACTTTTTTCAGTATAACTTGTAGGAACTCCAAATTTTTCATTACCATTATTTGGCAAAACAACAACAAACAATAAAAAATAGTAAATACTAAAATCAGCAACATAAGAAGTGGAACAATAACAAAGAAAGCAAAAAAATGCAATAAAAATATAGCCTAACTCGTAAAAACTTTTAAGGTAGAAATTAGTTTTTCTGGGCTGTTTAGGGTGCCCATATACATTCAGATTGATTGACATGTTCACAAAAGTTGTTCAGCTTTACCGTAGCTACAACTTTGCCAAATATTGTTAATAAAAAATTACGAGTCCCTGTAAGTTATTCTGGAAAGTGAAAAAAAAAATGTTTTTCCTTAATTTTTCAAAAAAGGTACACGAAAAAATTATTTTTTGACTTAAAATGGTAATAAATCTGTTTAGCGAACTCTTAACTACATTATTGACATATATAGTTAAGCGGTATCACCGAGTTTGAATTTTCTGTTGGCCAAAAGTTGATGACACCTTTTTTTTGAGGGCCCGCTGATTTTCCAAAACTTTGGAGGTCCATAAAACGAAATTGGTCAGCAAATTCGCCAAGCTAAGTATAGGGTTTTACTACACCGTGGTAGTACAATCGAATCTATACTGTCAAGTCCGTGTGTTTTTTGGACTGTTGCACTGTGTTATCTGCATATTTTTAATAAAGATTTTTTGGAAGCAAAGAAAATGTAGCTCTTAAAAAATACTCGCAATTTTTTATACTGGGTTAATAACAATTTGAAAAATTAATAATCTCTTACACTGTAATTTTGTATAATAAAAAAATTGCACTTGAGTTTTGTTAATCTAAACTTTAACTCAATTTTAATATTCGTATCGGTATCGGAATCGGTATCGGCGATATTTATTTTTAAGTATCGGTATCGGATCGGCAAAACGGCGTATCGTTACATCCCTACTCAAAATGTGTTTGTATTGTGGCTTATTACTAATAGTGAGGCGCCAGAGCTTCCCAGCAAACATAAAGTCAAACGTTTGAAATATGATGTTGCACTATATTTTGTTATGTAATATTTTACGTATTCGAAATAAAACAAAGCCTTTTAAAATAGTTTAAATTGGCAAAATACAGTCATTGTTTGACTAAAGAAAAAGAGAGGAATATATAGAAGTCATACTTTTAAGTGGACTTCTGCACAATATAAATAAAATCGTCCACATTTACACTCTTATGAAAGTTCGTAGTAATAAAACGTGTTTAAAATGTGATGAAATATTTTTGGCATTTCATCATTATTTTGAAATGAAACACGAGTGTTTGCTGGATAAATATTCTTGAAAAAAATTCTAAAAAAATTATGTAAACATCCGCCTCATGTGCATTCGGCGCTCTCTCATTGACTACTAAATGAAAAGAGGCACGAATATGTGTGAATGCTCGCAGCACCATAGTGCTATGAAACGCCGACCAATGATTTAAAATTTGCCATCGATTGGACTATTTAATAAAATTATAAAACTATGGATTTTTAAGTTTTTTTTTTTGTTCAACACAGTGTTCTGAAATAAGAAAAAATGTTAGCTTCGATGTACTGTGATTCAGTAACTTGTATCCTAACAAAGCATTTAGTCACTATTCGACGCATAATTTACTTGGCTTTCAAGCAATTGAGCGATATACATTTACCTTATACATCTTTCAACGAAATCACTGTACAAAAACCACGCAATTTAGCAACAAATTGCTTTTGTGCTATTAAATATTCATAATTCTACCATTCAAAACAGTACGAGTATAATTTTAGTAATATGATAGTGATACGCAATTGAGAAGACTTTGACCAAAACAACAACGAAAACAGAACAATATAATTACTAGAATGACCACATAACAGAGACAAATACTCGTAAAGTTATTAGCTACAATTTTAATTTTTATGGCAAATTTTATTTATGTATGTCGCGTATGTGTCTGGTCTTTAACATCTGAAAACATTGGCTCAAGTAAAAGGACAAAAGTTTGCATTCGAATTGATGTTATCAAATATTTATGTGATTAAATTGTATGTTTGTTTTGTACAGTGCTCGTTCATATACATACATATGAGTATTTTAAGAGGCAAAATTCTGTTTGCATGCATGTTTGTGCAATGCAATAACTACGTTATTTGTATTCAAAACAAGTCACCAGTTAATTTTGTTACTTGTTTGTTGTAAAAAGAGACCAACGTTGTTACATTAATTTTTTCTATTTGCTGCACGCAGAACGATGAAATGAAATGGCAGTGGGGTTTTTAAAAATGAAGAGGAATCCGTGGGACATTTTATAGATACCAAAAATACTGGGTAAGGATTATTCTAAAGTTTATTACAGGTTGTATAATAAATTCATATATGAAGTAGTTAAAGTTAATATAAAAAATGTAAACATAATTTAAATATGATGCCCACAATGAAGAATTAAACTTTTAAGCATTATTTTTTTAATAAAAATAAATTAAATTAACGATTTTAATTAACGAGCTCACGCCTGATTTATATACTTTCAGTGAAAAATTATGTAAGATAATTACATATATTATATTATACTGCCTGCTACACTCAAAATAAAATGGTACGTAAATCTAACCAATTTGAATAGTTAATCTACTGTTAATGTAAATTGTTGTTGTTGCAGATTTTATGAAATAACAATAATAATTGGTTAAAATAACTTTTTAAAGTTTTAAGTAATTTCATTTCTATGGTTACTTTGTGCTTTCGTTATTTAACAAGATGACTTGAGAACTTAAGTTCGAGACCGAAGTATTAAATTTTACTGAATTGTAAAATATAAACAGTGTAAGAAAAAGTTCTGCTTGCAAATAAAATATTATTTTATTCGTTCGTTTTAAAATTTGTTTTCGCGAATTTAAAAATAGAATTCGCGAAATAAATTTTATATTTTATTCCCGGTTTTTTAGTTCTCATCGAAAACGAATAAAATCCGCACTTGTTTATTTCTTCGTTTGCAAGCAGAATTAAGAAACTTAAGAATAAAACAATCGCCTATGTTTTGGCTCCGAATCGTTTTCAAAAATGTTCTTATGAACTCGGATGAGATATATTCGAAATCGATATCATGAATGAAAGTCTTCGTCAAGTTGGCACTGTTTTAAAGCATGTATGTATATATTGTGTGTATATGAAAACGAGTAACTCGAGCCGATCACAAAGAGTTTTACAAGAATGATGCGATCCTGTGTGGTTACAATCATACCAAAGACGCTAATCAGAAATAGACTTTGGTCGAACTCGTTCGGATTCGAACAACAGCTCGTTTTAGACACAAACCTAGGATCAAAGCGATGTAATTTAGACGGATTTCATTAAAGGTTTGTGTATAAAACGACCTGATGAACGAGTTCGACCGAAGTCTAATCGCAAATATTCATGTTAATTGCGAATAAGAGTGATTAAAACTGAGTGTTTGAAATGAGATATTGCGTTTACAATCATTACTTGTTGTTGAACAAAAATGGTTGCATCACAAAAAATCAGAGTATGAGATTGGATATACTCGAAAGCTGCATACCTGTTGCAGCGCACTGATATGCAAATTTTGTTTTTTAAGGATTTTTTAAAGTAGCTGTATAGACAGACAAAGAAAACCATTTCCATAATTTATTTCTCAATTTCGCTTTGTAAAAATCTCAGTTTCTTTTTTGTATGTATATACCTATTATGCATATGTATCAATTTATTCTGTTTTACCTTTTGGTTTGTATGTCTGAAAACTATATACATATTGCCAAAAGTCTTCTTGACAAATTTTCAACTGAAGTGTTGACAAACTACAACAACACGTTTTAAAGCAAAAACGTGCTACAACTTTTCTTAACTGTGCCGAAATTTAATTTAATTTTTGGCTGGCTACACAAACATTTTCATATATTCATACGGTTTGACTGATAGTATTGTAAATTTGCCAAAACGCATTTAAAAGCCATTAAAGTGCTTTTAGACTCAATCAAGCAAACACTGAGAATTGCTTATAAATATGTAAATACCTGTTGCGCTATATATATTAAGTTTCTTGTGTAAGTTTTATTTTTTCATAAACAAAAATACATTTATACATTTAGCATGTATAATTTTTAATCAGAAAAACGTTTGGATTTACAAAGACGAATTTTTCATCAATAGAAATCATTTATATTAATGACCTTGTTAAATTGTTAGTCCAACAGAAGTGGTCGTTAGTAACTTTTTAAGCTCATAAAATATTCACGAAAAAGAATGTCATCTTATTTACAAGAAAACTGAAAATTATATAATTTTTTCAATTCACAATTCAAGTATTTTCTACTTACTTTGAGTACGAGTCGTACTCAAAAATTAAAAAAACAGTGTACAGACTTCTTAAATTGAGTAGAAAAATTATTATTTTAAGTACGACCATTAGTATAAATTTTATGCACAGTCGTACTATGTTGGTTTTTGTTTGCTCTGTTGACTTTGTTGACTATATTGGACTATTGTCAAAGAATTTAAATCATGATTTATATTCTTTGCTATTCTACATTAGAGTGGAGCGTTGGTGTATGAAGGAAAAAAAGTCATCCAATAAATTTCGAATACCTCCGGAATGTTGCATATAGCTAAATTATATACGAAAAATATTTTTTTAATTTTTTCCACCATATCTTTTAACTCCCTACCACGGCTAGAAGCTACAGAAATATATGAATTTTATTTTAGTTTGCTTCATTAATATGGAAAAAAATTTTTAATAATTTTTTTTAAGGCTACCCGTTAAAAACATTTTTATGCAGAATGAAAAAAGTTTAAGATCGAGGAGATCTAATAAAATATAAGAAAGTTATAAGCCATTTAGTGAAAAAAGCTGATTTTATTTCCCATACAAAATTATTGTCAATGAAAAAAAATTTTTATTGCAAACTGATTTAAAATAATATTGTATGAAAATAACCAAAAAGTAATATAGCTGTTTTCGCTTAAGGTCTAATAACTTTCTTATTTTTTTTTATCAGAATTTAGCGATTGTATTCATCATGTGATCGTCGCAAAATTATCTTTAAAATATAGCCGGAAAAATATAAACTTAGTATAGTTTTTCATCTTAATGGAGCAATTTAAAATGATGATTTTTGGTAGAAGCTGTAAAAATATACTTTTTTAAACTTTTAATGTCTGTAACTCTATACGATCGGCACAATCATTGTATTGAATGAAGAATAGACAGATATCTACACAACAGTGCGCAATTTATTTCATTCAGATGAGATGTTCTCGGAGTTTTTGCCAATAAACGAAAAAACTAAAAAGAAGCAAAAGAAAGTAGTTGTTCGCGAATGTCGGGAAAACGTGAATTAAGAAAAATAAATGAATATCCTTTTCGTGTTCAGCGACCTCAAATTATTTTAGAAAATGTGTGTGTGTGTGTGTGTGTGTGTGGATATTTTGACTATAAGGAGGTATAACAGCTATAAAGAATATATAATGTTGCTAAAGGTAGTGCTAAAGGTAGTTCCCAATATTTTTTTCATTATTTTTCCCATGTATATAAAAATTAAATGCAACTTTTTTTTTGCTATTCGAAATTGAAATTCGCAAAAAAAAAATCTGACGCTCCACCCTATTGTTCTTTATTTTGTTTGTTCGTGTTGTGTTAATGTAAATAGTCGACAGAGAGCCGATAAGCCTCGTGTTATTTGATGCTGGTGTACATATATCGTATTTTAGCTGTTTTTCTTTCTATGCTATGTAGCTGAGTTGTCTAAGGCTTTGGTTTACAAACATGATGAATTAAGTTAGCAATGTTCAATATCAGAAATGAACAAAAATAAATTGGAGTTTAACACGAGTAAGTAAATTTATTAAATTTAGCTGAGTATATTAATCTATATATTATTATATGAGGAGGTTTACAACAAAATGCAATAATTACACCATAACATTTTTGTGGATAAACGACAAAATGTAATTTAAGTAAGTAGCACATAATTTAAAAATAAAACAATTATTGAGGTATTATTGTTCACAAAAAAGTTACATAATCACAAATTAGTTATTTTATCTAACAAATTGTTTTAAAGTTATTTAGATAACAAATTTGGAATTATTGCGTTTTGCTCCGAATCATAGTATTTATTTCATTTTGCGCTTTGAACTGTATGAAAATTTTGCGTTTTGATGTGAACTAGGGCTGGAATTTCTGCTTTTTGCAAAAACTTCTTACGTTTTACAGTTATCTAAGAGTTACCACCAGAGCATAATAAATTTATAAAGTTGACTTTATTAAAATTTCTTGTAGCGATTTATTGCAAAGATGTGTAATTATTGCATTTTGCTCTGAACTATTATATTTGATATTGAATTGCAGTGTAGTTGTTGAGTTTTGGAATGCTTTATAATAAAGGTAATATAGATTTCAATGTGTAGAATAGGATTCAATCAAAAAATCAAAGAACTTGAAACATATAATTATTGCGTTTTGTCATGGACCTCCTCATATAAAAGTGAGATGTATGTTTGTTTGTTTGTTTGCAGATTTTTGTTACGGCATCACGGCTAAATGGCTGAAGCGATTTATATGAAATTTGGTACACAGAGAGATATTTGGCTCATAATTAATATAAACTATGTTTCCCGGATTTTGGACCAGGAGGGGATAAAATGGGTCAAAACGTTCCCCTACACATAATTCTGTCATATGTTAACGGATCTTGAAAATTCTTGATTGGCTTGAAAGGGTTTGCTTGCAGTAAGGTCCTATAATTTTTTTTCAAAATCAATGGAGATATTCCTTACTCTGTCATTTGTGATTCACAGAATTTTGATACGGCATCACGCCTAAACGTCATACAGCTCCGAAAAATGTAACAGAAATTAAAAAAAAATTGTCTAGCAAGCCTATTCTGAAACATTAAAAGTAGTCACCATGGTTATAATTTGTAACCAAAGTAATAAAAATATTAAATTGGTATCCTTACAATTTTTTATCGTAGCAAAAGTCAATAAAACTACTTCCTGCAACAAGTAGCTAGCAAAGATTTATTGTTAAAATTTGTAATTCAATTGGTTATTAAACTTCCCGAAAAATTCGAAACAAGCCTTGAACTTATTAAACATCTCTCGAAGGATTTTTATCGTGAAAATAGCAAAAATTCGCGAAAAATTGCAAAGTTGCAAACAAGACATAAAATTTCTTAAAAATAGCTGAAATTGTAAGGAATGCCGAAAATTCCGACAAATAGCGAACATGACGATAATTCGCAAAAACATGCTAAGATTAAAAAATAGCGAAGTCTGATATTGATTATAAGTCGGTAAACTGTAAAAAATCACAACTGGCAAATAATCACTTTTATCGCGAAAATTGCGAATTTGCATAATTTTCTAAATATTTTTCCGAGTTTTTGGTGTTGCTTATAACATTACCTATATTTACACAATTTTAGTGCTTGTTTACAGCTTTGCAATTTTTCGCAACTTTTCGCTATATTCGCGATAAAAGTGATCTTATAACCAATTTTTGGCTTTTCTTAAGTTCTACCGAATTTTAATCACTATCAGACTTTTCTATATTTTTAATGTCAACTATAAAAACGAGATATTTGGCTATTTCGATACAAACACATAAAAATATACAAAAACATTAGAACCATTATTTTTAAATGGTTTTATTTAGCTTACCGTGTTTGTGGAGTTTGTGCATACACTCATAAAAAATGTGTCATCGCATTGACTCTGATATCAATGTTATGACAAATGTCATCAATAACACAAAGCAGACATCAATCTGATGACAAACGGAATCATAGCATTTTGTTATAGTTTAAGTGTCATCAATGCTATGATTGGAATGACATCAATACAATTATATATTATTAAAGTGTAAAGTGTAAAAAAGTAAAAAGTTAAAAAGTAAACAATTTTGTAATGGTTATAATTTGTATTTTGATACAGATGTTATAGTTCTATTTTTTAGTTTTGTGTTTAAAAGCATTTTTAAATAGTTGAAAATAGATTATCATAATTACAGAGCTAATAATAAATTAAGCAAGATCCCAATCGGAAACGAAGTTAAATTTAAATTAACATGAAGTTAACTATTTCGCAACTAGACTGACTTGGATTACTTCCCAATGGAAACAGCTAACTATTTTAACATTACGATGTCCTAGGCGATAGTCAATTATCCCACTCTGCACTACTTTTCAACGAACTTAAAATTTACTTTACTTAAGTTACCTGGTAGTTAGTACATTTGCAAAAAGATGTTGCTGGGATTCGAACTATGCAGTGTATGCAAAAACCGGTTTTCGAATTATTCAAAAAATAGCTTTTTTAAAAAAACATGTTTCGAATTTTATTTTTTTTTTCCTTTTTGCGAAAAATCTTTGTAATACTACATACATACATATACATATTCATGTGATCTTTTCCTTGAAAGAATTTTCAAAGTATGTAATATAATTATACTTACCGACACTGAAATTCCTTTTTGGAAAATTAATGCGCTACCAAATAGTGTCCTTAGTTTTATCCTATCAGCTAAAAATTTTTTAATGAGCATGCCTAATATTTCGATCAACAAAACACCAATAGATGCATGACACAATTTCCTGCAAACTATCCTAATGTAATTAGTTTTATGATTCGATCAACTCTTTCAGAGTTATTCACAAATTAACTAATTTTATCTCTATAGAAACTCACAAACAATTTAAAACTGCAAACACTTTACATGTTAATTCCTTTGGAATTCCTTTTTGGAACTTTAATGCGCTACCAAATAGTGTCCTTATTTTTATCAGCTAAAAATTTTTAATGAGCATGCCTAATATTTCGATCAACAAAACACCAATAGATGCATGACACAATTTCCTGCAAACTATCCTAATGTAATTAGTTTTATGATTCGATCAACTCTTTCTGAGTTATTGACAAATTAACTAATTTTATCTTTATAGAAACTCACAAAAAATTTACAACTGCAAACACTTTACATGTTAATTATTATTCTTTAGGACTGGTGTTTTACGAACGAAATAAGGCATATATCATGAAAATTATTAGCAATTAAGTGAATATATCCCCACACTTGAAAGGTACTCTCGTATAAAATTGTTTCAAACAGAAAGTACATTTATTTCCTAAAGAAGTTTGACTAAAGATGGTATGACCGATTTGTATGATTTTTTTGTTGTTGTTGTATTCAGGACCTCAGGACGAAGCTTGTATAAAAGAAACATTTTTGAAATGCTTCTAATGAGGAAAAATGTTGGGTTTTCGGTAAATGGTATTTTTAATATTCGTTTAAAATCTTTTAGAATTTAAACTAATGGAGTGATATTTATAAAATTTTCAGTTTATTACTAATTGTCCAAAAAGCAGAGAGCGCAATAAACATTTTGATATGTAAGGTGGACGAGTCTCTAAACCATCGGCAATATTTGTTTTCTCCCCAAAAGGAAGCACAAAAAATAACGTTTATATTCAAACACTACAATAAAAGCATTAAAACCAATTTCGACTCGAAGAACTGATTTTTTCATAAATAAGGCGGCACATAAGAACCGGCATGCTGAATTATTCGAAAACATAAATTATTCGAAACCGGTTAATTTTCAGAAAGGCAAAAAACCGGTTAACCGGTTTTCGGTTCCAGTTTTTGCATACTGGAGAACAATGTATCACACGTTTTAAATTCAACACGCTGACCACCCATCTAAGGTACCATTTAAAATATTAACAGCAAAAAGTTAATATAAACCTGAAATAAGTTTCAAAGTAGCAGAGAGCGGGGCTGGCAAACTATTTTGATCAAAAATCTGCACTTTTCGGTGAAATAATCGGCAAATCGACAAGAAAATCGGCATATATAAAACTAAACATTTTTAGTGGTTTTTATTAATAAAAAAAAAAACAAAAAATAGCACTCGCCAGTGATTTCATGTGGTTTACAAAAATAAATAGATAACATAAGAGTAATTTTTCTGAATGAATACATATGTGAATTTATAATATTTGCTAGATCACTTTTAATATTTGACACTCATTGGTTTGTTTTATGAGTTTGAAATAATCTTTAGAATAAAGAATTCTTTCTATAGTTTCGTTTTCTAAGAAACATCGAAATTTAGTCTAATTAACACCGTAGTGCAGTAAAGAGTGTGCTGAACTATTAAGTGGGAGGTTCCATTCCTGCCAAGGCTCGAGTAGTTTTGCAGAAAAAAGTTCTCAGTCAGTATTTGTTTTTGTTGAATTGGCGGCACTAAATATATGTGCGACATTTGCAGACGAATGTGGCAGAACCATAATCTGTTTAAAAAATTCGGCTAAAACTTGAATAGACTTTGTGGAATCACATCGTTTTATTTTAGAAATTGTTTGCCAAAAATTATATAAATTAATTTCGGTCTTTGTGAATCTTTATTCAAATACAGAAAATTTCAATCTATAAATTCAGAAATTACTAAGAATATCAAAACTAGTACTGATATTTTTTCTTCATTACCATATTTGGGTTTATTAAACGTAGTGATTTGAAGTTTCTTCAATATCAAACAGTTTTCGTATGAGAGTGAGCATTTCTATATAAAAATTTACACAACTATGTATTAACTTTATTGTAGGCAAAAATAACTTTTTGCCTCTGATATCTATTAAATGAGATTCATTATTTTTTTTTTAATATATCCTTTTTATAAAATTATAAAATATTGTTATTGCCAAAACACAAAAATGTGGTTAAAATCGGAGTTAGTCTGTTGTCTATTGGTTTGATAGAAATCGTTATTTTTCACCTAAAATCGGCAAATCAGCATTTGGCAATTTTTTAAGGAAAAAATCGGCAATTTGCCGAAAAACCGGTACTTTTGGCAGCGCTGGCTGTGAGTAAAGTTGTTGGCTCTCACCAATCCGATTATGTACTCAACTTATGAATTGATTTTGGGTCAGTCCTGCATTGCATTGTAGTTAGCTTTTACTTAGTCTAAGAAAAGTGAACTATAATTTGATTATTTTTGTAGTCGACTACGGATTTCCCAACAGGAATCTTTCAGTACAGCATACATACACAAGAAAAAACGTGGAAACAAGCGATAGTACGATACCTTTTCATCATATTGATGTCACATAGTCATCACATGCAGTGTTGTCAGATTAGTTTTTAGCCTCACCGCCATATACCTTGTCAGATATCGCCAAATTACTCCAAATATCGCCAATATAATAGAATCATTAAATGTAAAGTACAACATACAAATTATATTGTTTACGAAAACTAAGGAAAAGTTTTTACATTAATTAACTACAACAGTTCTTTTGTAAAAGGTGCATTAGCTTAGTATTAGGGTAATCGGTTAACCGGCTAATTACTACCCGATTAACTGACCGGTTAATTTAAAATTAGCTTTTTTCGATTAATGGTTAAACCGATTAATTTCAGTCGATTAACCTACGTAACAAATTTTTTTGTATTTTGTTAGTATTATAACGTATTTCTTGTGTGTTTAATTATTTGTTTCGTCTCATATACAAAATGTATGTGTTTAGAAATTACTTTTCATACAAACAAATAAGTGTGTTCAGTGTAAAAGAATTTAGAGAAGACTCGGCTATTCTAATTGAACTTGAGAGAATTATGTATTAAGTTTTTGTTTAATAGTTGTATAAAATCTAATAATACAGTTGCCAACGATTTAATTAAAAATCTAAGGATTATATTTAATTAGAGACGAATTCAATTTTATATCTTCACTCAGGAATACATATTTCCTTCTAGCAACAGTTAAAATACAGTACAAAAACGGAAACTAAGGAATTCGGAAATAAACTAATTGATGCTGAGCTCTGCCAGCATCCAGGAAAAGGACTGAGAAACTAGATGTTCTGTATTATTGATTGCTTTCGATTTCTTCACCATCTACGATAAATGACACGATTTTTTCAAGCCAAGTTTTATCAAACTAAAGAAATTATTTTTCTGAAAGATTGTTTTAGAAGATCTCCTTAAACTGTTGAAATAACTGATATAATGATCTCACAAACTTGTTTATTTTTAAATGAATACATATTTATGATTTTTTTTTGCTTGATTAAGTTCAAGAATTGTTATGTTTGTTATGTCATTGTTTTTTTTACTATGCAATTTTATTTGCTAAATTACTTGATATATGAAAAAACTTCATTAATCGGTTAACCGGTTAATACAGCAATTAGCCAATTATTAACCGATTAAGCCAACTCCTCGATTAATTAATCGAGCGATTAACCGACTAAAGCAGAAACACGATTAAATGAATACCCTACTTAGTATAAGATATATAAATAATAGCCTATAAAAATACTCCAAAATAATTGATACCAAAACAAGTTCAATATAAATAAATAGGATTTATTAAACTGGAACACCGAAATAAAAATTGGTATTTAAATCTTGTGATAAAATTGATTTATTTAAGTACATACACAATTCAGCTATTGAATCAAAACTGTCTTACGCATTATTTTCAGTACCATTATTGTTGTATATTTCCCTCTAGCATACATTGTTTTGAATTAGTTACTGCCAGTTTTTATAAAATAATACGGAAATTTCTTGCGAGAAATTATATTGACAACAAAAACAAATTTTCGTATTTTATTTTTGTTTTCAACATAAATTCTTACACGAAATTTTCGTTTTATTTTTAAAAAACTGGCAGTAGCTCAGTTCAGAAAGTCGACTTCATCAAGAAAATATTGTATTAGCAGACTAAGTACCATTTACCCCAACTACTTTATGCTGTAGAAAAATTCAGTACATAAAATAGCTTTATTTTTATTGAAGTCATTGAAGTCATAAACAATATAGCCAAAAACATCGCCAAGGAGTTCAAATATCGCCAAGTAAATCGGCAATCGCTATTTCAAAATTTTCATCGCCAAAAACAATTTTTTATCGCCACGTTTGGCGACAAATCGCCATATCTGACAACACTGATCACATGTGTTATCAACAGCGTGACCGTTTTGCGACTAAAGTGGCAATTTGCCACTTTTTCAACTGCCTTGCCACTTTTAGTGCCCCTTTTTTAAAATGACCTAAATCTGCCACCTTTTGTAATATTATGCCCCTTTTTGCCCCTTTTTATGAAATGATGCTTCTTGTTTTAATATAAGCTTTTTATGGCACGAAACTGTTTTTATAAAAAAAAATCTCAAGACAAAAATTTGTTTTTGAGTCTATCATGTAAAGTCTTATGACAAAAACTATTTTGAAATAGTTTAAGAGTTTAGATCTATAGATATTCATTATTGTGTTAAAATTATTAAAAATAACACCCTGATTCACTAACACGAACAAGAACGTCTTGTTAAAAATTTTTATGAATGTCCAAAGACATTATGTCACTGCTAAAAATGGCGTAACATCCATGGACATTGTGACACTTTTAATAGTGCCATGGACTTTATGACATTATTATTATGACCATTACGACACTTTGAAATGTGTCATAATGTCCACACTTTTAAAAATGAAAACAAATTCAAATATATGTACATGTTTTTGACTATTCACTTTTTACTTCTGCAATCGGTGATAAGTAATAAAAGGTCAATTGACGTTATTGCATTTTAAAAAGTGAAATAAAATCAAGAACAATTTGCAAATAGCGTCAACAATGCTTAAAATATGTCCAATCGACATCGTCGATTCAAAGAAATATTTGGAAATTAATTAAAATTGTTAAGATATTTTATTTTACTACAAAATATTCTTTGCGTAGCTGGCCTTCGGCCGGGCTTAAGTATTTTGTTTCTTGGTATATTAAAAAGCGGCCTTCGGCCGGTCTTAACGCTTTTCTCCTCTCAGTATACTCAAAAATCTTTATTCAGCGGAAATGCTTTTCTATATACTTTACTAATGTGCTGTTTCCATATGCAAACAAGCGACTTGAGTAAAAAATTATTTATGGACATTGCTAAAAAAATGTGAGTGACTTTCACATAAATTTTATACAAACAAGGCTTGCATTGTTTGTCTAAAATTTATATAAAAAGCAGTCAGTTTTTTGAACGAAAAAACATCAAAATTGATTCATTTTATTTCAAAAGCATTATATGCCCTAGAAATTCATTAAATACTAGAATTTGGTTCAATTATTCCCTTTTCAAAAAAGTTGCCCCTTTTTTTGAAAGAATCCCCTTTTTGGTGCCACTTTTTTCCTCAAAATCCCCTTTTTGTGCCACTTTTTAAAAATTTTCAACGGTCACCCTGGTTATCAACATCAAATAGAATGAGCGCGAAGAGAGTAAAGTGCGAAAAAACAACATAAACATACTCTTGACCAGAGTTGCCACTTTAGAGGCTTTCCCCCTAGATTTAGGGGTTTTTATTTCATTTAGGGGCAAATTTAGGCAACTAAAATTCTTAGGGGGAAATTTGCGGGGCATAAATTTATACTTAGGGGATTTCTAGGGGACTTTCTAGATTTTTTTTTAATTTTATGCCTAATAGTATTGCCTTTGCATATGAGCGAGATCTAGTAAGTACAAAATTTCGAGCAAAATCTAGTAGATTTCACATAAAATAGAAAATCTACTCTGTTTTGGCAAAATCTACTCATAATCTAGTAGTACTTTGTGATGCATCTGTGTTATTTTTTTTTTTTCAAATTGTACTAAAAAATACTATGCTGTAGAAGTTTTTTTCTTTACAAGGTGTGCGAATTAGCTATCTTGCACTTGCTTGGTTGTAGTTAAGGAAAAATTTAAGGTTTTTGTTTTGGATACGAAATCTTGATATGTGTAAAAAAAATCTTGGTGTAAACGGTATAGATTTTGATAACAATCTTAATTGAAATCTATAAACTTTCGTTCAAATGTAAATGCCCTATAAACTTTTTAGTCCTGATAACATGTATAAAGTTAGCGATGATGATTTGGCATCTCTTGATATTTTTGAGGAGATTTGATTCCAATGTTTATAAAAACCAGTTTTCTACTACCTCTACTTTGGTATTAAATTCAATTTATTAAATATCGTCATATAAAATGCAAAAAGGACTATTTTCATTTTTAAACATTTTGCGGGCGAGGAATTATTATAATTTTTAAAAATTTCGAGGATATTTGTTAATTTAAACTATTATATAAACTTTTGTATTTAGGCGGTTTATTCTCAAAATATGCTCAATTTAGGGGGCTTTAAGATTTTTTTGCGGGGGAACAAAAGAGCTACCTGGCAACACTGCTCTTGACAAAATAAATAAAAGCAGTTGTGACAGAAAACTCTTCTATTTTGTTTGTTCTAGATCAGCCCCCTTATGCCCTCTTATTCTGTAAATCGCTAAAGCTAAATATCTATCGCTAAAAATCTATAAAGTCGATTTATCAATTTTTTGCTACGAATAAAATTTTCAAAGTGTATTGCTAATTAAGGTCATGTCTTAAAAATTGAATCCGCCGAAATTTTAGTGTTTTATGTTAACGCCAAAAATGTTTAATTTTTTATTTGTTCAGCATTTTAGCGATCAAGATTTAGCTTTAGCTTAGTGATTTACGGAATAAGGGGCAGTGGTGTTTTTGAAGTTAATTAAATAGTACCGCGTGCTGTTCTTGTGCATAAAATTTATAAGTTCATACATATATTTTTTAATTATTTGTTATAAGAAATATTACATAAATAAAATTTGTTTTTATTGCAATAAAAAACATAATTATATTGTAATTTTTATTTATTTCTCCATTATAACAATTATAGTTTATCATTGCAAAAATTATTGATGATAGCTGATGTAAAAGTTGACATCACATTAATGTAAACTGTCATTGGGCCAAAAATGAAGATGCTTGACATAGTGATGATGTAAAATTACATCAGCGTTGTGACGGGATTTCTATCAGCGACATCATATTGACGACATTTTGTCATTAAAGTGATGTCAATTCGATATTTTCCTGATGTCGGTGTTTCATTGCATTAATGATAGATTTGTCATCATTGGCATTGATGACCAGCTGATGTTCAGGTTGACATGGGGTGAAAAACGAAGACACTTAACAGAGCTTTGCTGTCAAATTATATCAACTTCATGACGAATTTTCTATCAGTGTAGTTGGAATTTGTGGAGTAAAAAAACAAATATGTAGTACTAGGTATCAATCACCATATAGCTCTCCTCACCAATATAGGGCGTTGAATTTCTGTTATCTATAGTCAAGGACGCCCCAAGTTTTTATTTTATTCTGATCAATGCTCTATATTGGTGAGGAGAGTGGTGTGGTGATTGGTTTCTGGTACTACCTACTTATTTTTTTGCTTTTAGTACATCACCCGCATCATTACAATAAAATCATTTAACTTAATTTTTTTTACTTATTTTATTATATTTCTTTACTTCACTTTTATACGTCAGATATTACCCTACGGTAAATGGAACTGACACAAAACAAGTCACGTAACCGCTCCCCAGGTGGTAGGGACTAGTCCGAGTTCTAACACTTCCTATGAAGCGGACCAGCCACTTTTACATGGGGATGGCCTAGGATGGGGTTAATTGATACTTTGTATGCACCTTGTAACTTGTCTCTGAACTATCTTATGGAGTCCTAGTCGGTGTAGAATAATATAGATTATATATAATTATTATTCCAAATTCAGCTGTAATTCGATTAATTTAATCGATTAATTTATTTTTTTATTGTTACAAGTCCAAGTAGAAAATATATTTTATTTTTAAGCAGTGTCTTTGATAGGATTCGAACCGATAACCTCCGGCATGACTACCCACTCGACCACAGGGGAACTTATATTTCAATATTATAAATACCAGTTTAGCTGGAGTTAATATCTGAAATAGTTACGGAACAGGCTCCTGAGTGGCATGGCAGTCTCATTGAAGTGATGCAATTAATATCATATAGACACTATGTGATAGGCCTTAGATTGAGGTGCATCAAATTTGTTCAGTGCCGTTTACTACAATACTAGTCGGAGTACCAACTAAATTGACTGAAAATTGTTAATATGTGACCATCTACACAATATGTCTTTTTTCACCATTCACTACTCCTTATTTTTGGTACCAGTCTCATATTCGCAAGTCATAGGACGAGTACTTTTGGATCATTTGTCACCAACTTTTCCGAAGGGTACCTATGATATTCGTATGGTCTTTTATTGTTTTTGTCTTATTTTTCTCAAAATATTTTAAAACAAATATGCAAAATAAGTTTTTAATTAAAATATATGCAGTATATCACAAAAAATAGTACAATCCATTTTTACTATTGACATAAAATTTGGCATTAAACAAAAAAATTAAAATATTCATTTATTTTTTCTAACAAATAATTGTTAAAATTTAAACTGTCTACTATTTTGAATTGTGGCTTGTATTCAATTGTTAATTGGAAAACTAAAAATGTATGCTAAAATTGGTTTTGTTTTTTTTTTAGGACAAAAAAATTATCATATGCATAAATGCATGTTGCAATAAAATAAACTTCTTGTATTATTTAATTTTACAATAAAAATAAATATACTTGCATAAGTTTAATATTTGTATGTTTATATATTAATGTTCGTAGGATATGCGGGTTTGTATAGTTTTTTTTTTTTTGTATATTTTGCAATACTTAGATTTTTGAACAACAACAACACAGCTTTGATTGTAGGTATTGAAAAAATGCCCATCAGAGCGAGACAACAAATAACAATTATTAATCAGACAGGGAAATTTCGGCAAAAACTAAGTTGAGTTACAATAAAAAAAATGCAAGGAACGAATTTAAAAAAGAAGTCTTGTATTCTATTTGCTGGCAAAAATTAGTTAAATAGCTGATTTTTTTCTTGTAAAAAGCATCCACCTTCATAAGTGGTAAGACTGACTAAGAACGCTGATGAGACGGTGTAGCGCCCTGTCGAAATCAGTAGTACTGATCCGTTCTGCTAATCTGATTTGAATTTTCCAATACTTCACTCTTAATAAAAATAATTTGAATTTATATATTAATTCAAAATATTGAACTAGAAAGCCGAAATAATAAAAACTTTCAGACTTATACCTATTCAGTTCAAAAATAAAAAAATTACGTAAAGTTAAAAATTATATTTTTTAACATAAATCAAAAATAAAGTTTTTTAACTGTTGAATCTGAAACAAAAAAATTTAATTCTGTACATAGTTATATGTACCCAGCAAAAACTTGGTAATGAGTTGTCATTACCGAACAACATACTTTTCAACCACAAACTTCATACCGTCTGAATTACTTTACACTAGCTGAACAATTACTTACTAGTAATTAAACAAGCCATTTATTCTCTTATTGGCAGAGTAGTAGTGTATCTGCTTATCACACATTTGATAAACAGTTCAACCCCTGGGAAGGCAAAATATATATATTTTTAATTGTGGTCATGTTTGTGAAAACAAGTTTTAAGCCAGTAATAAAATAGTTGTGCAGTAGCCTAGTGAGTAAAACACAATAACAGAAAACAGCATAAGTTCAATGCTTAGCAGAGACATTTAATTTTTATTGTGTTTTGTGTATTCAATGCCTTCTAAATATTGAAACTTATAACTTGTTATTTGTAATCAACTGTGGTAAGTACTTGCCTCCAATGACATCGCCATGTTAAAGTAATTGGTTAAAATGCCAAAGTAGCAGTAGTGAAGGGTATGTTTTTTAACATTTTAACCCATTACTTTGCCATTAACATTTTTCCTGAGATATTATTTATTTTCACATACTTATATATAAATTTATTGACACATGTTTTATTTATTAACTTCTGGAAATAATCTGTGTTTGTTATTCTTATTTTATTTGTTTTTTTTTAACCAATAGCCTACAAAAACAAACCAACAGCTTACATAAAACTGACACAAAAGCATTCAACCAAATGTTTGAACAAAAACTGTTTTATAACTATAGTTTCATTGCAAACAAACTGCTTTAAAATATATACCTGCCTGTTCTGTAAATCGAGTCGATTTGAAAACGCTCGGCTTAGAGAAATTAAATCCACTATTAGCAAACTTTTTTCAGATTTTTTGCAGTTTCATATATTTTAGAGCTTAAAATATCATATCAGAAATTAATTTACTATATACGATTTAAAATACATCAATGGAAGCATTATTTATTTTTGAAAAACGAAAAATTTACTCGGATTCGGTTTACAGAACAGGGTCGATAGTATGGTTTTTGTTATAGTTTACTGTATATAATGAACTATGATTGTAGTCAGAGTTTTTATTAACTATATATATTGTTAAATGCAACCATGATGCAATTTTCATGAATGCATATAGTGTCATGATTAAATGTAAGCATGTGTTTGTCTGTCGTAAACTAATTAAGGTTTACAATCATTAAAAACAATAATAACTTATTTGCCATAACCATAAACTGTATTGGGAAACATGACATTGTTGACGCAAACATGACACAACCATATGTTTTCTCTGCGTGTACAATAGCGTTTTAAAAATAATGCGAAAACTAAATTTTTAATTTGTCGTAATGATTTTGAAATAACCTGTTTAAACTAAATCGTATGTATGTATGTATGTACAAAGCTATTGAGTATCGTTTTATATTCTATTCTCTTAAATGTTATTAAATTTTTTGCACAAATCAGTTTACATTGTTTTATAAAAGTATGTTAAAAATAAGTTTTTATTTAAAACTCTTTCAACTTTTGCTTTAGCGTGCTACATGTATAAACAGTTTTCGATACTACGAAAAATTATTACATAATTTTAAAAACACATACATGCACGCAAACATATCACTCACTACTTTTTTCGATTTTTCCGGTATTTAACTAGTTCAAAAAGTTTAATTTTCATTTGACACGAAAATTGCTGAGATGTGAAACTAAAAGAAAACATAAAACATCCAATTGTGTCAAACTGTTGAAAAAGCTCAAAAACAGATTATTAAATAATATGTGAAACTTAACTAAAAACTATTTGAAATATGTCGACGCATTAGCAAGAAATTTTTTATGAAATTTGGTTCATGTTTGTTTTGATAGCATGTGTAAAAAAAACACAAATTTAAAATTACTGGATTACTTCACTACACCTTTTATAAAAATAAGTCGTGAAACAAAATTAATTATAATCGAAAATTGATTTAAAGAAACAAAGACAGACCTGATTTTGTTAACTTGAACCATTATATTAAATTGTGAGGATTTTTGACAAATCGACTTAAGTAAAAATTTAAAAATTTATCGGTGTTGAATGAAAGTTAATTATCTATATATGCGCAGATGTCAAAATGTCTTTTATGCACGGCTTTCAATACCATTCTTCACATTGCAAAACTGCGTTTTCGAAGGCGAATTGGGGCGCGAAATAAAAAATATATTAAAGCAATCAGAAGACCTGACTATAAAAAAAAGAATGTGAGTAATGAAACATTTCACCTTCAACCGAAACATTCTTCTCATCATTCACCCATTTCAACTTCGGTGAACCGGGCTTCATCCGCTTCTTTTTCACCCTCGTACCTTCCTCCACACCCGACAAATCGCTCAAACCTATAAGCTTCGCATCAGACACCTCTGACTCGCTCCCACCAGGAATATCGCCCTTCCGCTTCGCCCTTCCGCTTCCCCGCAGACATAAATAATAGTATTATTTATCCACCAGCAAAAGATAATAAACCCGTACAAAATAGTTGGAATTACCGCAGTTAAACATCAAAATAACCAAACAGTCAAAGACAAACGCAGTCAAAACACCGTCAGCCAAATAGCGCACCAAGCTCAGCAACGAATTCGGTAAAACCGAAAAACCGTTTTTTTTTTTCAAAAAAAACGGGTTCAAAAATCGAGACGAACCGGTTCTGAGTCCCGAAAAGCTGGACACAAAATCCCCTAAATCCCAGAAGTTCCCGGCAAAAATCAAAAACGGCAACGCCGAAATACTCACTCAATTCAAAAACACGGCAACACAGCACCAACCAACAAACGTACGACCTTACTGCAGGAGTTTGACCTTGAGACTCCCTTTGCCAGTGTTAGTGTATTTCTATGCAGCTGTTAAGTTTCTCTGTACTTCTTGCTGTCCGCATGATTACACTAATGCACTCATACACAGCTCACACCGCGTTATTACAATCTTACTCAACTAAGATTAATCTTACTCAAAATTTGTGATTGTATTGTGAAAAAGATTTTTACCCTCTAGATGTTTACATATCAAAAACAAGTCCAGTTGTACCGAGCATAGCGAATTTTATTTCCGGGAACCATTATTGCGAATATTTAAAGGTTCGATTTCTAATGCTTCCCGTCATTATTGGACATGTTTTTTTATAATTTTTCCATGCAGCAGGGTTTTGGATTTTTTAAATTTATTTTTATTTGTTTTTATAAATAAATTTCATCTATTTGTTTTCTTTTTAGTTTTATGTATTTAACTAATAGCCATATAAAAGTGCTAATCAATTATTTCAAATTTAAGTTAGGGATATTCTCAATGCCACATAAACTTATGTAACGAATTTTATCCAGTTATCTTAAGAATTGCGTCTTTAATTATTTGAAAAGATCTTTTTTTAAGAGTTAGTCCAGAAAAACACAGAAATATACATTTTCGGACTGTTGACGGCCTGTGATTAGAATTAAGATATATCAATGTTATGACAAATGTCATCAATATCGCAAAAACTTACATCAATCTGATAACCAATGTAATCATAGAACTTTAAATTATCAAAAATATATTAATGAGTTAAACTGCGTTTTCTTCATCTACTTATAATATTTTCACAAAATTTAAATTTATTAAAATCACTTAATATTTGTAAAAGCTACGAGACCAACAAAGTTTTTGATACCCGAGGTAATCAAATTTGACCCACTGTCTTTCAGCAGGGAAGTTAAGAAATTCATTTCCTTAAAGATAAGGTCCTCCTCTATAATTTTTACACACATTATTTTCTAATCGGATCGAAAGTATTAAGGATTATGATTTGTTACCTTTATTTTTGCAATAGAAGCGACTCACTAACGAGCATTTTGTCTTAGAAACCGGACGAAATTATTTTAACCTATTTTTTATTTATATATGTGTCATTTTATCATAACATCTTAAGCCGAGCTAAGTCAAAATTGAGATAAGTTCATATTCTAGTTTATCTTCTTACAATCCACATTTGAGTCTAGTCCGGTTTCAAGTACTCCAATTTTGGAAAAAGTTATAATGGTTTATTTTTTAACTTTCTAAAATATAATTACATACCCAGTAAAACATTTTTATGTTTTTTGAAGTACAAAAGAAATAAAGCGCTTCATAATTCGCTTTAAAATATGAGCTTGTTCAGAAGCTGATTTCATTGCGTCACAACAATGCAGGTTTTGAAGCGAGAAAAGTATTTGTTTTTTACTTATACAAAAGCTTCGTACACAAGCTATACAAAAAAGCTGATTCTGTAGTACTGATCCAAAGCAGGTTTTTAAGCGAGAATGAAGAGTAAGTTTATTTGAGTTTCTTGGTGCCGTTTTGCAACAGTGTTTTTGGTCGAGTGATTGGTACGTTGTACGAGAGTACCATAGAAATAAGCGGCGAATTTGAAGCAAGCCTGATCCTAAACTTGAGGAAATGATTGAAGTACTTGACGCGATGAAAAATGACAAAGCACGAGGAGGCAACAACATCACGGCGGAACTACTAAAGCGGCTGGACATGGAAGGGAACCAGCAAATTTATGATCTGCAAATAAGAGTGTGGAGGGAGGAACAAATGCCCACGGAACGGACGACAGGTATCGTCGTCCCAATTCACAAAAAAAAGGAGACAAGCGTAACTGCGAGAATTATCGAGGGATTACATTACTAAATGTCTGCTATAAATTTTTTTACCGGACTACTTGCGAGAAGGCTGAGTAAAATCGCTGTGAGGATGCTGGGAGAATACCAGTGTGGATTCAGGCCTGGTAGGTCTGTAATAGATCAAATATTTGTACTAAAGCAGAACCTGGAGAAGAGTTATGAGTTTAGTAACGATGTACATATGCTGTTCGTTGACTTCAAGCAGGCGTTTGATAGCCTAGACCGAACTAAGATCCGCAAAATATTTGCTTTATTCGGTATAAACAACAAACTGACTCATCTGACAATGGCAACACTCAGTAATACAAGAGGAAAACTAACATTACAGCAAGAGCAAAGTGAACAATTTCACATCAATACAGGAGTAAGACAAGGGGACAGTTTGTCCACAGTTCTGTTTAACCTATGCCTGCATTATGCTATAAGAAATCACACAGGACTTGGAAATGTGTGTAATCGGTCAGGCATGACAATCGCCTACGCCGATGATATTTCGATTTTAGCTCGAAACAGGCGATATCTGGAAGAGACATTTCAAAATATACAAGCATCTGCAAAAGAGATAGGGCTAGTGGTTAATCAATCAAAAACCAAGTATATGATACTATCTAGAAGCGCTGAAAGAAGAAGGTCACGAGATATCAGTATAGGAGAATATAATTTTGAAGGAGTAGACAAGTTCAAGTATTCGGGCGTACTTATTAGTAATGATAATAGTGCAAGAGACTGTATACAAGACCGAATTGTAGCAGCAAACAAATCATATTTTGCACGTAATAATATATTTAAATCAAAACTTTTATCAAGAGCCTGCAAGCTAAGAATTTACAATACCCATCATAAGGCCTATAGTTACTTAAGGATCAGAAGTTTGGTCTATGACGAATTCCGAAGAAGAGTCTCTCAGAATTTTCGAAAGAAAAATCCTTAGATGAATATTTGGGCCAAGACGAAATGAAAGGGGAGATTATTTCCTAAGGAGCAATGAAGAGCTTTTACAGCTAAATCAAGGCGGAGGATTTAGTAAAATACATTAAAGCGCAAAGACTAAGATGGATAGGCCATGTACTAAGGATGGATCAAAACCGGGCGCAAAAGATTGTTCTTGACTACACACCACAGATTTCAAGATATAAAGGCCGGCCACGTAAGCGCCTAATTGACAATATTGATGATGATATGAGAGCAATGGGACTAAGGAATTGGCACACCCATGCTAGAAATAGAGAGGAATGGAGAAGAGTTGTGGAGAAAGCCAAAACGCACCCCGGGTTGTAGAGCTGAATGATGATGATGATGATTGGTACGTTGGACTTCAAACCTGAAGGTTCTTAGTTCGATACTAGTTGAACTTAAAATAACAAACATTGAGTAAAAATATGAAATTAATAAAAATAAGTAAAGAAACGATATAAGAAAAATTTTAAATGGCGTTAACGACGCCAATCCACATCAAACCATTTTTTTCATATATTTTCAGTTCTAGTGCTGAAAATGTTGATGATTTTCAGCGCTTCAAAAGCGCTTTTGTGACCAAAATTGTATTACTCCAATCCGGGAACTTGCCATACAAAAATCAGCAGCGATATCAGCAGGTTTGTCAGCGCTACTTTTATTCCATAATAGTAGAAACCTGCTTTATTGGAAGCAAATTTTTTACTGGGTAATAGATTTTACATTAAATCGTTTTCTATGGGGCAAAGACATTTCTTTTATTTTAATTCGGTTAATGTTTTTTCCTTTTACTTACGTGGCATTTGTTGGCTATATATTAAAATCTGGTATAATTTGGAGGTGAAATCAGCACGTTAAAATAGACGGCACAAGGGAAGAACGAAGATATTTTTAAAAATGCTGTACAGAAAACATTAGTAAAACGACGAGATTGAAGCAATTTTTAAGATATTGGGTGCTTTCAAAAACTTTATGCTCCCGCTAATTGCATTAAAACTTTGTTTTAAAATGCAAAACCTACATAGGGCCATTATTACAACTTGGCGTTAGTTAAATGTAGGATTTTGGCGGACGGATACATAGTTTATCGTCATTAAAACCTTACTTCAACCTAAACTGAGCGATAAGTTAAAGCAAGTTTAACCTACCTATTAGGTTACAGTAAAGTTGTAATAAGGATAAACTGTTTATCCGTCCTACAAAATCCAAGTTGTAATAATGGGCCTTAATGTACAATTTTAGGCACGTAAGTATAACAAAATATTGTTTTTAATTTTGTATATAAAAACAAATTGGATTACTTTATTTTGATTGCTCGATTTTTGTTTTTAAATGAATTTTCAAATGTAAGAAAAAATGGCAACGCATTGATGTTCATTAGCGTGTTCGTTATTTATATGCCCAATTTTTTTATGCAAATGTTCAATTCTCACTCCTCAAAAAGTTTATGTTCGTTGCCAAAATTACACTCTAAAATTTTACACCCTTGGAACCAAGCCTTCCGGTGCCGACTTACGGTTGAAATTGTATTCAATTACACTCATACAAGTCTAAAAATATAATAATCAGGAATGTGATACAAATCGACTCGATTTCAAATGAAATCGAAAGTTGAAAACGAATGTAGTAGTTTTAGGTGTGATGGAAATCGTATCGATTTCATTTTCCACTTTTGTTTCTGTTCCATGTATTTCTTTATATAAAAACTTTTTTGACATAAAATTATTATTATTTTTTTAGTATTTATAACAAAACTTGGAATTCCTATACGCAACCGCATAATCTTTAACAAGGTTAAATGTCCTAATATGTATGTCTTATAAGAGTTTACGATGAGTATGCAATAATTAATCTACAAATCTTTTAGCTTGTTGGTATATTTCTAGCATTAGTTCTTGTTTTACACTCTTTCTTTAAAAAAAATAACTTATGTTATTTAATTAGTCTTCAGCAGATTTTAAAATATGTAACTTCAAATGGGTACACGGAAATCACATGGTAGATATTTATAGATGGGACTCTACCTAGTCTTTACCCGATATATGGGTATATTCCTTTTTTGGTTATTTATTTCAAAGAATTTAGCGATTTTTCGTGAACATGCGGCTGTGGCGGTTTCTAATCAATGTTAGGGCTTTTTTCCGATATTGCAACTTCACATAAATTTCAGCAACGTTCGGGATAGAAGAGTCTTTTTGCAATTTCTTAGCCTCTTTATAGTTCACACGATTAGACTTAATTATCATGCCGCTGTTCGCAAACTTTTGCGAATTTTCACGATTTTTTCTGAATGTTTCGCATTTCTTACGGTTTTAGCGATTTTAATTAAAATTAAGGCTCGTTTAAAATTTTGCAATTTTTGGCAATACGCGTAAGTTTTCCAAAATTGTTGGTTTTCTTAAATATTTTGGGGTTTTTAATCAATCGTAACATTGTAATCATTCATATATAAGCAAGTTTTTTGCGAATATTCGTAATATCACGGTTTTTCCTAAAGCCAAAATGAGCTTCAAAGTTGCGTAACCCAAAAAATTGCTTATATAAAAATGCCGATAAACAGTTAAAACTTAGAAAATTAGTAACGCGAAAACTCGCAAAAATATAGCGAAATTCCAAAATCAACAGTTAGTGACTAAAAACCAATAATACTGTAAAAATGATAAAAGTTCGGAAAAAATTGCTTCTACGCCGAAAATTGGCGAAAAATACGTTTATGATAAATAGTCCCAAAAATTTATTAAAAACCGCAAGTGTCATAAATTCGCAAAATTTTGCCAGCATCGAAAAATAGAAATATCTAATATTGATTAAAAATCACTAAAACTATAAAAAATGTGAAAGCTTGCAAAAATCACTAGTTCCACAAAAGTGGCGAAAATCCCTGAGATTGCAAAATAGAAATAAAAGTCCTAAAATTGATTGGAAATGAATAAAAACTAGGAAACAATAAAATTTTGCGCGAAAATAATTCGCGAACAAATCGGGAACAAGCTCAAAAATTTACTATAAATTTCTAAAAATAGAAAAACTTAAGGAAATTTTGCTAAAGTGCTAGTGAATATTTATTAAGACATCCAAAAATTATATATCAGCAAAAATATGCTTAAATGTTCAAAACACTCCAGTGACAAACTAATTTAACATTTTAAAAAAAATTATTGCAAAAATATGTGTGAAATACATACATATCATACGAAACTTTTGAAATCGTCAAACATATTCTACTCGATTTGAAAACAGTAAAACAATAGAAATTTCGTTTTCTATCACATCTATTTTTTGTTGATATTTTCATAGAACAAATTAGAAAATGAAATCGAGTTCGATTTTAAGTAAAATCGATATGAAAACAATACTTCAGTAGCCATCACAACTTTCTTCGTTTTTGTGTCGATTTTCATTCGAAATCGATTTCCTTCACATACCTGAATATAATGACTTTTATCTAAATCGTATATTTAATAAAATAAACAGCAAAACAGCGAAAAAGACCATAACTATTTTTAAAGTACCAAAATCTGTTTCATTACTTATTTGGGCAACTGAACACGAATCTGTACTCCAATTTGTATACCCTTCTTCACAATCTGGTAAGGGTATTATAGGTTGGTTTTTGATTATGTTGAAACTGCTCTGACGAAGGCCCCAGTTAACATAAAGTCTTAATTCATGTATCCATCTGCTATAGTTGATCAGAAGATTCATGTACATAAAAATCAAATAAATTGCCTCATAAATGACTAAGATTATATATAAATTAAAAAATGGGAAAATACAAAAATCCGACTCGAACTACGAACATGCAAATTTCAACCTCCCCTCCATACCAGAGAGGCTTACTTAAATGAATGGTAATTTGCGGCGAATATTGTTTCAGATATTCGTATTCGCGAATATTAAATATTGATATTCGTAACATCACTAATATGTATATGTTAAAAAATGTAGAGATATTCCTCTCAAAGTTGTTTTTCATAATAAAAAATAACATTTTAGACTTTTAACTGGTTTTATATATTTTTAAAATATTTAAGGTGATATTTTGAAAATATCGAAATCAGAATATGTATTATGGTTTCATGAACGATGAAAAAAACTATAAAGAGAAATATTTTTGTTCTTCCGTGCATTTCTTTATTCTGTTGTCTTTGCTCATATATTAGAAGATTGCTATTTTTTTTATTAGAAAAATTTTAGGCCCTAATTTTTAAATATTAATATTTTTATAGATTGTTTTCTTCAAATGTAAAGGAACTATAATAAAATGTTATGCTAACATAAAACTATGTACATATAAGTTCCGCCTAATAACAAGGCTAAAAGTAACTTTTTTAAAGGCAATTTTGTTGTCTTTATTTCTATTTTCATTAATAAAGCAAGAATAACTATTAATATTTACAATATGAAAATTAAGTTTTTGTTTATATTGGCCTATGTGGGTTAATAATTGTATACGTATGAATGAATATTTTAAAATATATTTCCAAACCATCCAACCATAAACACAAACAGTAAATATATGATTTGCAGTACAAAGGACAAAGTAAATATATAAATAAATAAATGTGGTTTTTAATACACATACATAGTTGTAAGTATGTATAATACTTTAATACGTGTTTCTAAAAAAATATACTAAAATATTTGTAAAACACATTTGTAGAAATTCAGAGTTAAATTAACATATACATTGATTTACTTGAGCACCAAAAATATGTATCTTTGATTTCTGTTATACACTAAAAGAAATGCGTTAGCTGAGTTTGGGTAACCATAAAATAGTAGGCGGCGGAATCAAAATAATATGGAAATAAATCCGCAATTTGCCAGGGGAGAGACTGTCAATCCGTCTCCTATTGTTGCAGATTTCTGTAACAATAGGAGAGGAGTATTCGAGTTAAACTTTGCGTTAAGTTATCAGTTATTTCAGAAGTGGCTCTATGCGGTACAAAATTGGGATATGTAAAATTGTTTAAAGATGGCTTATATCCTGTCCGATATCAATATTTTCAATGTAAAATGTAAAAAAATATGCATGGCTAACTATGCTGATTATGTCTATAATACTTGGTCCAGTAATATTTTTTTGTCTTCCAACGTTGGAAACGAATGTATAGGCCTTTTATTTGTTTTTGCGCTTACATATCTCGTTTACAGCAAACCACATTTATTGCAAATACTTTCAAAGTAGTAACAAAAAATTTATTTTTTACAATGTAGTAATGTCAGGTAGGAATACTCCATATAAAAACCATACATGTTGCAAGCAAGTTTGTAAGCGGAAGTATTCCTTCTCTTCCTTTCAAACGTGTTTCGTTGTAAGCCCAATTTTTTAATAGGAACTTAAAATTGCCACCTTTTTATATATCCCAATATACCAAATGGCTTGAGAAAAATATTGTTTTAAGCTTACTAATAGGCAATTCACACTACCGTGTTTATGGCAATTTTAAGTATTTACGAGCCAAACACGTTAATTTTTAGATATTTTCCCATATACTCAATTGTCAAAAAATTTACGTGTTTCAAAATTAAACTCATTCAAAAACCAGTAAAAGGCAGGGTTCCAAGTACTTCTTGATGTATGTTCAGTCGATTTTTCGATTTTAGTGCTTATTGAACACGCTTTGTAATGGCGGCAAAATATGTAAACAAAATCGAATTTAAAAAAGGTTGTAGCATTTCTATACAAGCAGCGTATTCTGAAAATTATGATTTGTGTTGGCTTAAAAGTATTAAAAACCTCATTTTTGGTTGAAGTTTTCAATTCAAATGTTTTCAATTCAAATTCAAATGTACATACACATGTAAAATTCTAATTAATAACTTTCCAAAATTATTAATATTTAGGACACGAAAAAAATTTTTAGCTGTCGGTTTGCTACCACCTTTTATGAATTCGTCATGCTGTAAACAGAAACTTTATAAAATTGTAGTCTGAACAACTTTGTTTAGTTTCTTAAAATATTTGCCGAAAAACGTTAAACTATAGCAGTGTGAATATAGTATAACATAAGCCTTAAGTTTGAAAAAGTATTGAAAATAAATTGAAAAAAGCTATCGTAACAATTATAGAAAAATCAAAACGGAACCCTCTTGAAAATATTATAAGTGCATGCTTGCCATAAGCTTATTCTTGCAATTGTAGAATAAGCTTATGAACATAATATTGTATTAACTTTTGTATAGAAAACCTAATTTGTTTTAATATTTTTTATAAGCTTTGAAGAATAAAATTCACAAATTATATATTATTTAATTTTGGAAAAGAAAATTCTTATTATTTACTTGAAATTGATTCGATTGATGTAAATGCAGCTGTAGCATGTATTGAAAAAGATAAGTCTTTTTCAATCGTTATATTATTCTCTTGAATATATGTATGACCTTTATGAGCATACTTTAGAAACAGTTGTGTATAATAATAATTCCTCAAGCATTATTAGAAACTGCTTGAGAAATCACATTTTAAAAACATTATTAAAAGTGAAGTTGAGAATAGCTAAGCCCCACTATTTATATAAGCTTATTCTCAAGTTGTATTGGATTTTGATTACTGTATGGTATGTTGGGATTACACCCCTGTATAATGATGTGATACTTTTTGTTTTAATATTAGTTTTTACTGTACGAAACTGTTTATATAAAAATATCTTAATACAATAATATGCTTACAATAGAAACTTATGCTTGTCTCTGCTTGTCTTTGATGGCTAGAAGCTATTTAAAATCAACAGATATACACTCTACGACACAAAGGATGCCCAAGGTAGAGCTAGTGATGGCTCAGCTATACTAATAAAATCGCGATTAAGGCACTACTTAATGATTGATCATTGTGAAAACTATCTTCAAGCAACTAACATCTGCATTGAAGCTTTCCATCAAAGCCTGGTCATTTCATCAATTTACACTTCTCCTACTCTATTACAGAAAATCAATATAGTATATGTTTTAATTCACTAGATATACGCTTTTTGGCCGCCGGTGACGACAACGCTAAGCACACGTTCTGGGGATCCCTCCTCATCATACCAAAGAGTCGCGTTTTGTTTAACACAATTTCTAAAATGCGTTTGAATTTTATAACAAATGGGCAGCCAACTTACTGGCCAACAGATCACCGAATAGTACCTGACGTTATTGGTTTTGGAGTGACAGAAGGTGTGCCCAGCGAAATGATCCAAGTTGAAGCAACTTTAGATTTGTGTTCAGATAACTCACCAACTATTGTCATTATATATTCACATACAACTTCTTCACCAACTTGTGATTTAACGATGCAAACCACACGTATAAATTGGTTGAAATACAAAAAATATTTGAGTGCTCATTGCCCAGAAAATATTCCATTAAAAACGCCTGCTGACATAGATGATCTATTAGAATGTTTGAGGCAAACCTTAAGCAAGCTGCTCTAAATGCTACTACTGCAAATCTTCAGGTGAGATAAAATAAAATTTATTCAGCATATGTAGAAAGGATTTTAGCTGAAAAAAGAAGAGTTCATAGAGAATGGCAATGCTACAGAACGCCTCAGCTAAAATGTAGGCTGAAGGAATGTACTAAACAGCTGAAAACTCTACTAGAATAGCAAAACACCGCTTCTCTTCAAAACTTTCTGAATGGGCTCGCCGCAACACCTCAAACAGACTATTCACTATGGAGAGCAGCCGAGGCCTCAAAAGACCAGTGATATATAAGCCTCCATTGCGAGCTTCGAATGGAGACTGGGCAAGAACTGACGCTGAAAAAGTACTCTGTTTGTAAACCACTTGTAGAAAGTATTTACTCCAAATACGTCTGATACTATAGTTGAGCTGCCACCAGTCCTCGCTATACCAGATGTTACTTTGAGGTTCAACATTCGTGAGATTAAACATTATATTGCGGGCTTAAACTCGAAAAAAGCTCCAGGCGCTGATAAAATAAGCAATAAAATGCTCTTAGAGCTACCCTATCTGCAAAACGGATAATTCTATTTATTTTTAACAGCATTTTGCGCCTCGAATGCTATCCCGCAGAATGGAAGGTTTCGCTGATTACAATGCTACCTAAACCTGGCAAAGATCATACGAAGGTGGACTCCTATAGGCCTATGAGCCTGTTATCTAACATGTCAAAACTATTTGAATAGCTACTTATGAGTAAGCTAACACCCATACTAAATCGTACTGGATGCATTCCAGACCACCAATTCGGTTTTAGGAGACAACATACTACGATTGAACAACCACATAGACTCGTGAACGTGGTTAGAAAAACCTTCGAAGAAAAGAAATATTGTTCTGCGCTCTTCATCGATGTTTCTCAGGCATTTGATAAAGTATGGCACGAAGGTTTAATACATAAACTAAAGAAAAACCTACTCGAAAACATCCTTAAACTTTTAGAAAGCTACTCAAATGAGCGAAAATTTGTTGTTAAAGAAGGTAATTTTCAAAGCCCTCCGCAACCCATTGAAGCCGGAGTTCCTCAAGGCAGCATCCTCGGTCCTGTATTATATCTGATATATGCCTCTGTCTTGCCGGTAAGCAGTAACATACACATATCAACATTCGCTGATGATACAGCTTTTCTAAGTGTTCACTAAAGCCAGCAAGAAGCCACCCGCAATTTGCTAGATTATATACCCCAGTTGGAACAATGGCTAAAGCAATGGAGGATAAAAATTAACGATTAAAAATTTTTACACATTACTTTAATATTGTGCAGAGAAACCTGCCCGCCTATACAAATAAATAACCAAACTATACCTCAACACACTAAAGTAAAATATCTCGATGTTCATCTACATCGTCGTCTAACATGGAAGTCCCACATAAATGCAAAGGTGACCCAAATTAAATTAAAAGCAGCTCGAATGAATTGGTTTATTGGAAGGAGCTCTACTCTAAGCCTAGATTGTAAACTTCTTCTATACAACTCCATTCTAAAGCCAATATGGTCCTACGGTATCCACTTATAGGGCACTGCCTTGGCATCAAATGTAGAAAAAATTCAAAGTCGACAAAATAAGATACTCAGTACGAATACAGCAGCCCCAAAACAAGCGAATTCATAAAAATTTAGATGTGCTATTGGTTTAGACAGTGTTTTCTAAACTCGTGACAAGATACATAAAAAAAACTTGAGTTGCATCCAAATGCCCTAGAGAGCAGTCTTAGAATATCAAATTCAGTCGTCTACTTTTTGGTATGCAACTAAAATTCTCTGCATTTAGAAATTTTGTACATTTATATTCTTTGTGGCAAATGGCTTTTTAAAACAGTCTATGCATTAATTGTTTCATCTCACTGTCGGTTTCTAATTTCAGTAACACAATTTTCAGTTGTTGAGAAAAGCCTTTCGCCCTCAAAAGAAGTTGCCTGGATAGTTAAGAGGGCGTTGTATAAATCATCAATATTTATGGTACTTTTTTGCTGTTTTCAAATAATGTCAGCAGCTATTTGTTAATAGCAGCATTTAAAGTTTACTCGAAAGTCTTCAAAATCTTCTTTCAAAATATCACTGTCATCTGTAGTAATATCCATTTTCCCATATAAATTTATTTTTATTCCCAGGAATTCCCGCATAAAATTCTCAGGAAAGCGGGAAACGAAAATTTCCCGGGAATACCTGAAACGGGAAGAATTCTAAGCAACTTATCCCTACTATAGAAAACATGACAAACATTTGTGGAAGAAGTTGGCATATACTTCTTATTTTATCAACACATTAAGCGCCTAATTTTGTAAAACGCCACGCGATGATAAATTTTGAATTAAAAAAATCAAATTACAAAAACATAACACATTGAAAATTTATCAACGTTATCTGTGCGTTTTGAAAATGAGTCCCTAACAAATAATGACGCTCACTTGTCATGGTGTATTGGGATAAATTGCTTCAGTTTTTATAAATTTTTTTAAATAAAGGCATCATAAATGGGGAACCACTGGCACGGCGCGGTTGCATAAAAGCCCAGTAAAATACCAAAATTATTAACTGGGCATTATTTAATTTAGTTGGGGCTTTATTTCATTTCGAATTTGGATATTATTTCATAATGAAAAAATACCCAAATGAAGAAAGGTCTAAAAAACATGTGAGACACGTAGTGCAATAACTCTGTAAGCCACAAAAAAAATTTATAAATCGACTTTTTTCCAGACCACCAATTCGGTTTTAGGAGACAACACAGCACGACTCGTGAATGTGGTTAAAAGAAATATTGTTCTGCGCTCTTTATCGATGTTTCTCAGGCATTTGATAAAGAATGGCACGAATGTTTAATACATAAACTAAAGCAAAACCTGCCCGCAAACACACTCAAGCTTTTAGAAAGTTACTTAACTGAGCGAAAATTTGTCCTTAAGGATGGTAATTTTCTAAGCCCTCCGCAACCGATTAAAGCCGGAATTCCTCAAGGTAGCATCCTCGGTCCTGTATTATTTCTGATTATTGCCTTGCCTTGTCGGTAAGCAGTAATATACACGCTGATGATACAGCTTTTCTAATGTCCTAATTGTGTAAGTCACATCACCGAAGTGAAATTCATATTAAAGCAAAAACATATTTGGAAAAATTTTTTAAACTTGTTTTTGTTTTTGATACAAACGCTTCCCCAAAAAAACGCATAAAAATTCAACCGTTGCTTTGTCTGTCAAAAAATTTAAAGTTTGTATGAAAAATAAAACAAATTTATAAAATATTTGAAATTTTGTTTTTGTTCTCTATATAAATTTCACTTTGGTGAAGTGATTTACATAATTAGGGCCTAATTGCCTAATTTGGATGCAAAAAGTGAACTTATTACAAAAAATCTAAAACCAAACTGTGTACGAAAACTAAAAGAAAAAAAAATGAATAATAATTTTAAAAATCAATAACACCGACTGCGTAGAAAAATAAAAGAAATAAATCCAGAATGGCGGAACACTGCGACTTTTACAGTCGGCAATCATTACAAATCGAATCTTCAAATCTTCGCAATAATAGTTCGCGGATGTAATAGCCGCTATATTCTGCACACTGGACTTGTTTTTTGTCCTTTTAGTGATTTTGGTTTTTTTTAATTTATTTTTTATTTACACTTAAACTACCATAACTTGCCATCATAAGTTTCCTTATTTAATTGAATGAAAATCGGTATCGATTACGTGAAGTTAGAATGGAATACGTCTTAGTGTTGCATACTGTCTCTTAAACCCCCATTGATTGCCCATCGGGCTGTTGGTACCCGTGTTGCCAATACAAATTCACTGGTAAATACTCGAAAGAAAACCTCGAAAGGTTACATTTTTATCAGCTTAGAACCTTAGGTAACGTTGCGAGCTTTGGATACCTATATGTATGTATGCCCGCTTGCTCTGTTATTTCTGGAATTATGAAGAAACCCTTAAGTTTTTTCTAAGTGTAAAAATTGAATTATATGCGGAAAAATATAATTTTTGCAATACTGCAAAAAGTATTATCTGTATTGTAGCAATAACATAAACATGACAACAACATGAAAATCCTTGTTATGGGCAAAACAATTTGTTAACAGTTGTTTCTTACTTTTTTGTTGTTATAATTATAGCAATTAATTTTTAGAAAACATAGAAATAAAAATAAATATTTATAGAAAACAAAACAAATTTAAAATGTTATAACAGAGATGAAAATTGTTCAGCTTCCGGTGATAAGGATTTTTGTATACTGTACAGAAAAATCTAGATTCATGGCCAACAGTTCAATATTATAGTGAACAGTAAGTAAACTATTTCAGCCTTCTATTCACTTCAGTCTTATTGTATGGCATTTATAAGCTGTTCTATAGTCTGTTTACTTTTGTAACCATTTATTTTTATACTCGTATATATTCACCTTATTACTGCATGATTTCTCTCGATTTATATCGAGCTTTCTCAGGGATCGCTCTATACGAGTTGATATACACGGGATCTAATCAAACGAGTTCAAGCTTAATTCAGGGGTACCACAAGTTACATTCTTTCTCCTACCCTATTTCTTACTTTTCTTAATGACCTTCTGTGTCAAACTTCCAACCCTATCTACTCTTTTGCAGGTGACAGCAGCATATGCCATTCATATTCATTCAGTAATAGACCAAGCCTGTCGGAGATTGGGGATATGACGCAAAACATGAATGATACACTTAATCGCGATCTTTTAACAATCTCTGAATGGAGTCGTGCGAATACGATCGATTTTAATGCTCACAAGACCCAGTGTTGTATGCTTACGCACAGACGTATGACTGATCGTGCTCCATCTGTAAATATGGGCTGTGTGGGTATTGAGGAATCAATAGCTCTTGATGTTCTAGGCATGAAAATTCAGTGTGATGTTCGATGGACGGATAACATTTTTCAAGTTTCAAAAGAAGCATTCAAGTGCCTCGGTTTCTTAAGACGGTGTAATACATACTTCACCCCATCTGATCTCCTTAATATCTATACCGCCTATATCCGTTCGAAAATGGCATACAACTCTCATGTATGGGCCGGTGCTTCAAGCTTACTCGACCGCGTACAGGGGAGGGCGAAGTAGCTCTCCGGTGGCAGTAGGTTAGCCAACTCTATTGACTCGCTGAAGCATTGACGCAATGTGGGGTGTGTTTCGCTGTCTTATCGTTACTACAATGTAGTGTGTTCTGATGAAATCAGGGAACTTGTTCCCGAAACTCACTCATTTTTGCGAACAACACGTTCTTCATTAAGAGCATATCCACTTGTCGTCGATACGCCAGTAAATCAAACTACACATTACAGAGAGAACTCGTTCTTTAGCCGGACAGTTTGTATGTGGAAACAAACTACACTTCGTCAGTGCTCACGTGTATTTTGCTTATTTATGTGATTTTAACTTTTTCGTGAGAACTTAATACGAGAACTAAGTCACTTTCAAGATGATAATTCACATTTGTGCTTACTTTATTGGTTTGCTTACTGTTTTTATATATTTATAATTAAATACTAAATTTATTAAGAATCTATTCTTCAACAATATGTTACTAATATTCTTGGTCCAAAATATCGGCAATAGCCATTATTTTCGGTACCTTGTTTTTATATACTTAAAAAAACTTATTTACCGCTCGCGAAAAGAGAGATGGTAGGGAAAAGTGGTTAGTAGAATTTGCAAAATTTAGTGCTACCCTGTCTTTT
Organism: Panzeria rudis; assembly: GCA_956483635.1. Classification (NCBI taxonomy): domain Eukaryota; kingdom Metazoa; phylum Arthropoda; class Insecta; order Diptera; family Tachinidae; genus Panzeria; species Panzeria rudis. The sequence goes on along the minus strand of OY101451.1, from coordinate 33,061,582 downwards.
TTGCTTCAAGAGTTTGCGTAAGTAGTGTAAAGATATTAACATAAATAAATCATTGAATTGACGGAAACCATTTTTATATTGGTAACTTTTAGGGTATTCATTTAATCGGGTTTTAGCTTTAATCGGTTAATCGCTCGATTAATTAACCAAAGTTTTGGCTTAATCGGTTAATTACGATATTAACTAGCTAACCGATTAATAAATTTTTTTCATAAATCAATTAATTTCAACAAATAAAAATGCATAAATTATATATTATTTTGAATTTATTAGTAAAAATACCAACAACAATAACATAACAAAAATAACAATTCTTGAACTAAATCAAGCAAAAACAAAATCATAAATATATATTCATTAAAAAACCAAAAAGTTTATGATCTCATTTATCAGTTCTTTCAATAGTTTAAGGAGATCTTCTAAAACAATCTTTCAGAAAAATAATTTGCTTTAAATGCTTACGATTTAAGAGATCCTCTTCTTAAGTTTTCATAAAACTTGACTTGGAAAAATCCTTTCATTTATCGTAGATGCTGAAGAAATCGAAAGCAATCCATAATATAGAATATCTAGTTTCTCAGTGTTTTTCCTGGATTGCTCTAAACTTATAAAATTTTCCATTATGCCATTAGAGTCCTGATTCAATTTTTTTTTTAATTTCTTAACACTCCTAATTGTTTAGGCTAATTTTGTTAAAACATTTCTTTTATTACTATCGATAGTTTCTTCTGTAGTAAGGTCATCATCTGACTCATACTGGCAGAGCTCAGCGACCAACATTGTGCAAAAAGTTTATTTCCGAATTCCTTAGTTTCCTTTTTTGTACCGTATTTTAAAGCACTGTTACTGGAAGGAAATATTCCCGAGTGGAGGTAAAAATAATTGAATTCGTCTCTCATTAAATCTAATCCTTAATTAAATCGTTGAAAACATTGTTCTGGGATTTTATAAAACTATTAAACGAAAACTTAATACATAATTCCCTCAAGTTCAATTAGAGTAGCAGAGTCTTTACTAAACTCTTTAATAGCAACGTCGAAAGATTTTAATGTATATGAGACGAAACAAATAATTAAACAAATAAGAAATACGTTATAAATCTACAAAATATGGAATATGGAATTGTTGCTAAATTGTTGTTAATCGGTTATACGACTGAAATTAACAGGTCTAACCGTTAATCGAAAATGGCCACTTTTATATTAACCGGTCAGCTAATCGGGTAGTAATTAACCGGTTAACCGATTAACGGTTAACCAAATGAGTACCCTAGTAACTATGCTAAAAAACACGCCGAAGAAGTAAAAGTTAAATTGAAATCAAAATCGCATAAGAACAGAGCCACCTCACAAGTCGTGATAAGCATAATGCACATGAGCACTGATGATGAAGGTGTAGCGGCTTCCGAAAGCAGCGTTACATTTCAAAAACTTGCAATTTTGTGTTTTAGTTGAGGTGGGAGGATGGTTAAAATAAGATAATGTTGCTTGAAAATTTTATATTTATTTGATTAACTATTAGATCTGGGAGAAATCGAATTTTTTCAAAATAAGGGTCACTCTAGTGCAACTCTTTCATGTGATAATACGAAACAATTCGCATTTCTTAAATTTAACACACTTGCCAGTATAAAAAAAAACATAACAATTATTTCTGCCCCATTTACACTTAATTTATGCAAAATTTATCGAAATAAATCATTAAACTTTACCTATTACCATTGGCGTAGCTAGGAATTTTCCATAGGGGAGCTAAAGCCCATATTAGACTCTAGATTTCACTTTATTATTAAAATTACTCTAATATTTTGAATTTCTTGGGGGGATAGAGCGTTTCTGGGCGTCGCCTAGTCCCCCCGCACCCCCCTCCACAGAATTGCCTAACTACGGCAATACCTATAACCGCAAAAATATAAATATTGTGACAACTATTTTATAAAGAATCTTGAGTTTCCTTTATATAAGTACATAGCTGGCTTAGAAAATGTAAGTTTATAATAAATGAAAATTTTATAATCTTTGAACTGAGTTTTAATAAATTTTCACCGAAAAAGACTTCAAAATAATAAGTTGAACTTTGACTTAGGTTATTTATGGTGTAAATTTTTAGAACATTTGCTAGTGTTACATTATTTGTGTCATTTTATATTTTTATATAAAACTTACATGTCATGACTACCCAACCGTAAACTCAATGTTTGCTTTGTGTTACCATACGACATGTATTCTTAGAATCAAACAATGGCACTCATTAAAGTACACTCTGCAAGTTTTGAATAAGTAACGTAAAAGTAGGTTTTTAATACTGTTCGTATTATTATATTGCTTTCGGGGAATAGCTGCAGAAATTATAAGAAAGAAGTCACTGAAAAAGAAAATAGGCATATAAACTTGCAAAAGAGGCGAGTGTCATATATAGCTTTTTTGGAACAGAGGATCATAATGCAAAGAGAATATATATCCTGAAAGGAAACAGCTGCAGTAAACCTCTGAAATTAAAAAATTATGATAGCATGATAATTTCAACACTATTGCACATTCCTCAAAAAAGAAATTTCTCACCATTACATATTGTGGCTGATATTGAACAGTGCATTCAAGCGATGGATGACAGTTTAGAAAGGGGAAAAGAAATAGCTCGAACGAAAGTAGCCAACAATATTACAGCGTTTAAGAAGAAAATTAAAAATACACCCAAAGAGAAGTTTATTCTTACAATTTATGAAAAAACCAAAAAATTTTTGAAAAGACATAAAAACATTATAATTATTCCATCAGATATGGGAAATAAGACTGTTGTAATGTATAAAGATGAATATGACACAAAAATGATGTTGTTGCTAGAAAACAGGGATACTTATAGATCTATGAGGGTAGACCCAACAACAAAATTGCAACGGGAAAATAACAACATTATTGTCGATCTATACAAAAAGGAATATATTGACATTTACCAAAAGCGAAAACTACAAAGCAGCTCTGCAATAGCTCCGAGGATATACGGATTGCCAAAAATCCACAAAGTGGGAACTTCCTTAAGACCTATAGTGTCGTCTTTATATGTACCGTGCTACCAACTATCGAAATATATAGGGCAACTTCTAAAGCACATAATATCAGAGAAGTACAACATTAAAAACTCGTCAGATCTAAAAAATCAATTACAACATATAAAATAGATGAGAATGAAATCTTAATATCTTTTGATGTAGTTTCTCTGTTTACAAATATACCAATACACGTTGCTATTAAAACGATAATGAAGAAATGGGATACTATAAAAAATGTTACAAAAATACCAAAAACACTGTTCTTAAAGATACTACGATTCTGTCTTATTGAAAACAATTACTTTATATACGACAAAACAGTTTTCAACCAAGTATTTGGCATGCCAATGGGTAATCCACTCTCCCCTACCATAGCTGATATCGTATTGGACGCTCTTCTTGACGAAGCATTTGCGGAATTCGAACACAAAAATATTCGCCTTAAATACATAGCCAAATATGTAGATGATATCTTGGCAATTATAAATCATAATGATAAGGACACAATTCTTAACACATTAAACAAATATCAGCCAAAAATCCAATTTACAACGGAGATAGAAAAAAAATAAAAGCATAAACTACCTTGACACATCCTTGCATAGGGAAAATGGAAAGATCGTATTTGATTGGTACTCTAAGGAGACATCATCGGGCAGAATAATTAACTTCAATGCAACACAACCAAAAAGTCAGATAATCAATACTGCGAAAAATCTTGTTTTCAGAGTTCTCAGTATTAGTGATAAACATTTTCACACAAAAAATTATATCAATACTTAAACATAACAGTTTTCCAGCTAAATTAATAAATTCACTAATAAACGAAATCAGAGAAAAATTAGAAAACAGCACAAATCAAACAACACATACCGAGAAAAGAAACAAAGAAAAAAATTTTTACAGTGTATCATATATTCCAGGTTTGACAGACAAAAAAGAAATAAAAACAGCTGTTGAAATTAACAATATAAAATTTGCATATAAACCAAACACAACACTAAACAAGATTTTTACAAAAGTTAAAGCGCCAACAGATAAACAACTACAATGTAACGTAGTTTACGAATTACAATGTAAGGGAAATAGCGAAGAAAATTGTAACTTAATATACATTGGTACAACAAAAAGAAATTTAGAAACCAGAATGACAGAACATAAAAGTGATATAGCAAAACAAAAAACTGCAACAGCTTTATCAACGCACATTATCAACAACAAACATACTGTGGGTTTTGACAATGTGAGGATTTTAGACAGAGAATACATAGAGAGAAAAAGATATACGATCGAAAGCTTGAGAATACAGCAAAATATAGAAAGAACAATGAATATAAAAGAGGATACGAATAATATCAGCGCGAGCTACATTGTTGCAATCAAATAAAAAATTAAAAACAGTCTGTGATAATAATTTAAAAAATTTTTATTTGCTTAAAATATTTTAGTGGTTTAATAATTTTAATTAATTTATATTAAAATGCAATTATTTATTGTAATATTTATGTAACTAAAAATCTTCATATTGTAAGTAAAATTGTGTAAAATCTGATTAATTTTGTAATAATGTAATGTTTTTGAAATTTAAATAGACGAAAGCCCCTAAAGAAGTCAACAAAAAATTGACGAAACGTTGGGTACAAAATGTAATAAATTTGTTTTATTAACATTAAATACGTTAGGCCTGATTAGCTTGAATAATTCTTCATATACTCAAATTAAATACATATATACTTGGCCAAATAAATCAAACAGCACTAAAACAATATATGTATATTAGGGGTCCCAAAAATATTTTTTTTTTCTTCTGATTTTCATTGGTGCTCAATCAAAATTTAACAGATTATAGGGTAAAGAACTTTTGATTTTTTTTTAAGAATTTTCGCGCAAATGGAGTTTTCATAAAAAACCGTAGTTTTCGGTATTTTTTCTAACTTTACTCATAACTTGATTAATAACCATGGGTTTCTTCACACCTTTAAAGAAAAGTATCAAAGCTTTATTCCTGTGTGAAAAACTTATAAGTTTTGGTGATTAGTTTACTCATTTAGATACCCCAAATTAAAATTTTTTGTAATTACTTCAAAAATTTTGTAATAACGCTTTGCAACTTTTTAAGTTTCATTGAAAACGAAAAAAACTAATGATGCAGTTTGAAAGAAAAATTAATTCTTATTAATATGAATACAACAATTTCTAAATTTATTCTTACCGTTCCTGAGTTATACCCGTTTTTATCTTTATATCCAGTATATGTTATTATAAGCTGTTTGCCAGTTCACCAATCATAACCAATCAACAAAAAATAAAACAAACTTTTGTTTTGCTCTGTAAAAAATCATTTATTTAGGTTCTTGCGATGAAGTTCTATACCTAGCAATAAAATCTGGAAATCAGTTTCAGAAGTTGTGACATTAATATAAGTATTAGCCAAATCCGCACCTCGTTCTGCCACATCATTTACCACTTGTAAATGTTGAACTTTTTCCTTTCCATCTTCAAATGAGTTGTTGGCTTTCCAATTTAAAAAAATCTATTGAAATATTGCAAGCTTCAAAAAAAGTTAGACTGGCTTTTGAACTGAATTGTTGAATTCCTTTATATCTAAAGTTTTCTTCTGTTAAAGTAACATTTGCTACTTCATAATCACTGCATGGAGTATCTGCAAGTATTTTTGTCATTAAACGCAAAGTTTTGGTGTCGATACGTTCATCAAAAAACGCTAAGCCAGCCAATTTCGGAGGTAAGTACCACTGGTGATCTAGAAAAGTTTTAAGCGAGGCTTGTGCAACTGCTTTATTAATAATTTTATAACTATCCAATTCCTTTCATAGGCACAGATCATTGTGAGGAGCGTATCGAGGGCACTGGCAGCAGTACCAATCTTTAATATATATTTTTAAAATAAATGAACTAAATTCAAGCAAGGCATCAATTGTTGATTTGTGTATATAAGATTGCAACGGGTTTCAGAAAATGCATAAAATAGAAAGTGAAAATGACAGCGTGTAACGATTTAGATCAATAAATGTCAGAAGTTAATGGCAGTTAAATCCCCAATGTTATAATCTTGCCAGATCTATTATTCATTCAATCCCTGAAGATATTGGGAAAAATCCAATTAAACGGCGGATTAAATTAAAATGAAATAATATTTTATTTATTCGCAAAAATCACCTTAAAGACCCAACTATAAAAATTTATGGAAATATACAATAATTATAACAAAAAAAAATATCACAATTTTTAAGGTACAAACTATAAAAATAGTGTAACTCGGGAATTGTAGAACTAAATTCCATTTTTCTTTTTCTTAATTGCTTAGAACTTATCCGTCTTCAAAATTGCGTCACTAGTTTTTATACCTTCCATATAAATTTGAAATGTAATAAACCATTTTTTACAGAATTTCTTAAAAAATTACAAAAATACTTAATATCTGGAATCGTAATGGACAAAAACATTGCCGGAACTTAAAGTTTTTGCATATGGAAATAAAGTATGGGAAATCTTCTTTAGAAATATTCGGTCATTTTGTATACAACGCTTGAAAGTTCAAAAATGTTCAACTTTTTGTGAGGTACGCGCGTCGCAAACTTCTCTTTGTAACTTTCCTTATGAAAACACACTACTTCAACTTTTTTGACAGAAGTCTGTAGGTTAGGTTAGGTTGTACAGGAAGCTTACGCTCACTTGGGTCCATGGTTGGTCCCTTTGTGTTACCTGTAAAATAGAGGAAAAGTGAGAGGAAAGGAAGAGCTCAAATGAAGGTGTGAAGAAGAAGAAGAGAAAGGAGGAGAGAGAGAGAGAGAAGAGTTGTGGCGATCACTCGCCAGAGGGGGTGGTTCAGGGCAGAAACCATCCACTGCGCCTTATGAAGAGGCTAAGTTTAGTAGGGTTCGTCGTTGATAGCTCAGATAGACTGACGAAGGATTGCTGACAAAGTTGTGTCAGCCGCTGGTTTTCCAGCGAGGGGCAGAGACAAAGGAGGTGAAAGATGGTCTCCTCCTCCTCCTCATCCCGACAGCTTCTGCAGAAGTCGTGGGACGTTAGTCTTATTAGCTTTGCATGGTTGCCGAATTTGCAGTGACCTGTGATAGTTGCGACGATGTCTTTCAGGTGTGATTTCTGAAGTCTTAATAGATTCCTAGAGCAGTTCGAATCCAGCCTTGGCCAGATCAGCCTGGAAATTCTGCAAGTAGGTTCATTGAACCTTCTGGTCTGTGCCAGGGTGTGGAAAAAGTTTTCTATTTGCTGCTTGCAGGCATGTAGGGGAGTACCGCAGAAGACATCAATGACTGGCTCTGGCAGTGTCGTCCCCCTTTTAGCTAGTTCGTCAGCGGTACAGTTGCCCACGCTGGTGCCGTGTCCATGCACCCATATAAGGGTGATATTTGAATGTCTCGCCATCCCGTTCAGGGATGCCCGGCATTCTTGGACCAGGTTAGATGTTGTATATACACCTGTTAGGGACCTAATTGCGTCTTTGCTGTCGGTGAAGATTCGGATATTTCTATCAAATATCCTATGATACCGAAACCAGTTTGCCACTTTCTTTATGGCCGATATCTCGGCCTGTAAAATACTATATTTGTCTGGAAGTCTGAAGGAGAATTTGGCTTCCAGGTGTTCAAAGTAGACCCCTCATCCAACCCTGTCACCTCTCTTGGAGCCGTCCGTGTAAACACCGAAGTGCTCCACGACGGGAGGAGACCCTCCGGTGGACCTCATTTCCTCCGAGATAGAGAAACTGAACCCCTAGAGAATGATGGTCTCGTGGAGGTATAATCAATTAGCTCAGGCAGATTATCCCAAGAATCGATGATACTAGCATGACCCCCGCGTCTGTGGCTCCATGCATTCGTAGCGTGCAGACGCACTGCCGTGTTCAGGGCAAGTTTTTTGGTTAGCAGATCCACTGGTAACCAATTCAACATGGCGAAAAGAGCCTTAGTTGGCGTGGAGCGTAAAGCTCCAGTAATCAGCATTGCCATGCTGCACATGACAAACCGATGGCGGTTGGACGCTGTTTCCATGGCTTTCCACCAAACCACAGCGCCATAAAAGAGAATTGGCCTAATGATTGTGTCAAATAACCAGCACACATTGCGAGGTTTAATACCCCACGACGTACCTATAGCTTTATTGCAAATGTAAACCGCGGCGATCGCTTTCCTGGCTCTGGTTTCTATGTTGGGTCTCCATGACAGCTTGCTGTCCAGAATTGTTCCCAGATACTTTATCTGATAGACACAGGGTTGTCCCATTCAGTATCGGCAATTTAAAGTTTGGAGTCTTATATTTGCCTGTAAAAAGCACTAGCTCCGTTTTGGTGGGATTTACGATCAGTCTACTAGCGATACTCCAATCGCTGAGCTTTTTGAGTGCATATTCCATCCTATGGGAGATTGTATCAAGGTGGGTCTCCGACACTGCTACCGCCACGTCATCTGCGTAGGCAACAGGTTTACAGAACTCTGTATAGTATTAGCGCATTCAACATGCGCTATGTACATTCATCTTTAGGATACTGCTGCTTCAAGAAATACGTTTTCCAAGGGATATCTTTTCCAAATAACATGAAGTTCTTTTTTCAAAAAGGAAAATTTGATTACTTTTCCAAAAAGAGTCACATAAGAATTTCTTGCCAAATGTCCCTTATATAAAAAATATATATGGCTAATCCTTATTTTAAACGGGTTTTTCGTGAGCGTTGAAAGTAGAGTAAAATATTTCATAAAATAAATGCATAATTTTTAAGCTGAAAGCTGCTTTAGCATGATTCAATAGATTATAAATATATGTACATAAGTTTTTGTGTGTGTAAGACTGTCCATTATGAGTTAAAAAAACAAAGAACATTACTGGAGTGACACGGGTAAAAGTTAAGGTTCCCATTATATATTTATATAGGTCAGGCTTGGCTCTGCTGCATATGGTGCATCGGTGCACTGTAGTTCTTGCCATAATTTTTCCCTTTAATGTGTAAAACCGTTGTCAAATAATTCCTAATAGTGTATGAGTGTTGCAATGCTTGCGGTGTTCGTGCACCATATGGAATATACATTTTGAAATCGGATTATTGTATGGAATGAGAAGTTGATGTTCTAAGTTATATGCCAATGAAGATACCTCTATCCAAGAGAGGTGTTAAGTTTTGTAGGTTTTTAGTTGTTTTATTTCTTCCTTAAACTCTGAAAGTTGCATTTGTGAGATGATTGGAACTAGTGCCTGGTTGCGTTCTGTTGTTATTAATTTTGATAGTTGCCGCAACTACCCCTTACATCTGGCATCTCACGAGTACAGCGAATAATTCACTTTGTATGATTGGTCCCCTATATATAAGATAGTTTGAAGAGTGTCCTGTAGAAGTCTTGGTGGTTAAGCTTTCTGGTTTCAATACGCAATGATGTGGAATAAATTAGTTTGGAAAGATAATGGATTTTGCTTCTAGTTTCGTCATGTGCCGCAATGACTCGTACTCATACATGAATTCGGCATATTTGACTTTCAATCCCGGATTCTTTTGTAACCGGCTTTCGAGAGCTAGAAATCGATTTAAATGGAATTCTTACTATAAAGTGCTTTTGATGGTTTCTGAATGAGTTTTGCAAAAAATTCTCTTCACATTATCTTTCGGTTGATGGTAGTGGCTTTGTATTTATTATAACTTCATCTAATTTCAAAAAGTCGAGCGATGGAAGCTTCCACACCTTCAACTGTGGTGCACATTCCTCAAGATGCCTCTGTTAGATGTTTTAATCTAGGCGCATGGTAGTGCGCCAGGCCAAGTTCCATTGTTCTTATTACCTGTCATCCTGCAATCGATGAAGATCAATTCATACTAAAGATTATCAATATTGCATCATTCAACGGTGCTATAAAGTTAATTTACATATATTTTAATGTTTTTACTTTTCAATTAAGTTGTGGACATTATGACACTCTAAAAATTTTCGAAATATCCATGGACCTTGCGACACTGCAGTCATGGACAATTTTTATTTTTATTTGACATTCATTCATTTGGCTGTTGTAGAAGATTTTATTTGGGCGAATATTCATAATGGCAGCAAATTATATATGAATAATCGCCCAATTAAAATCGCCCGAAACAACAAAATGTAGAAACACCCAAAATTGTTGGGTGATTCGTCATAATGAAGGAACATCAAAAAAAGTGAAGAATAACCAAAAATTTTGTGTGTGTTTTTTTTCTTATATAAAATCACCCGAAGTTCAAATGAATAATCGGTCAAAAATGTTTTTAGAGTTTCTCAATATTTTGCATAAATTTTGCAATTATTCATTGTGAACAAATACCCAAAAACATAAAAATGTTGCATCGTCCAAAGTCGATGAACAGTAACCCAATTTTTTTACAACAATTTTTGAGCGATTCTACGCTTTTTTTCATGTGATTATACGTACATCCAAGTAACGTGCTTGTTCCCAAATTAATATTTTAGTATTCAGTAAAATATTAAAGTTTTATTAAAATGCATTGAAATTGATTATGGATGGCTATTATTCCTATGCGCATTTCATTTGGGGCTAATGCAAATCATCATGGAACCTTTAAACAAAATCTCATAGAAAACTAAATATATAATATTAAACTTCAAATTATATGAAAAAGAAGTTCAAAGTAATACCAAAGTTTTAACTTAAGCTCCATCATTAATTATGTGCATTATTTTCTTTACCATCTACTATAATTGTTTGGCTTTTTTCCAACTCTAAGTGAAGTTGTAAAGGCAATTGAGCATTAATGTAAGAACTAAGAACAGCTACATAGCTGTGATGATTATGGACCTCGAGTTAAAGCTTTGATATTGCTTTGAACTTCTTATTCATATGATTTGAAGTTTGACATTATATACCTAATTTTTCTATGAGATTTTGGTACAAGGTTCCATGATGATTTGCATTAGCCCCAATGAAATGCGCATAGGTTAAAGGTTCCATGATGATTTGCATTAGCCCCAATGAAATGCGCATAGGTTAAAGGTTCCATGATGATTTGCATTAGCCCCAATGAAATGCGCATAGGAACTAGCTAATATCCATCCATAATCAATTTTAATGCATTTTAATAAAACTTTAATATATTACTGAATAGTAAAAATTTCTCAATATTTTGCATAAATTTTCATTGTTTTATTAATGTAAATATTTTTTTTAATAAAAATTAATTTAATTAATTAATATATTATTAATAAAAATTAAATTAATATAATATTAATAAACAATTAGCTTTTGGATTGAGCTTTTCACATGTTTACATGTTCATATATACTTAAGTATAAAATCAAACCAAAAAAGTTTGTCTGGAGTAGAACAAAAATCAGAAAAGTGGGAATGAAGAAAAATAAAGCGATGGCAACGCTGGGAAAGTGCAGTTAATATCAGCTGGAGAGTGGTTTAATTCTCGTATTCAATATTCACGAAAAAAGTTGTATATATAAGAATTAAAATCACATTCAACAGAGCCACCTGACAAGTGGTGATAAGCAAAATACACGTGAGCACTGACGATGGAAGTGTAGCGGTTTCCGAAAGTGGCACTACTCTGTTCTGCTGTGTACGTTGAAAAATTAAGTTGATGTTAATTTTTCCCTTGTTCCTTGGAATATTAATTATGCCCAATTCTTTCTAAATATAAAGTTATAAAGCCTTAGCCTAATGATCAATTTGGATTAACAAAGCAAACACGTTCTAAACAAGTTTTTAAGAATTTTTAAATGACTTCAGGCAAATAAAAATTTGTAGTTATTACACAGTAAGATATCGTGTAAGGACGAAATGACCGTAATTATTTAGATAAAAATTTCATTTTTTCCAGGCCCCCAAATGATTTTACAAATAACTTGCCGTAATGTTTCTTATTTTTCTTGGAAAATATCCGGGAGGATTCTTAACGTTCAGCTTTGTTCTACATACCCTGAGCTCCAGTCTGTCTAAATGTCATTAGTTTTTCATTTTATTTCTCTTAAAATTTCTCCTTCAGATTTTCAATAATAGCATCGACTTATAATGAATTTAAGTTGTAACAACTCACAGCTTTTACAGCTTATACGAGCTTAAAATTTCTACTAAACTTTCCAAAATGTTTTCACTAATTCTACTTTAAGTTCGTTTAAGGTCGAATTGTTTACTTGGCATCACTTCAATTTGAATTTAGTGTTAATTTGAACAGACTATGAAACACGTGCCAACTTTAAAAGAGACCTTAAACAATTTCTTCGTGTAAATTTAGTTTTTTGATATTAAAGAAAAACAGGAATAAATTTTCTTATATGAATCAAAATAAATTTCGCTATCACTTACTAATTTCTATAAATGTGGCATATAATGTGTTTTTTAATTTTTCGTTTTCCCGGGAAAATCTCAAAAATGTCCCCGGGGATATTAACTAGTATTTTCCCTAGAACTCCCGCCCGGAAATTCTCGATTGCTAAATCCTACTAATAACTAACATACAAAACATTATAATTTAGAAAAAACGTAATTTACTCTTTTTTCCACCAAAAAAATTTGTCAACTTTAATAAATTTTGGGTTATTTTTAATTTTACTATTCGCTTTAAGTGTTCGCATCCATTTTACCGAATGCAAATGCGAATATAAAAAACAAGCGAATAGTTTGTAAATGCGAATGCGAACATTCGTTAGTCACCCCTAATAAAAGTGATTTAATTGTAAAATTAAATTCAACGAGCCTAAGCCTGTATAATAAAAATTTCTTTGGTTAAAAGAAAATTTCATCACATAGAACCAGCAATGCACTCAAGAATTGGGTGCCTCTGTGGCTGAGTGGTAGCGATGCTAGCCTGTCCGTCCACAGGTCATGGGTTCGAGTCACGCCATAAGCCCTGCGTGTTTTCCGCAGACAAGCTAATCGCTTCTCGGGTTGTGTGTGTTAAAAAAAAAAACAGAAATTATATTTTTAATTCTTTTCAGCGTATATAGGTCGTTGTACTGTTATTTCCGGTTGCTTAGAAAAATTAAAATAATTTATGAATTTAGCTCGATGTTGCCTTTGGGTTCTTCATTAATAATACTTTCTCCCAAAACATTTGTCTTGTAAAATATCAATATTTAACAATTTCACTTGCGTCTGTCTAATCGATTTTATTATAAAAATAAAACTATTTTGCATACAAAGTTTTAGAAATAAACTCTATTTTTTATTAAAAATGTTTTGTTTATTGAAGTATTGTATCAGATTTTGCAATATGTTAAAGCGGAAAATTCCTGTCAATTCTCGCCCTAAATTATGGGACATCGGGAGCGAAAATTTAGCGGAATTCACGTTAATTCCCGGGACGCCCTTTATAATGCAAATTTATATATATAATTTTTAAATTTCCTTGGAATGAAATAAAACTTGCTCATCTTTTATTTTTTTTTTTGTTTATCCTCCCAAAATATTTTGTACCTGCTCAAATATATTACAGCATAAATTTATTATGTGTTCCAGAAACAATCACACCTTTTAACAAGACTAAAAAGGAAACATCAACAAAAATTTTACTTGTTTCACTGAATGTATGTATAAGTGCATAAGAATATAACAATGACAGTAAAATCTTAAACAAAAGAGTAGCAACTGTTTTCGTGTTTTAATTTAAAACTTTTGTTTTTCACTTTTTCATTTGTTCTTACTTTCATTTATTGCTTATGATTTTAAACTTTTGGCCCTTGCTTTTGAAGTAATGTGTTATGTCAACGAAAAGGTGCAAGCGCCCCATATATATTATTCAACCTAAGAAAAAGAAACGGGAAGAGTAGTCAAATTTTCTTTAAAAATAAATGTTATACTGCAATGCGTAGCTGATGTCACCTCACATATCAACACGACAGCATAAAGGCGTTAAATATTAAATTGAAATGGAAAAAGAAAATGAACTACAAAATGAACTATAAAAAGTTAAACCCATAATTGTTTTAGTTCAGTAAGACTGCGAGTACTAGCAGCTATATCGGGTTAAAATTCCAAAAAATGCTTAAACAAAATTAAAAATGAAAAAAGTAATGCTAATATATTAAAAGTTCCTTTTTAACTAGGATATTTCTCAACGCGTTTATTTTTCATAATTTACCCTTATTTTCTGGCAGATATTTGTTTTTATTCCAATAAAACAAGAATAATTCAAAATCAATAAAATTGAAATGGTTTATTAGGCCTGTTCCGTATTCCATGCGAAAAGAAAAAGTGCGGAGGTATCAAAGCATTATTGTTATTAAATATTTACAACAACGATGGTATGACAATTCCAAAAATTTTCACTACGCATGTAATACAGAACAGGCCTACCTAAAGTATAATGCTATTGGTAATTTTCAACACACACAAATTAAATTTGTTGCATTTTTGACTTTACTGAAATTGGGAGTATATAATCAATTCTTTGTATCTTAGGGACCATGAATCGGTATAACAAGATTTTGTGGCCGTCAAAATTTCTGAATCTTGACCATTCCTGTAAAAAAGTATTCATTTGCAAGGATTTGTTTGCCTCTTCGCAAATATATATCTAAAACAAAAAACGTGTTTTTCTATTGCAATGAATTAATTTTATAATTAATTAAACTTTTATTCTTAAGTGCCCTGAAAATTTTACTTTAATCTTTTTTATTTTTCACAGCAAAGAGTTCAAAATGATATTTGAGTATCTGTAAAAATTATAGACGTTTTGTAATGATAACGAACGAATTATTTGATATGAAAATCTTATAAACCACAATAAAACAGTCATTATTATTGAGCCTTTTAAAATAAAAATGGTTAAGTTTTAAACAACAAATACTAAGCTTACACGATGAAACTTTCAATGATTTTTTTTCAATTCTCTTTCAAAGCAATTCAATGCGACAGTTATACAATACAAAATGACAAAGATTGAAATGTGTTCAAAAATTGCATTAAATTGAAGTCACGGGATTTTTATATCCCATTTGCCCCCTACATAATTTGAAAGTTTCACCGTTCATATGAAATAAAAATTTCGATCTGTAGATGGAGCACTCATAGGTGAGCAAACGTATAAAATATACAAACCAATTGAGAACCTCCTCAGTTTTTTTAAGTAAAATCCATACAAAGCAACAGTACATGTTTTATGTTTTTCTGTTTTGTGGGTATTTTAGTTGTCGGCTTGTAACTTTCATTGTTGTTTTATGGGTATTTTATTTGTAGATTTGTAACTTGGAGTTTTTAAGACTGGGCCCTAGGACTCAATAGTTGCGTTCTGGTTTATACAATAATATAAACTTTGTTTTTGCCATTTAAAGTGAGTATATTTTTTATGACATTTTCATATACGTTGATATATATTGGGAAAAAATGTTAGAAAAAGCCAAATAAATAATATAAAAATGCAAAAAAAAATGCTAGCTGATATATGGAAAACTAGCAGCTAATTCAAAATAAAAAATCCTAAAATCAGCTTAAAAGATGCTAAAATGACCACAATGGCGGGTAAGCTTGTTTTGGAGTGTATATATGTATATTGTCAAATAACACATACAACAAATTTTTACAAATACATACTACTATAATGCAAGTCATTCACTTTGACCGTGAACACTGCGTTCACAAATAACCAGCAACGTTGCCAGCTTAGCCAGCTTTGTCAAAAAGGCAAAAAAGATTTTTCTTCACATTATATAAATCTAATTATAAAATATGTATGTAATAGCATAATTTTAAAATATATTAAAAAAATTATTTTGGCAGCGAATTAAATTTCTAAAAATTTGGGTTAAACTTGGTGATTGCTTCTATGTTCAGAATTTTAACGCACAACTTAATAGATTAGTTTACCTGTATCTCTACTATAATGCTTTAAAATTTTATACATTCCCAATAGAAACTTAAACATGCCAACAAGTTAATGACATTTTTAAATGGTAACAGTTATAGTGTGTACTTAAAAAAAAACTTATCGATTTCGATATAACTTTTTCGCTTTCCCATCGCTTTCATTATCTGACTGAAGTACTTTCATATTTAATAATAATAAATATTTTTATGTTAATTGTTATTATTTTTGTGCGATCTACCTTTTTCTAGTCTTTTGAAAAGGCCGATTTAGCTTTTTCCCCAAGTTTCTGGCAACATTGGTAATGAGTGATTCTCTCAATAAGCGGTGACGTATGAGTATTATTAGTTACTGTATCCATAAAATACTAAGTATACGCCAGGTACTCACAAAATGTTTCAATCCCTTTTTGTGTATATCCTATAATTAAGTTGTGTTAATTTGGGAACCACTGACGCTAGTTCGCTCTCTACCTTTGTGGTCAATTATTAGCTGAACAAGTCTGAACTACAATACCAATTTCCATTTTTTCGAATTTCTCGTAGAGCTATATCCTCCCTAAAAAGTGCTTGGAGCAGTATGTCACAATACAGGATGGCGTATGAATATCATTGTTTAATGTGGTGATAACATATTAAGTATAATTTTACAATTGCTACGATGCAAGACCATTTGCACAACATTGTGAATTGGGCTTCTGTGTATCATAACATATGCATGTGTATTTGCCATTTGCCACTTGCGACGAAGCCAATTGCATTTTCTGATCCGCTACAAACTTCACCGACATTATTTTTAATTTTTTCAATGTTTATTTGATATATGGGCGCTGTCTGAGTTTTTCAGTCAAATTCAGTTAGCAGTAATTTTATTTTACAAACTAAACTTTTCGAAAGTCTAAACACACTTTTATACAAAATACTCTTGAGTACAATTCAAGACACAAAACTATGTGAAAGGTAATATAACTAAACTTTTATAACGTTAAACTTTGTTGACATGCAAAGAGTTATATATGTGTATACTTTCACACAAACTTGCATATGCATGTGAGCATTGCTAAATATACCTACCTGTTAGTATACATAATATGTATACATATATTATATGTACGTATTTTTTAAAACAGTAACTCACACAGACTTTAATATTCATATATACGATCAAATGTCACGTAATGGTTAAAAGTTCAAAGAAGTGATTTAATTTTTTATGGGTCTCTGTAGTAGTAGAATTTTTTATCAAAGATAAAGTAGAAAGGAAAATTTTACATATTCACACTTACTTGCGATATAACATATACTCCAGCTGTGATTATGTGTGTGAATGTATAAGCTTCTAAGTTTGCTGTTTTGTAGTATGTATTTAAATTCTTACATACTCATATTATATTTTGGGAGATTGTGTTTTATTTAAAGTTGGAAAAGCCATTCTACAAAAAAAAAAAACTTAATAAAAAAATAAAACTTTAATGATTCGGAAGGTTTGGCATTTGTCCTGTCCCATTGCATTAAAAAATATAGATAAACACAAATGAAAAAGCAAGATAACCTTTAAAAATTTATCTTTCGAAATTGTTGTGGTTGTTCCTATCAAGAATAGTTTCAGCCAAGTGCAAGTTTGTTTTTCAAGCTATTGTTTTCCAAATTCTTAGGCGACGCATTTTGTAATTCAAAAACCCTAAAATTTGTAAGTTTTTTTGTCACCTGAAAGTGGATTTATTAAGCTCTTCATCAAACTGATTAAAATATTGCTTCATATTCATAAATCTGACGATCATAAATGTGTCACTGTGCTTCTCCATGGAATTAAACTTCTTTTAGATGAATCAGTCAAGCCAATTATGACCAACAAATCTTAAATTTATATATAATATTGTGGACTCCTAACTAAACCAGTGAACCGATCTTGCTGAAATTTTCACAGTATATTACTGATAGTCTGAACAATATGCTTTTTTTAAACATTGTAATTGTGCGTGGCACTTGCCATACAAAATCAGTTTTTATTTCAGGACATTTATGGAGCTAATGTAGCTAAACCCATCAAAATTTGTGTGAATTACTCATTATAAAATGATTTTAAAGAGATATTACTAAGGGGAGTTGAGAAGTAGGCTTGGCACCTCCCATATATAGCAAATGCATATTTTGACATATCTTGGAAACTAATACCGTTAAACACCTAAGATTTTGTAGGACTTACTTGATTGATGTTATGCAAAGTTCTAGAAAAGATACTCAGATTGGGCGTGGCACCTTCCATTATTGTAAAATATCTTTGGAGCTAATGCAGCAAGAAACCTGAAATTTGTTGTGAGTAAAAGTTTCTATAGAGCAAATATATATTTTTATATATCTTAAAAACTAATACAGGTAAAGCATTGAAATTTTGTAGGAACAACTATGTTGATATTGTGCAATGTCTCTGCAAAAATTTCAAAACTAGACAATTTGGAGTGCAAATAATTATTTGAACATGTTTTCAAAACTAATGCCACCGGATCGAACTTTCTGAAATATTTACATCGTATTACTGATGATCAGGGTTCGGACGTTCATGCAACTAAAATGCACCTAAAAATAAAAAAAATATGCGCAAAAATACGCATTTACCTACGAATAAAACACCAAAACTAAAATAGTATGAAATATTTTTTTAAATGCGACTTTTGAAAAAAGCAATTTGATATAAATCACTGATAACTGTCAATTAATAACATCAATAAACCTATTTTAATTTACTGTAATAATTTAATATTTATTCTCCATTTTAATAAATATGAATATGAAATTTTTAATATCGGGGCCGCGTGTAGGGTTGGCGATGGAGGATAAGTTTGTTCTAGAGAAATATGGGAATACACAAATAAAAGGGATTTTTTATAGATTTCTTTTACTTAGGCTTTATTTCTCAGTATTTACGGCCGTTTTTCTTTGCATTTTGCCCTAATTTCATTCTCACAGACTTCAATGCTCATATTTCTGTAATTTTTTTTACTCTAACCTCACAATCGAATAAATGAAAAACCACCGTAATGGAAATTGTGATTTTTATCAATTGAGTTCTTTCACTTAATTGTGAATAAACTGTCTTACAGGTAATTTTATTTTATTAAACCGATCAAACCGTTCCCGCCTTATTTCGGGTGACATACTAGTCATGCCCATAAGAAAAAGTATGTGCCTAATAAAAAAAACTGAGAACCGATTTATATACTCCACATTTTTTATTTAAAGGCTCAAAGATTTTTATCCTTTTGCACACCAATTGAATAGATTTAAGTGCTAGCGTATGATGCCAAAAAAACTAATGGAAACCCAAACAAGGAAAATGATTTAGATAAAGATGCTCTATTATTCTGCTAAATCAGCTTCATAGCACGTATGAGCACCATAAAAGCTGGATTAAGAACATTACAAAGAGATTTCATGAAAAAGTAAACTATTAATATACACAGATTGTAGCAAAAACACAAAAATCTTAAAATTTCTTACGGTATTTGCCCACAAAACTCTCATGGATTTTCGTTTAAATTTTTTTTATATATTTTCGCAATTCATTTCTCTTGAATAGAAAATAATACATTCAGGTTTTTGCTATTTATTACAGAAACTATAAAAGTGGTAGTAGTAGTATAACCCTCATTTGTTTATTAAGTGTTACACACTATTAGTGTTGTCATTCGAATAAGAATTATTCGAATATTCGAAACAATTTTTTAATTTTTGTTCAAAAGAACAAATTTTTGCATTTTAGAATAAAAAAATTATTCGAACAGCTTTTGTCGAATATACGAATAACTTTTTAAACTACAGTTTGTATACCTGCACATTTAACATATTTTTTTATCAGTTTTAAACTATTTTCACATAAAAAATTAAGGCTAGCTGCACATGTTAAGCAATTGTGTGCACGTGCACATTAAGGCAGATAAGTACATTTAACCCTTATGGGTCAAAATTGGCCATACCGTTTTTATTACTCATTATTTTCACAACTATTTAATGGATTTTTTTGATATATTTTTACAATTTTTATTTTATCGAATAACATATAAATATAAAATATAAATTTCGTAGCTCTTCTCGCAATGTCTGTGCGAAAAAAATCCCGCATCTGGTACACGTGGGTCAAACTTGCCCAATACAATAAAGTCAATGTATAAAGTGGTGGACATGCTGAGAAAAAGAATGTGATTCTTATAACATGACTACTAGCATCAACAAAAATAAAAAAAGATAAATTTATTATTTACAAGTGTAACTGCTTGAGAGTATCAGCATTTAGTTTTTGTATTTTGTATATAATTTGTTGATCATTCGCGGTTGTGCCTTTACAGTGAATATATCGTCCCTACCATGTCCAACTATCGAATAAGGAAATATGTACATTTCAGCGTGTTCCTGAGAGGGCAACTTTTAAAATGTTTTCTGTGGAATTTTTAATCTTCCATGAGAAATGCCTCATTTTATAACAAGGCGTATCGTATAATTTTGAGGACCACGGTAGCAAATCTAAAAAAATAATTTGGCATATTCGACAGTTGGACATGTTAGGGAAGATATGTAATATAATGAAACAAGAAGAAATTGGAGCTCTGCTTATGCAATCTGATTTGGAAGGAGAAATCATAATGATTCATCAAGTGAAGATGGCCAAGATATCGTTCATGATGTTGGATCTATTGAATATGATTCGACATTTACGTTATACAATCAATACTTTTACATCAATTTGGAACATTCGGTTGTGAAGCTAATAAGCGAGAAAATATTTATCATATAGAAAGAATCTACTACCAAGCAGTCATGCGAAAGCAATCGTCAAAAGCGTTCAAAGTGACTTAGCAAACAACTCAAAGGTAAATTATACCCAAATCGGTACAGAGCAACGAAATATTCCAAAAAATGTTCGGACTGTAATAAACTTATTTACAAAAACCATTCCGAAATCCATATTACATGCAATTAATGTAAAATATATAATCAAAGGTAATAAATACATGAATATATTGTATTGGGCAAAATTGACCCACTAATTTTTGACTTATCTGCACATAATATGGTGAAAAGATTATTCTGCAGCCAAGTCAAAATTACTGTAATATAAAATAGCATTTTAAATGAATTGAGGAATGATTTTTCAAAAGAGCTTATTTAGACTTCCGAACTCTAACAAACCTAAGAACGCCATCGCCTTTTTCATGCTTAAGTGTATCCTCTATACCAAAATCTATTACAAAGAAGGTATATTTCCATGAATAAAAAGCAATGAGCTCTTTTGTATACAAAGGAGCTCATTTCAACCTGATTGTAAGAGTTTGATACAAAAAAACCGAATTTTCTATAGTCGTTATAAATCCTTAGTTATATCGACAACGGCCACTTCTCATGCGTCCCATGCCCTGGACAACCTTATGAATCAGGTGTGATAATCACAGACTTAACTATCCACAATAAATACAAATAAATAAAAACAAATACAAATAAGTTAGAAAAGATTCTTTAAGCGAGTCCTAAACTTCTTTTTCATTACTGAGATTTGGCTTAATAAGGATATAAGCTCTTTTGAAAAATTAGTCCTCAATTCCTTTTATATGTTGTTCGCAATAGGATTTGTTAATTATAAATGTGTATTTGTGTAAGTGGCTGTTGACATATTACGTAATGCCGATAAAGATTTAATTTTAAATTATAGCATGAGCTTAGTTTGGAAGTATTTTGAGGAAGACAATCAGAAAAACCAAATTGCAAAAAGTGTTCTAAGTAGGATACCAGATTCAAATAAGGATTTAGCTAGACATTCGATTAAAATAAGCTTGATTTTTAAAAAAGAACTTGACATATTAAAATATTTATATAATGTAAAGTTTACTTAACACTCTAAATAAATAATATTACAAACATAACATAAATTATATAAAAAAATCTATGATACTTATAAAAACAGGTCGCGTGACTGGTCCCAAGGACTAACAATCGGTTCGAGTTCCGGAAATTTGTGTTGTCATTAAAGAAGGTCAATTGACATAATTAATAAAAAAAAATCTCATAGAAATTTAAAATAAGATGAAAGTCAGAACATCATCTTCATAATCAATCACGTTTTTTATTTTCTTACTTTTCCATTTACAGCCGCGGATATAGCTTGAGCTTTTGGCGGGGAGACTTTTAACCAGAGTTGGAAAATAAACAAACCGAAACGTTTGCTTTCATTTTGCTTTGTATTTTTCAATGAGCGAAACAACACTAAAACAATGAAAGTGATTGTCCCATTTAGCTTTGTATTGTTTTTACTTGTATGCACTAAATATACATTAACTTAAATGTACGCAACTAGAGAAGAATAGAATGATAATAAAATTGCACAATTCTAAGAAAATACGTTTGCAAACGTTTCCCGATTGAGTTGATCATCATAGTAGAGAATGTGTTATTGTATTTAAGCTAAATAAATGAATCTTTCAACAAAATACATTTCTGCTTTTGAATTGTTTGCATTTGTACGATTGAAACGGGATATTAAAGCCAGCAGATGAGTGAAAAGCCTATTGCATTGTTTGCAATCTTTGTCATTCTTAAAGTATTTGTTTTGGGTTTGCTCATGTACGAAACGATTAAAAATATTTTAAAATTTGTGTCTTCGCATGAAACTTTTGCGAAAATTTTGTTTGTTTTCACACTCTGCTTTTAATTGATACACTATTTTCCAACATTTTAAAAAAAAAATCAATTTAAATGATGTATATTTTTTTGGGGGTGAAAATATCCCATTTTCCTCCCCTATATCAGCGCCAGCCCATTTACTACATTGGCTGGATTTTTCCAACTCTAACCCTAGTTATAATAGATCATTAAAAATAGATGTAGAAACAACAAGAGCTACATATTGTTCTCGCAAACATTAATGAGTACTGCCAATAAAAACACATTTGAACAATTTAGGAGTAATGACCGAGAAAAACATTGTTTTAAGTTGTAAACAGTTTTAATTACTGTATACTTGACTAAAAATATATGAAATATTTTTTCATAAAATGTTTTAAATTATCTCTTTTTATCTGTCACAAATATCATTTCAGCTTCACAAATTACATTTGAGCTTGTAACTTAACAGCACCTAATATACCTTGACAATCAAGCTCATTCAAGCCCGTCAGGAAAGCCTAATTCCAAGGCTTACAAATGTCACGGATCAATAACTTCTCCACTCTTTTACCATAACATTATAGAAATTGATAGTTGCAATGACAAAATATGTAAAGATAAGTTTTCTTAATTCAATCGAAGAAGTAATAAGTAGCAAGAATTTTGGCTGAAGATGGAATGTGTGTAAATGTCTTTAAAAAGTCGAAACGAGTGATAGAATATATTAAAAATCATGGTCTTAATGTGGTTATTCGAATAGAAGGTTTTATTCGTTATTCGTTGGAATATTCGAATAAAAGTATTCAAAAATATTCAGCTGTTCGAACAAAAAGAATGAAGATTTTTTTTTCGAACGATTATAACATCGGAATAATTGACAACACTACACACTATTATTTATATTACATAGAGTGTCGTATTTTTGGTTCCAAAGGAAAGGAAAATTCAATGGAGAGAAGTATCGATCGATATGCAAATTGCAAACCTTACCGCGAAATTGATTTAAAATTAATTTAAAATAAATTAAAATAAATTTCGCGTAAACCTTATATCACAGACATGCATAATTGCAATTTGCACATCGATCGATATTTCTTTCCGTTGAGTTTTCCATAACAAAATGAAAAATACGTGATCCACTTCAGTGATGTTAATCGTACAGTATTCGGACTCCAAAAGGTAGCAAGGTAATTTCATTAAAAATACGATATTGCAGAACCGTCGCCGAAGTAAAAGAACTAATAAAATGGCTACACAGCTTAAACAATTCAATGCCTTGACACCAGAGGATCTTGCAACACTACTCTACAAAAACGCGCAATATCAGGATTGTAGATGAATTAAGCTTTCTATCTCTCTCCCACTTCACCACCTGTTCTCTCTACACTGTCCCTTTCCCAAAGAAGGTAACACATTAATTAATTAACAGTGAGGCATTAATTGTCTGATTGTATTACTTCTCTTTTCAAAAAATAAAAATAAAAAATAATATATATATATATATATATATATATATATATATATATATATATATATATATATATATATATATATATATATATATATATATATATATATATATATATATATATATATATATATATATATATATATATATATATATATAATAATAAAAAAAGTTAGGAAACTCTATTGAGAAAAATTGTGATTTCCATCTAACACATAAACAAATTGAATTTTCGCTTCTGTATGAAAATCGTGATTTTTATGAATTGAGTTCCCTCATTTTATTGTGAATAAAATCAGATCTATTTTAATAAAACACGGCTTGTATTGTGATACACTTTTAGCATCTTATTGTCCACAAATGTGGATAAAATATATCTCCAGCTTATTATTGGTTTTGCCTACCACCGAACATTTAAAAAAATGAGTTAGAAGTTGATGATGGTAAAAATTAAAAAAAAATTTATCATTTATATTTTCAGACAACTTTCTTTCAACCTTCTTAGTCGTTTTCTTTTTCATTCCGAGTTTGTGGCATATACGCCAAACCAATAATAATCTGACTTTATATGGCTTAAAAGGTACTTTTCTCTAGACATGCATAATATATATTTTTTTCTAAAAACCCGGTTACAAATAAGCCCAGCTACAAATTAAGTTGTTTAATGATACTACACAGAAAAAATCATGTGATTATAAACATAAAAGTTTGCTTTTCATTAAGTTTTTTATCTCCTGAAAAAAGTTTTAAAATTATGATAGGCCCTTTTGCTTTTTATATGATCATATCTACATACGTAAGAGTATCTTATTAGTGTTATTTTGTAAATATGTATTTTATTAAACAAAAATATTGAACAAACTAGAGAAATATTTTTAGGGGGAATTTTAGAATAATGTTTAAAATTTAAGGCATTTTCGCTTTATTCAGGTAAGGATATTATTATATAAATTTAAACTGAATCGAGTTCATTTACTTTAAATTAAACTATACCATAAACTTTAAAATAAATATAGGGAGTTTCACAATTTTTTTGGGGGAAGAAAAAAAGTTACTTGGCAACACTGCACTGGAACAAAAATAAATGAAGCAACACACACAACCCGTAAAAACCTTACAAAAGGGTAACATCTTTATTTGTCGTTTGAGTTGTAATAATTTTTCTCTTTGTTGCTGTCTTTTATTAATACCAAGTTGTCTATATTTATGCTGCACTTGAAGCTTTTTTTTTTAATGTTCATATATTTGGTTCGCTTGCTTGTTGATTTTTCATTAGCTTGTTTATTTATTTCTTTGTATGTATATATTATGGAAAAGTTAATTAATTTGGTAAGTTTTAAGTTGGCAATACACAAGTAGAGGAAGAGAAAAATTATATAAAGGTCATATTCGGCTCTGTCGAATATTATATACTCTTCAAACTGTTATGAACAAAAATATTCAAGTAAAAAAAGCTTCCAAGGAATTCGATTAGATCCTGTTGCCTTATTCCGTAATTCGCTAAAGCCAAATTGCTAAAAATCTAAAAAAGTCGATTTAGCGAGTTTTGGTTTGCAATTTTGCAGCATGTATTACTAAATTTGGCGATGTCTTAAAAATTGAATCCGCCGATATTTTACCATTTTATGCCATCGCTATAAAGTTTAATTTTGTCTTCGTTCATCATTTTTGCGATCGAGATTTAGCTTTAGCGACTTACAGAATAAAGGGGCTGAACTTGTGATCCAAAAGTGGTGGGAATCTGGATCATTTACAATGAGTTTTACATAAGCTTGTCATTGCAAGAAGTTTTCTTTTTATAATGTCTATTTATTGAATCAGAAGTTGTCTTCATTGTGTTTAGAGAAATTGATTTTTGTATGTTCTTTTTATACGTGCAAAGGAAGTAATTTTTCATTACTTCCATACAGTTACAAAAGAGACAGGCTTATACATGAAAGGGTGGTGTTTGAAAGTGATTTTTGTGCTGTTATTGACAATAATAGCATTTTTGGCATTACTTTCAATTACACTGTGCAACAAATTTGGGTTCATCAAATGTATCCTAAATCATTTGAACACAGTATGAAAGTAGACCCTTAGAAACACAAATTGCCAAGGGGTTTGGCCAAGTTGGTTCGAAAAAAAAGTTATGGCTATTTGAATTTTGTCATTTCTTTTACAATTTTTTAATATGAGTTAATAATAAGAAAATATTTTTTTTAGTTTTTTGGCTTCCACTGCTTAAAATAGACTAGTTTGTGTCTTGTTATTACCAAACAGCACAATTAAATTTTATCATTATACGCTCAAAAATGTTTATTAAAAAATTTTAATTTTTATTTTCTTCGGTTTTATGCAAAAGCGCTTATTTGTTGAAAAAATACAAAATGTACAAAAAAAGTTTAAGGTTGTTATTTGAAATTAAATTAAAATATTTACCACCATATTGATAAAATTTGAAATGAGTTTCAAATGTATTTTATTTGTTATTTTTCATACAAAATTTTCTTTAAATAGATTTCAAATACATTTTATTTTTTTAATAATATGGGGCTAAAGCCTTAGAGCAGAAATTTTTTTTTGGGGAAGAATACAAATAAAAAATATTTAAGTGAACCATAAAACCGAAATAAGGAGAAAAAGAAGTTTAATTAATCTGGGCAAAACTAATTTTATTATATTGTTCGAAGTTTTTTGAAGCTGATGGGAGAATTAAGTCGCAGTTATCATCTGTTTCTATCTTTACATTATATTCACTCTTTTCTTCGTTATCTTCAAACAGATGTACTTATTCATGGGTTTCATACGCACAGTGGCGTATATTAAAAATAAAGTGGTAATAAATATGTAACTTCTAAAGTACTGAACGGATTTGTCTAAAAACTAATATGGTTGTAGAGGAGGAGTAGATCTTTCAAAACAAATAATTGAACCATCAGTTAGAAGAAGGTAATAAACGCCATTTTTTCCAAAATTGAGTCACTCACAGTTTTGTTTACTTGAAACATAGCTTTATTATGTGTGTTAAAGACAAAAATTCAATGCCACTAAAGAAAGAGTCAGATGGAAGAAGGGAATATTTGCAGTCTTTTATTCCCTTTTTCCAAATGATAATCAATAAAAAATTAATTCTGCTCCAATTAAGTTCAAAAAAGTAAAATTTTAAGAGCAACAAATTGTGCTTTTTCCGTCACATCTATTACATCATAAGATGATATTGTTTTTAAAAAATCATGGCAAAAATATAAAAAAAAACCTCTAAGTCATTGAAAAAGAAAAAAATATTCAAGATATCGAATAACAGACATTTTGAATACTGTTCAAGTATAAAAGGTTATATAACGAGCTCTCAATTTATGGATAGCTCCCCTAAAGACAAGTCTGTAAGCTCATAACTACAATTAATAAAGGCATACACTTATAAAATATCAATTTGACCTGGTACAACAACCAAAACTGCTGAAAACGATACCGAATAAATGATACTAATAACAGATTTAGTAAAAAACGCTTAAAATTTGTATGAAAAATTACGCAAATACGTTTCAAAAGAGATTTTTTCCATACAAATTTCCAAACGAAAAAAGCGTTTGTATTTGATTGATTCCACGTAAAACGGCCCTATGCAAAAAAAAATAATTTTCTTATTAGGTCATACCCGTCGGTCACACCCGTCACATTTTAAAAATAGTTTTTTGTTAAGAAAACAGATTTTTGTCAAAAAGTAGATGCGTAATACAGCTAAAAAACACTTTAAACATACAGCTATACCAAAATTGTTGTGTACGTTTTAATAAAAATTTTACAGAATCTATCCTGAAAGTCATAATTCTTTAAAACTGATATTTGTAAGGTCACACCTGTCGCAGCTTTGTGACAACCATTCTGAGTAGGAATCGTATTCGTTCAGTGTCTACCCGTTAATGACCTTGCGAGTCGCAACCTTTTTTTAAGTAAAAAATTTTTATATTCTTTATTTATAACAAAAAATATGTGTAAAGTGGTCACACCCGTCTAAATGGAATTACTTATTTACAACATCTGGCCTAAAATATTTCTTTCATTCATTATTGCTAAAAAATAAAATATATATATATGAGGGGCTTATTGTAATAACATCATAAGCCACATATAAAATATTTTGATATAATCGATTTTGAAGCTAAAAATAAATATTAAAAATATTTCTTTCATGAAATCATTCTGTCACCCCTTTAAGGGCTCGTCTAAAATGACTACTCTCACATACCAATCGTTGGACAATGGCAACATTGCAGAAATAGCTGTATTTAAATTTGAATGTGGCTTATGATGTTACTGCAAAAAATATTTTAAAAATTATTTTATATATTTCTTTTAATTTTTGTATGGCTTATGATGTTACTGCAGAAAAAATTTTAAATTATTTTCAAAACCAAAAAATTTCATGTACATATTTGCTTTTAAATAAATTACTCTACAACCCGACTAGAAATTTTCATTCAAACACATTTGGGATCTGACTGGGATCCCAATTCCGATGTAACGCAGAAACGTACTTGGGATCCGATTGGTTTCTTAGGGGGAGATATTTAAATCTTGCAAAAATATGCTAAAATCGGGAAAATATCAAACGCTAATATTGAATTAAAATTACTGAAGCTATCCAAGGGACGAAAGTATGTAACAATCACCTGTGTTGGAGATGAGCAAAATATACGACTAGAAATCTGTGTTAGATTTTCTTAACAGGCTCCCAATAGTTTCCCGCTTGGGAAGAACTTATGTTAAGTAACTAATTTGTAGATGGGCTATCCCAACAAGTTCCCGATCAAATCGCAGATGGGATAACCGTTTTGGGTGTGCCACATGCATTCCCAATCGGGTCCCAATATGAGTATTGGGAAAATTTCTAGTCGGGAATATGTCTTTCTAACAAAATAGAAACAACTAAAATGAGTATAATAAAACAACTTATTTTATAATTTCTCCATCATTATGACTGATTATGGATTGTAAAGAATTGTGGCAGGTATGATAAATCGGTGTAATATATGGAAACAAGGATTTAACATTGAGTAACTTATTGCCTACAAATTTGCTCGCGCTGTACAATTTTTTTCTATCCACTTAAAGTAGTATTCGAATATCTTCCTTTTTCTAGAATTTACACTTCCTTGCATTCTTCATTAAATGAACTTTTTATGAAAATTGAGTTCGTGTCCTCTGCTCTAAAATAGAAAGTATACACAACGTCGAATTTTTGTTATGTATATCAGAAGTAATTGATTTCTTATTCCATCCAAAATTGGACCAAGATCAAAAAGCGTCCTGTGTCGCAATCATTATTACCAACGGATTTTTATGATAGTTATTCATGTTCAAATAATTTTAGAGAATTTTTTACAGCAAACAAATCATAAGCCATATGAATTTATTTACTAGTTATTTTTGTGCATTAACTTGATAAGCCACCAAAATTAAAAATAAATCATAGCTCGCGTGTTTTTTAAGATTTTTTCGTCGTTCCTTCACAAAACGTCTTTGTATACCCACACATTCGTGCCTGAATAAAAAATTTCATGACTTTCATATATAACTTCTTGGAAAATCAAAATTTGGTTTTAAGCTGTAAAAAGTTGGTATGGCTTATGGTGTTATTACGAAAAAAATCAACAAAAATATTGAAATGTAAAAAGTCAATTATCATCTAAATCATTAACTATTTGAAAAATAGGTTATAATAAGTAGGAAAAACTCATAAAACCAGTTTTTCAATTCGGGCGGCTTATGATGTTATTACAATAAGCTCTTCACATATAAAATATAAAATAAAAAGTACCTTTGTTAAAAAATTACCTTTTATTTATTTATTTTTTTGATTAAGTGGAAGAAGGAAATAAGTCCAAGAAGTTTATTTGCGTATATATTAGTAAATATTATTATTTGCCGATCTGGTCTAATGTTATTCAATCATAAATAATAGTATCTGTTGTCGCGTTATTTTATGGACCAAATAAAAGACAGTTTTGCTATTCCAGATTTAATGCAGTTTTATTAATTCTTTCAGTTTATTAATTATTTTACAATGGCTGCCTGCTGCACAAAGACTAGACTCAAATTTCAAAACTTCTTTTTATGCTTATAAAGCGCGTATAAATATTCTAGCAGTCAGCGCTTACATATATATTAAAATTCACAGTTGTTGCCAAAAAATTCAACATTTGTTTCGATACTAATTAGTTTAGAGAAATTCGTTACAAATACAAAACAACATAGCAAACTACTTATGGAAAATATATAATACATAAAAGTATCTTCATTTCATAGAAATGTTATAAAAGGTTATGTGAAGAAAATAAAAAGTTATGAAGTGTTTTTCATATATCTCTGTTCCATATTTTTGGATTTATTCCCTTTTTCCAACTGGTGGTTCAATTAAAGGCACACAAAATATATTATAACACTAAAATTAACTAAAATTAAAAATATTGTTACATCGATTGAAATTAACCAGTTCAACCGTTAATTGAAAATAGCCAATTCAAAATTAATCAATCAGTTAATCGGGTAGTGATTGACTGCTTAAATTTTTGTAAAATGTTAAGCGCGATTAGATAAGGCAAATAAAAAATGTGGTAAAATTGCTTTTGTATCTTTTTTAAGAGGTATTTCATTTCGAAATTAAAATTTTTAGCCTCGCCTGTTTTTGGTTTTTTGGCTTTAACATTTTTACTAAGCATACACACAGTACAAAAGTTCGAAAT
Source organism: Panzeria rudis (assembly GCA_956483635.1). NCBI lineage: Eukaryota > Metazoa > Arthropoda > Insecta > Diptera > Tachinidae > Panzeria > Panzeria rudis. Next base: position 33,030,861 of record OY101451.1, on the reverse strand, counting down.
ATCTAAATCCGTTAAGGCCCAAATTTACAGTCATTAGTTAATTATTAGTAAACTAAAATGATAACTATTGTTTAACTAAAACATCATATTTACAGTGTATTGTTTAACTAAAATTTTTAATATGGGTAAAGAATGGTAACCCTTTCAAATATAAATAAACAATCAAAAATAAAGAAATAAAGAATATTACACATCTTACGGCAGCAATTTAAAAATTTTTAAGCACACAAAGCTAATGGAGCAAATGTTTTTGTCGCTCCTAAAAGTATGCTATATGAATGTAATAATTTCCAAAAGATGGTGCAATAAGTATGCAGGTTCAATAAATACAACAAAAAACTAGATAATGCTTGTCAAAAAAATACACGTGCTAGACGTTACTTATGTACAAAACTACCTGAACAAAATATAATCAGCTGACGTTATGCCACCTGTATACTTATTGCACCATGTTCTAAGGCATCTAACTAACTGTTAACCAATGGCGTTTGACGGTTTAACTAATGGTAAACAAAGAAGTGTGAATAAAATATCATTGGCTAAACTATTGTCATTAGCTAACTAATGACTGTGAATTTGCGCCTAAGTTGTTAAAAATATCTAATCTTAATTTGTTAACATAAGTTCATAATAAAACCATTATAAAAGAAATTACAAACTTCAAAAAACCATATTTTTTCGAATGAAATTTACCAAACTCTTTCGGGATTTTGTTTTTCTAATTGTATACTTTCACACTAACTCCGCCTAGTTACATATATTTAATATAGTTATATATAATATATCTAGCCGGCCCCAAGCCCGGATAAAGGAGGAGGGGAAGCCGGAACCCCCAAATGGCTATAGATACTCTATGCGTCTTGGGAATTAGGAGTAGATCGTACCCATGATCTCTGAAACACCGGTTTCACCACGGTCCCTCGTCATTAAGAAGGTTGAGCTTTGGGCTAATAACCCAATCTCATAAAAAAAAGTTTATTAATGAAACGTCAACAAATGATATACTAACTCCCTCTACGATGACGACCTTCGGATTCAAACAACGCATAATGATTGGTACCTGGAATGTACGAACTCTCTCTGATGCGTCTAAGCTAAACCAAGTCCGAAACGAGATGACAACTTATAACATCGACATATTAGGCCTAAGTGAGGTGAGATGGCTGAATAGAGGAGAAACCCGTTTGACATCGGGTCACAAATTCCTGTATTCGGGCAACGCCAGCTTAAGAATAAACGGAGTTGGGCTCTTAATATCCCGAAGAGCCGAGAAGGCCCGAATACAACATCAGGCCATCTCTGAGCGTATAATATCCGCACGCTTCCGATCCAAACTCCGCAACATTACAATCATACAATGCTATGCTCCCACCGATCCAGATGACGATGAAACAAAATCTAATTTCTAGGACCAACTAGAAACTGCATTATGCTCAGCCCCTAACGGCGACATCAAACTTCTAATCGGCGATTTCAATGCTAAAGTTAGCAACAACAACAACAACCTGAGATCAGTAATGGGGATACACGGTCTGGGCACTGACAGAAATGATAACGGGGACAGACTGGTCGACCTTTGCGCTAGACACCATTTGTTTATTGGGGGCACGAAATTTATCCACAAAAACATCCATAAGTACACGTGGGAATCTCCCGACGGGCGGACCCGTAACCAAATAGACCATATAATAATTAGCAAGTTATTTCTTGGTTGTCTATTGGATGTAAGGACGCGTAGGGGTGCCGATATAGACAGCGACCATCACCTTCTCGTAGACAGTTTCAAACTTCGCCCCGCTGCAATACACCCCAGGAAAAAGATGCCCAAATATAATGTATTCAAGCTGCAGGACAACAACATAGCCAACCACTACAAGCATACCATAATCCAACGCCTAAGTGTGTGCGATGCAGAGCTTACTTGTCCCGATATTCAGAGTGCATGCCATCATAGTGCGACACAAACTCTCGGTACCCAAAAACGAAGCCACAAACCCTGGATTACCGATGCGACGTTAATGGAAATAGCAAACCGGAGAAAGCTCAAAAATAAAATCAACAACTCTAAAACGACAGAGGCCAGAACTAATGCAAAGGTGGAATATCGGCAAGCAGCTGCAAAAGTAAAATATATGGCGCGTAATGATCGTGAAGCCTATTACAATAATATCTCAGCAGAAGCAGAAAAGTCAGCAGCAGTGAGTAACTTGCGAGGTGTATACAATGCCATTAGTCAGTTAAGTGGGAAGCAGGCACGCACTACTGATGTAATAAAGGATGAAAATGGCTCCGACCTCACTTCCACCAGTGAGCAACTAACACGATGGCGTGATTTCTTCAACACCCCATCCCATCCGCTGTCAACGTCTCAAATTCGCAACTATCCTTGGCCGGAAAGTAGGCGCATCCCAAGAAGGGAAATCTCAACCGCAGTCCCAACTTTCTCAGAAATACTGAACGCACTGTCAAACCTTAAGAACTCGAAAGCTCCTGTTCCAGACAGTTTGCCCTCAGAATTACTAAAATATGGTGGGGAACCAATTGCCGAAGCGTTGACACCCATAATCAGAAAGGTGTGGGAGCAGGAGTCTATACCGAAATGCTGGAAAGAGGGTGTATTAGTGACAATGCCGAAGAAAGGTGATCTTAGGTTATGTAACAGCTGGAGGGGCATAACTCTGCTGAACACAGTCAACAAACTATTATCAACCTTCATCCTAAGCCGGATCTCATCAGTTGTAGAATCTATCCTCCGCAAAGAACAAGCAGGATTCAGGCCGGGAAGATCTTGCGCAGACCACATAAACACTATCCGCATTATCATAGAGCAGTCTATTGAGTACAACAGCAGCCTGTACCTTCTGTTTGTGGATTTCGAGCGTGCGTTCGATACGGTATCCAGACCGGCTCTTTGGGATGCGCTTAGCGTCAAGGGCATACCGCCGAAAATAATTAATCTAATTCGTGAACTATATGCTGATGCCGAATGCAGAGTACGCTACAAAGGCGAAGAAAGTCCACCCTTCAAGACCAGCGCAGGCGTGAAGCAGGGTTGTGTTCTATCCCCCACACTTTTCCTACTCCTGCTAGATTGCGTAATTCAGCAATCAAACTCCGAAGCACCTTATGGCGTCCGGTGGAACATGAGCGAGCTCCTACACGACATCGATTATGCTGACGATATTTGTCTTTTCGCACACCGATTTGAGGATATTCAGCAAAAACTCCTCGTCCTCTCAGAAAACGCCAATAAAGTTGGGCTAAAAATTAACGCAAAGAAAGCTAAATTAATGCGTATTGGCACTAGAAACACATCACCACTAGCTTTCCAAGGTCAGATAATCAAGGATGTAGAGACCTTTTCATATCTCGGAAGCACCATAAATAAAGATGGTGGTTCCTTTGCCGATATAACGGACAGAATAAAGAAAGCGCGGATTGCATTTCGTTCGCTGCACAGAATATGGCGCGCAAGCAACATCTCTACCAATACAAAACTGAGAATCTTTAACTGCAGCGTCAAATCTATACTTCTGTATGGTTGTACCACATGGAGCTCTACTCAAACTTCACGAAGGAGACTACAAACGTTCTACAACAAACGCTTGAAACAAATTCTTCGCATTTTCTGGCCGAATTGGGTCACAAATAATCAACTGCTCTTGATAGCCAACTGTAAGCCAATTGAATATGAAATCTGCAGGCGCAAATGGACCTGGATTGGCCATATATTAAGAAGACCTGCCAATGAGATTGCAAGGCAAGCGCTCGAATGGAACCCACAAGGGCATAGAAATCCTGGCAGGCCTCGAAATACATGGATCAGGATGGTAAAGAATGAATGTGCATCTCGTAATATGACCTGGAACCAAGTAAAGATCCTAGCTAACGATCGAGCAAAGTGGAGAGAATTCGTTGACGCCCTTTGTTCTTCATGAATATTTACTAAAATTTTCAATATGTAATTTGTTTGTTTTATAAATAAGGAAATATATATATATATATATATGTATATATATATATATATATATATATATATATATATATATATATATATATATATATATATATATATATATATATATATATATATATATATATATATATATATATATATATATATATATATATATATATATATATATATATATATATATATATATATATATATATATATATATATATATATATATATATATATATATATATATATATATATATATATATATATATATATATATATATATATATATATATATATATATATATATATACTTTCACACTGTGCTCAAATTATTGAGGCTACATTTTCTTGTTGCACTGTGTTAAAAATTTTGTAAAAGTAAAACAAATTTTTAATTAATTGTCTGAATATTATTAATAATCACTTCCTTAGAAGTCAAGAAAAAAACACACTAATTGATATTTTGGAAGAAGAGAAAAAGTACATATACCTGAAAGGGAAAACGCCTTAACTAAAATTTTCATTATTTTAAAGGTGAAGCAAAAACCATGCTTAAGGTAATTTATGGTGTGTTCTTTTCTGCAAAAAATGCTAGATTTCCATGTAAAAAATGTAATTTCGTGTTCGTTTCTTAAATATGTTCTGATCTCTAAAAGGGTGGTATGTTTTATTCTGAAAACTTCACCATCTTTAACGGTGGAAGGCATTGTACTCTACGCCCATTATATTTGTACAGTATTGATGGTTTCCTGGAAAATGGTGGCTTTTGTTTATAAATAGTGGAACCAGACGAATTTGGGAAAAAATCTTCTCGAATTAGAAAATAATATAATTCAAGTTTTTAAAGTTAAATTTTATACTGATTTATATAACAACTGTGAGAAAACATTATATTGTTAATTCTAGATTGGCAGTGATATAAAATCTTACTAAATTCGGTGTTAAATTTTTTTTCTCAAAAAAAATTCTTCATATCAGAAAACCTTTAAAACTTCGGAGATAAACCGTCATAATTTTATTTTATTTGACATAATGTCATAAAGATTATTTGCTGATAGTTAAGCATTGTTTATATGCATTTCATTGGCGCTTTACCAAATCGTAAGTAGACTTCAGCCACAACTTTGAACAGTTACAAAAATTTTATCTTATGCACAGACTTTCAAAAACCATTTGAGAATTTACATATACTAATTTTTGAAAATCACAAAAGAATAAAATAAGCGTACTAGGCTTTGAAACTGATACAAAATCCAGCAAATAATTTGTATTCAGGTAAATTTATTATTTGACATATTGTCATAATTTTATTTTAAATTAAGTTTATTTGCTCTCATTGGCGCCTTACCAAATCGTCAATAGACTCCAACCACAACTTTGAACAATTACAAACCTCTTATCTTATGCACAGACTTCCAAAAAACCATTTGAGGATTTACAAATAATAAAATTTTTTAAAATCCCAAAAGAATAAAATAAGCGTAGTAGGCTTAGAAGCTTATACAAAACCTAGCAAATAATTTGTATTCGATACGAATCTATTATATTTTTCTACACATTTATACAATCAAAAATCCAACTTGTAAAGTTTTTTTAAAAGATAAAGTTAAAAGTATTTATACTGCCGCGCCCATTGCATGTGCAGAAATTACAATAAATCAATGATTCATTCTCGCCGTCCAGGGTTTGAGATTTCCCGGACTTTTGCACATCCCGGGAATCGGAAATAAATTCATCGCGGTCTCAAGAATTTCCGGCATTCCCAGTAAAATTATATATTCTAAATTAATTAGATTTGTTAAATGAAAATTAGCGTAATTTTCATTGTTTTATTAATGTTAATAAAAATTAATATAATTACAACTCAAAAACAAGTTTTAAGAATTTTTAAGTGAATTTAGGCAAATAAGAGTTTATATCTAATTATTACGCAGCTCGTATATAGACTTATTGACGACTATTACCGTAACTATTTAGTTAAGGACCCCAAATGGTTTTATAAATAACTTGCAGTCATGTTTCTTATATATCCGGGAGGATTCTTATCGTTAAGTACAAGCAAGTTACTGTACTATACCTAGCTACGCCGAGTTTTACTAACCCTCAGCCACAGTCTGTATAAATGTCTTTGATTCTTTATTTTTTTTTTTTTTTGCTCTTAAAACGTCTCCTTCACTGTTTCAATAGTACCGCCCGCGACAACTCAAAGTTTTTACATCTACTAAGAGCTCAAAATTTCCAAAATGTTTTCATTAATTCTACGGAAAATCACTCAATGTTCGTTTAAGATCAATTTATTTCCTTTAGATAACTATTAGATCACTGCAATACAAAGTATTATAACTTCTTCATCTTGCATTTTGTTTTCGAATGAAGCAATAATTTTTGTTCGATTCAAAATAGCATGACTTCAATTTTTTTTACGAAATTTCCGTATAAATTTCAATCGTACACATTTTTATTTTATACAAATTAAAAAAAAAATTGTGAATCCAAATTGCTTATGAGGCTAAGGTTCGTAACGTTATATTCAGAAAGAATTGGGCATGATTAATATTCCAAGGAACAAGGGAAAAATTAACATCAACTTAATTTTTTCAACGTACATAGTAGAATAGAGTAGCGCCACTTTCGGAAGCCGCTACACTTCCATCGTCAGTGCTCACGTGTATTTGCTTATCACCACTTGTGAGGTGACTCTGTTGAATGTGATTTTATGTCTTATATATACAACTTTTTCGTGAAAATTGAATACGAGAATTAAATCACTCTCAAGCTGATATTAAAGTGCACTTTCCCAGCGTTGCCATCGGTTTATTTTTCTTCATTCCAATTTTTCTGACAAGACAAACTTTTTTGGTTTGATTTTATACTAAAGTATATATGAACATGTAAACATGTGAAAAGCTCAAGCCAGTAGCTAATTAATTATTAATATGATTATTTCGAACGTATTTGCTTTGTGAATCCAAATTGATTATTAGGCCTAGGTTCGTAACGTTGTATTCAGAAAAAAAAATTATTGAAATTTTAGTGTTTAAACATAAAAAATGTTATTGATATTAAAGAAAAACAGGATTAGAATACAAATTTTTTTATATGATCATAATAAATTTCGCTGTCCTTACTACATTTTATAAATATGTCAAATAAAGTCCATATATCTATGAAATAATGCGTACTTTTAATTTCCCGTTTTCCTGGGAAAATCTCAAAAGTTTCCCGCGAATATTAGCTAGTCTTTTCCCAAACCCTATTGCCATCTGATGAGTAAGACACGGTAGATTTATTTAAATGTAGTTTGCAGTTGAATAACAAACTAATCTGTCAGCTGTTAAAAATGGAGCGATACACTTTTTCATAATTTGTGTTTTGTTCCCGTCTAATAATAAATGAGAGGGTTAAAGGCAAAGGGGTACAGGTACCAAAACTGGGGAAATTGAGTTATATGCAAAACTCAACACATAATACTAATATCTAATCACTATAAAAAATTCTGACCTGTAGGATGACCTCAAAAAACGCTATGTATTAGAAACCAAAAATATTAGGTATGAAATGCATAGGACCAAAAAACCTTGAAGGTAAATTATTCAGAATTTCGTTTTTCGCACTTGTATCCCTTAGCTTTTAAGCCCCTCAAATTGCATTATTTCAGGGTTGCCAAGACATTTCATATATGCACCTTTCAACAAGGTGACATTTTTTGTGTAGAAAAGAAAACACCATTAGATTTTAAGCACTTGAACTAAGGGAAAAAAGAGCAATTTAGCGGTGGAAAAAAATTTATCGAATTTTAAAGAAATTTAAACGCAGCTTCAAATCGAAAAAATCAGTTTATTTAAAAACCTAATTTTTTTCAACTGAAAAAAATTTAAAACATTGAGAAAAAATTAGGTTGTAATTCTTTATTGATTTTTATATCAAAGCTGTTGGCGTCGCGGAGACTTACGTACGCGACTTTTGCATTGGTTTTTCTAAATATACACCTTCTTCAACTTTTTCTACTTGTTTGTACGTCTATATGATTTTGCTGTAATTTGCTTCCGAAACCACTCTTTATTATATTAAAATACCAATGAAGTAGTCGTTTTCAATATTAAGACAAATTTGTAATGCATTTTGATATGTGCATGCTTTTTGAATTTTATCTAGTGCATTTTGATTTTTTTTAAATTGGTCGTATATAGAAACATATGGTGCCCACTGTGTTAAAATAGCTAATATATATGCAGACCTTATAGTTTATCAAGACATAATTTTACCGCTAAAATTAATCGGATAAAACAACATATGGCGCCAACTGTATTAAAAATACATCCTTTCCAATAATTCATCCATACTTTTTTTCGTGGATCAGACTATTCGTTTGGAATATATGATTTTTCAGCCTAGCTTTTAACATACCTTGTAGCCTACATCCTTTCCAATAATTCATCCATACTTTTTTTCGTGGATCAGACTATTCGTTTGGAAGATATGATTTTTCAGCCGCTAAATTGGCATTTTTTTCTCAGTGTGCCGTAATGAGAAATCAAAAATTTGGTTTCATGTCAGTTTTAAGTTGAAAATGTGCCAAAAGGACTTATATAGTGCCAAAAACATATTTGAAGCCATGCACTAAAAGATGGAGGCTTCTATAAGGCATCTTAAGACGCATTCAAGGGCACTACTTGCCAAATTATCTAGTGAAAAATTGTTCAAAGTTTTTGAACAAAATACAAGAGAACTCGTTCTCTATTTAATTAATATTAAAAATCAAAATATAATTGTGTTTTACTAAAAAAAACCATACCAGCGGATATACGCCGAAACATTTGGTATGTAACTAAATTTACATGTCCTTTAGTTCCAATGTTTCTTTGAATATTGGTTCGTAATTATTAAAAATTATATAAAAATAGTTTTTTTGCAGCATAATTAATTTAATTTTGCTATTAAAAAAACAAGTCAAATCACGCTTAACCTGAACAAAACTATGGTTCCGCTTATTCCCAGTAAAAAAAAGACACTCCAAAGAATTCATGAAAATGTAGAGTTTGAGATGCAGAAGTAGTGCAGATTTGGATAATTTCTAATGATTTTTATTTGCTTTTCTATTAATTATCTGCATATTTTCAATATCGATTCTTTTGGAAACAATGAAAATGCAGCTCCTTAAAATCAACTTTCAATTTTTTTACTGGGTTGTTCCAGAAATGCTTTTTCTATATGTCGTCTGCTTATTTATCAGCACGCTCTTGAAGGAAATGGAATAAACGATTGACTTGTCATAGACTAACCATTTCTCATCCTCAGTTCCAATTTAATATAAAAATTATCGATTCCTTATTGCCTTTGATTCTCGTAAAGAATTTCTGTTTCAATTTATTTAAATTGCACGGGAGCTTTTTCTTGCATTTTTTTTTTCTTGCGATTGATTCAGGTCTTCATTGATTAATGGCTCTATGATTTGTCGTGCAATTATCGTTTACTATCTAGGTTGAAGTTTGTCATCAACTCTGAAATCCTATTTCGTAAAAATTCTAAACTATAGCCTTTACAAGAATTTTATACCCATACATCTTTCCTGCTGTTTCCAGAAACCACATGGCCGACTTGAGTGAAAAATTTATTTGAAAGGACTGAGTTTTTTGAGAGACAAATTTTCTACTCAAGTCGCTTGTTGTAAAAGTGGTAACCACACTTAATAAAGGTTGTAAAATTATAGAAAAAGTGGCAAAATATAACCGAGTGTACCAAAAATGGCACAAATAGTATCAAAAATGCCACAATTCCCGTTACTGCTTTGCGCTATATCTTGTGAACAGCAAAAGCTAGACAATTAAAATTATCACAGGTTATGTATTATTATGGCTGCTATAAACATAAGAAAGTTAAAAATTAAATATATAGACAAATAATGTAACTGTCTACGCCACGTCTATTTATTTTTTGATTTTTGTTAATAAAATCGTTATTTGTGTTCGGTGAAGTTTATTTTTTGTAGTGATGTATGTTGGTGCTATATAGTACATTGAAATTTATAAAAATCCAATTTCGAATTTTTTGTAAGTTATGGCTTTTTGCGTTTTAGGTAACGATACACATTATTGTATAGAAAATGAATATTGAATTAATATTATTTTGATTACAAACATAATGACAAACTGATATACAACTTTTGCGTCTTTGCTGAAGGGTGTAAAAACTCGAAACAAGCTTCAGTTGATTTTTGTATATGTACTTGATATTAATGAATTATTTGCATTTCTGCTACATAAATTATAAAGAACCCTTAATGGAAGTGCAACAAATTTACTTCGCATATTGACTACATCAGAAAAAGTAGGTTAATCGATTTTTTTCCATTTCTCTATATTTTCACAAAATTCATTTAAATGGGTACAGTTTAAGGCCACAAAAGATTGGTAAATAACTATTCGAAGGTCACATTGGTTTATTTACTCAATAGAAAAAAAATTGTTAGCATGAGGCGAATTTAATACAAATTTTTTTGCAAAACTGTTTTTTAAGCAGTGCTGTGTCCAATAGACAAAAATAAAAAATGAAATTTGAGTGTTATTCTTAGATGAAATGTATATTTTTGCAGTAACAAAAAACTATCTCAGTTGTACAAAAAAAATGGTTTCAGAAAAAACTCAATATATCGCCACCAGACGTTGCTAAAGTCATTCGATTTTTTGGTAGTTACAATTAAAAAATCAATAGTTTTTTGAGGGTTTACAAACAATTTTTTAAAAATCCGTTTTTAGAGATATCTCTTAGATTTTCTTGCTAGAATAACTCAAATATATGTGCGATAAAATAAAGTATCCGTTTTGTATAAAATACTGCAATAAAATTTTACAATATAGTATTGAAAAATCTACCTGTTTTTTGTTTGCAGTTAAAAAATACCAAAAGTTTAATAGAGTAGTAAAATATAATATATTAATTGATAATAATAACTTACATTTATTTCTGAAGCTAACAAAAGATACACTTGGGATAATCATATAAATAATTTGGCCAAATCCTTAAATAGCTCCCTAAATATTATAAAATGTCTATCAAGTCATAAATTTAACTGCAATACATTAAATTTGCTATCTGTTACTAATGCCTTAATTATATCAGAAATAAGCTATTCCTTACCATATTATGGTTTTTGTCCTAAATCAGAACTTAGTAAAATATCCACGATACTAAATTTTGCTGCTCGATGCAGCCTTGGGGCATTTCGTAGAATGCCATGTAACAATATGTATTATGAAGGTAACATACAGTCTTTGAATACCCAACTAAACATTGTATTAACAAAATGGGCATCCTGTCTATGGTCAAATCCAAATACTCTATTAAACTCCATAATGATAAAGTTAGATAAAACAAAGAAAATTCCGAAACTTTTTTCAACAATGCATAGAATTAGCGAAAATTGGAATCACATAAATATTTCTTTAAAAAGATTTAAAACAAATACGAAGAACTATCCACCATGGTTCCATCAGCCCAGCCAAATTAATACCTCACTCAATATATATAACAAAAACCAACATAACCCCTTACAATTCAGAATATTATTTAAGAAACTTCAAGAACAATATATCAGCCACAGGTTTGTATACACTGACGGATCCAAATCCATAAATACCGTTAGCTATAGTGTAACAATAAATAACAATATCATAAAATCATAAATTTTAGCCGATTTAGCTCAGTTCTATCCGCGGAAATGATTACTATATATCAAGCCGTCAAATTCGTAGCATCAAAAAAAGCCGAATAAGCGATCTGTTCAGATTCCTTATCTGCGATAAGAACTATCACTAATATAGAAAATAGCAATCCATACGCGTCATACATAAGAAACACATTGATTCACAAAAATAAACAATTTAATTCTTCTTTGGGTACCAAGTCATTGTAGCATTAAGGGAAATGAATTCGCAGATATCGTTGCCAAAGACGCTTTGAGATATCCACTCCTAAGTTCTGATAATTGCAACTCCAAAGATCTCGGTAGATATATTAAAAAGTATTATAAAAAAAAATCGCTGGTTTTCTAAAACTTCCCGCTGGTACAAAACCATAACTCGTCCTATGATTAATATAAGAACATATTCCAATTACGATATTAACATATTAAGCAGAAAAGATATAATAAAATACTTACGGATTCGACTAGGACATTTCAAATACACCCACGGTATACTTATTTACATCAACAATTTACCTAAATGCAACTGCAACATTCACCGCCCATCATCCTCTGAACATTTTTTTGTCTCAAACCCCTGAATTTCAAAATACAAGAAATAGAATTTTTAGTAGTCAAAATCCATTATCCCTTATATCCAATCCTACTGCAGAAAACATAAAAAATATCATTAAATTCTTAAAAGAAGCTAACATTTACAACTTTATCTAACATAACTTAATCCAAACTAATTTGGAATTTATAACTTTATCCAATCTAACGTAATCTAAGCTAATTTGAAATGTATATCTTTATCTAACATAATCTAAACTAATTTTAAATCGAGCTTAAGGCCTAGATATGTTGAAATTGATTGCTCCTTTCTGCACAATTAGTTTATACATTTTTATTTTAAGTTAATTATGTAAATAAATAAATAAATATTTCTGAAGCTACCATACCTCTATATAATATAATGTAGAAAAAATTACCAAAATTTTTGATTTAAGCTAAAAATATTACTTTTACTGCAGGCCAAAAAACACATTTTTACACTTAACACGTTTATAACTTATAAACATATCTGCAACTTTCGTAATATTCAGTAGAACGTTCTCATTTTTTTAGTGGGCTGCTAAAAGTACATCTAGTTCTAAATTGTGGAAGATAAATATGTATTAAAGATTTAAGTGATTTATTAATAAAGCCTGAAATGTGACTTATTTCTTATTGTAATTTTAAAAAATACCAAATTTTGATCCAATATATTTAAAAAAACATGCTAATCAATTTTAACTTGTTGTCCTTTATTTTAAAGATTGGACCTTTAATTATATTAGCTGTTAAGCAAAAGTATCAATTTTTTGCTAGCAATCTTGATATATGCATATATTCTCGAAATATGCTTTTCTTACGAGTTATTTGCTGTAAAAAGAAAATATTTTTGTAAGTTTTATTTGGTCTCTGTTGCAAACTTCTATGTCTTGCTCCTCTAAAAACCTTTCTTCAAGATGTGGCTTGACCACTCGTCAAATGGGAATGGGAAGGTGATCATACCTTCTCAATCAATTTCAACATATTTTTCCAAAAAGCCTTTTAATACTTTATGTGTATTTGACGATATTAATTTATAAATAGTATGACTGCGTGACTGCATCTTCGCTCACGATTACTCACACGCATGTAAACATAATGTTGGATCGCGGACGTCCATCCCCGACAACTTTATCATGCAAATACACTCACGGACAGATTTCTTGTAATCACACATGTTCAAGCATATGAAAATTCTCACGATCATGTATGCTCACGATAAATGAAATAAGAAAAAGTTGTTTAATTTTAAAATTTGCTTCTAATAATTTTAATGTATTTTTTTCATATTTTTAAAAGCGGGATCAGCCTTTATTACTTAACCAATATGAACCAAATTTAAACCAGCTTTTAGCATCATAAATATGTTACCGCTCCTGAAATGTTGTTCTTTTTTAAGAAAAAGGATATATGACAGCATAACAAATCCTTGCAGCGATTAATCATAGCTTGAATATCTATTAGTGCTCTGCACAAATTGGCTTTTGACATTAATTTTGACCACTATGATAATTAAAACGACGTTTATATTGATGAATAGGCTACTACTTATTCAATTTGTGAAGAAAAACTAAAAACAAGATCTCTATCACAATAAAGTCACTACGAAAATGTACTACTAACCCGGGTATGATGGTTGTATGTTTGAAGAAAAATTTTTGGTTGTAGACATAAAGGTTAGCCCCCATTTACACAAAGTTCAGTCCCAGCGGCAAAAAGAAATAGTAAGCAGGCCTTCTGGAAGCCCTTATTTGGCAGACACAAGGCCTCATTACCGCATTCCATACTCATACATTTTTTACATACGATGTCCTAGCCAGCCAAGGCCTTCTTCGTTCATTTTTTTCATTTTTATTTAAGGTTTTTGTATTTGTTGTTTTGTCTTTGAAATGTGATTTTTTTGTAACGGCTTATCAGATTAGTTGCTATAAACGTAGTACATTCCCAAAATGTATGTATGTATACATAAATACACGTAATGAAGAACAACCTATGTAGAAGGGAGTGGCCTACCTACTCCCTTCCATAAGGCCTTCCTGAGAAGGCAAGCGAGCATGAGTACTGGATCTTAAAAAAGGTCTAGGAAGGTCTTACCGAAGGCATTATAAATGAAGGCCTACAAAAGTTTGCCGCTGGGCATTTGTTGATCTTAACTTTAAGTTTATTAACTTCCATCTTTCCTTAACTTAAATTTTAACTGAAAGCTAAAAATTTTTGTTAACAATAAAAAAATTTAATTAGCTTGTGTCATCAACTTTTGTGATTGCCTGTAATGAACTATTTTTGAGAAATGCAAATATTTTTGCAATTTATATAAATAATATCATGAGTACGACTGCTGCAAAAAGAATTGTTACATTTGCCTAAGAAGCTTTGAACTTTTTATTATTCTTGAAAATTTATTTTAAATATTTTCAAAATAACGAAAACTAATTTTATTTCAAATGTCAACAATTTCTTCAGTTAAGAACTTAAACTCAAGAAAGGATCCAGTTAAATTTAATTGAAATTGAATAGGTAAATCAGCTTTGGGTTAAATCTGCACAATTTTGGTGTAGCGAAGCAAACCGCGTATTACTAGTATATATATAAAAGAGTAACGAGACAGACTGGGATATCATCGCCCAGCCCAAACGACTAAAGTTAGAGACTTGAAATTTTTTAAGTGGATCCCAATGTATAGATTCGCTCCCAATGTATAGATCCACTGGAAAGGAATTTTTGGAAATTTAAATGCTAAATGGTTAAAAAGGGGTAAATACGGTTACCTTATATTTCCGGATCTAATAAAGGTAGACATAAAATTCAAAAAGCATCATAATAAGATAATAAATGAGCGGACAGGTGCTTAGTACTTTTTTAAATTCATACATTTGGGGACAAAAAAGGGTAAAAATATAATTTTGGCACTTTCTGGTAACCCATTAATCTTGTAAAGTAATAAAGTTAAAATAAAAATTTTAACTGTCATCTTTTCTCTTTAAGAAGCCTTCAACAGGTTCTGGTACTTTCTGAAATTCGAATATATGAAAAATCTACATTTAAAATAATTAACTATTTGAAATTTTGTTTGCTTTATTCTTTTAAGAAATCGTACAGTTCGAAATATATGTTTTTCTAAAAGTGTACCTTTTTCAATATGGTACTTTTAAAAAAAGGTACTTTTTGGAAAATTTACTCTATTAAAAATGAACTTTTTGAAAAAGATTTTTCAAAAATTGTATATTTTGCATATGGTACTTTTTTTTAAAGAAAAACTGCTTTTTGGCATGCACGATGGGCCAGGCCTCAAATATTTTGGTCAAAAAATTGTGGCAAAAAAACCAAACTTTGTATGCCGTTTCATATAAAAAATTTAAAAAATTTTCCGTAAATGATGGAGTTATGCGATAACCAAAATCGCCCCACCGACTTTCAAAAACAAATTGTGGGAACAAACTGCAAGCAAACCTTTTGAAACAAAAAAATAGTTTTAAAAATCGCTTCAGGAGTCGTTATGCGATAATCAATATTATGATTATTATTATTATTATTATTATTATTATTATTATTATTATTATTATTATTATTATTATTATTATTTATTTATTTTATCTTAATGAATATAATTCTAAGATTAAATTTAATTAGATAGCACTAGCAACGTTGGCCATCAGCTAACGTATACGATAATCAGTATTGGAGGATGGACAGATTAACAATTTTCGAGAATAAAATGCTACCAAACTGCAAGCAAACCTTTTCAAATACCAAAAGAATTTTAAAAATCGGTTCATAAATGGAGGGAGGTGGGGGCAAATTGCTGCACCGATTTTCGAAAAAAAAACTTGTGCGACCAAACTTCAACCAAAGCATTTCGAGCAAAATAATAATTTTGAAAATCGGTCCATAAATGGGGGCGTTATGCGATAATTAATATTTTTGCGGGGAAAATTTCCCCCCCCGATTTTCGAAAAAAAATTATGTTACCAACCTACAAGCAAGGCCTTTCAAACAAAAAATAATTTTGAAAGTCGATTAAAAATGACAGAGTTATATGTGTAAAAAATAAAAAAGTAAAAAAAACATACACACGAATTGATAACCAACCACCTTATTCTTTTAAGTCGGTAAAAAGCCGGCATTTTCTTTTTTAAATGATATAAAATTTTTTTATACTACTTTTCATTTCGTTGTTATAGAGTAGTAAAACAAATTATGCATTGTATAAAATAAGCTGTGAGCTGCTGTATGTACCATCAGTTACATTACGATACAATTATACAACTTATGCTCGTTTGAATTTTTTCTTTCGTCACCATGTTTAATCTAATATTTTGAAACTCTATTAACTGTCTGAAGGTGTTCATTAGGGCAATGACTTTTTGCATTTTTAATTTTTTTTGTAAAAATGTAAGCTCTAGTTCCGAAATCGTGTAGAGCAAAAAAAAAACTAAGACTAGCGAGTTTACTTTTTCACGATTGTGCAAAAAGTTCACGTCACAAATGCATTAAAGTTTTGTATATACGTTTTTTTTTATTATAAAAGGACATATTTTACTCCAAAAAAAATAAAAGTTATTTCGAGTAAAGTATCACTTTTTTCATAAAAATAAAATAGAATGTACATTTGGTGAGTGAATTTTTTTTACGATCGCGAAAAAGTGAGATTGCTGTTAATAATTTTTTCAATTAGCTACACGATTTTGGAACTGGAGGATGTCACAAAAAAATGTAATCACCCTACTGTTCATGTTCAAATTCATGTCACATTATATATAATAACTTATCTACATACAATCACTGGAAGAGTACATACAAATAATAATGATATCAGCACACATAAGGACTTGTACAACGTATAATCGGTGCCTTTAGAATACATGATGCACTATATTGCCTTTGTTTATCAAATCTTGATTATTAAAAATATAAATAATATCTGAATGAAGCCATAAAATAGCCGATGTTTTTTTATGATGTATGTTTCTTAGTTCCCTGTAATAGAGAAATTATTGTGTAGGGTAAATATTTTATAACTTGCCCAATAAGTTAGCATCTTGCGAAAACGTGTCTGAAAATTATTGTTGTCATCAGCACTAAAAGGCAGCCTTTTTTATGCTGACACATCTCGTTAGCTTCTTTTTGTAGCCTGTAATATACAGGATATTATACAAAAAATTACAAACGCTCTCTTTCTGCCCTTACGGAATGTGTGTACGCAATCATATATTCACGTTTAATACATTTTTTTAATACAGAAGTGATTACGTTTGAAACTATACGAGTACATAGTAATATCTTATAAAAAAAATAGACCACCATAACTTTTCTCACATTTCCTTTCGTCTAAAACTTCATTACTTCCGTTGTTTCCTACGCTTTTTATATGTTATGTGTTTATTAGTTTTTAGACTTTTCTTTCCTTTTGTTTTACCATTACTGATACATAGTTTCCAACATTTTTGATTACATTCTTTTTTGCAATACACATAACTTAAATGAAACATTATTGCAATATATTATACCCTACAATAAATAATTTGCTTATTAAAAATCACGATACCGATTTATATAATGTCTATTATGGATGCCAGTCCCGATCCCGAAAATTCTGGGATTTTTCGTGAATGATAAATCCAGAATGAAACCGCGATTATCCAAAAAACTCTCTGGGAATACAGAATATCTAAATTGCGTTTTTTTGGTAAAATTCTTATAAAAAAAAAACTCGTTATGAAAAGTAGCAATTGTAACACTAATTTATGTATTTATATGTATTATGGCAGTCAAAGGGTATCCTCTGTCCCCACTCCGCTACTCGGTGGTGATAGACGAACTTCTCACGTCCTTAGTGAGAGTGTGCATGAAATGCCCGTATACACCGATGACTCGGTGGTTATGGTACCTGGAAATTTCAGCTGTACTCCCGTAGATTTCACTCTTAGGAGAAAATTTGATTCTGCTATAATATCATTAAATGGATACAATATCCATTATTGTATGGATGTCAAGTATGTATATAAGTTTCTTAACAGAAGGCTACAGTAATCTTCCAGAGTTGTGCTGGATGCATCTGGACCATATGCATTAAAAGTATCATGTGGATTTATAAATTTATAATCAGACCGATTTCCACGTTTGACGCGATTGTATGGTGGCCGAAAACTCGGTAGGTTGTAGAGACTACAAAACTATGTAAGGTCCAAATGTTCGCATATCTTCTTGCACAGCTTTTGCCATTCAGGCGTTAATTAGTCTAACGCCTGTTCAGATCTTCATAAGGTTCTCTGCAACAGTGGCTGCCTACAGCACGAGTCTTGGAAACTATTTAGTTGTGTTGGCAATAGGAATTCATCGAACTTGATACAATATCTTGTAGAATGCTTCACACAGAAAAATTTTCATGTAAAATCGTCGAAAACCGGGATAATTTAAAATTTTTCGGTAGTAATTTTGCTTCATAGGTGTTTGATGTTAAATCAACATTATTTACAATAATCTTGAAAGAAAATTTATCATTTTGAATTAACTATATTTCATGTTGATTTAATATTCCAGTACAGTTAAATCAAAATGAAGTTGATACTGAAATAATACGAAAAATCATATTGAATCAAAGTAATTTCGAGTTGAAACGACGTGAATTTGATATTGGAACAACACGAAGAATCATTTTGAATCAAAGTTATTTCAAGTTGAAACTACGTTAATTTGATATTGGAATAACACGAAGAATCATGTTGAATTAAGGTTATATCAAGCTGAAACAATATGACTTTAATGTAGCTTTTCTATTAATTATTTTACTTACGTGATAGCCATCAGAAAGCTTTCTGTTGTAGCAGGCTGCCCCAGCCAAGATTTGAACTCATGCTACCAGCATGATAGTCCACGCGCTAACCACTGCCGCCAATACAGCTTCAAACTTTACTTTACCTATACTCTAAATAAATACCATCGTATGTAAAATTAATTTAATTTTAATTGATTATGATATAAATGATTATTTAACATAAAACTTATTTGAAATTAAAGTTATAGTCATGTCGATTGAAAATGAAAAGTAACGGTTATAACAAAATTATTTTAACAGTGGAAATTTTTAAATCAAAGAGATTTAAATTTAAATTAATAATTTTCCGTTTAAAATTAATATGAAACAATGGTAATTTTAAACCAGCAGCGGTAAATTTTCGCTGGTAATTCGTTTTTTTTCGTCTACATAGACACACATGTAAGTATAAGCAACAAAAAAGTGAATTGTAGTAATGAACAAAGTAAATAAACACTAACACACTCAAACGACAAACTACTTTTTATAAATTTGATATGATTTCCAGTCAAAATTGCGGCATGTTGATTAACTTTTTTTTTCTGTTTGTATAGTTATGCCGAATGACAGCATAAACTGAGATTCGGCCAAATATTGTATCACATATCTGCTTAGGGCAATCAGGGCTGCGTGTATGCTGGTCCTCCTGTGAATTCGAAATATTTAAGGTATCTAATGGATAGATCCAAAACAGGGCTGCTGCTGTAGGTTTTGGGCCCAATGTTAAAATGTCTGTTTCCATGTGCAAATGGCCAGCGGTATTTGAGGCGGAAATTAAGACTATTGCAACATGTGCCGTCATTATTTTAAATAAAAATCCTAAGTGCTCACAGCAAGCTACCTTCCTTCTGGCAGCAATCAACGACTATATTATTGATACGGACATATAGAGAGACTTTCAATTAGGTTATGCTCGACATTGCCAGCAAGTTTAAATTTTGCCAAGGCCTTTGATAAGGTTTGGCATGATGGGTTAATCTATAAGCTGATGACTATGGGACTTGGAAATAACTTTTGCTGTATGATTAATAGCTTTCTGAAAGACCGCTTATTCAGGGTTCGGGTTAGAAACATTCTCTCTTATGAAGGCTCACATGGGTCTTTGCACGGGCCATTTTTGTATAATAGTGTCATGTCGGATATACCTCCGCCTCCTCGTTAAGGCGCTATGTTAATAATCGTAGCAGAAATATGTATGTATGTATGTATGTTTAATTTTCCTAAAATATTCATTGAAAAAATAAGAGATATATAATGCAAAAATCGCGAGCATTCGCGCAAATAGCTAAATCATATTTTGCAATGCAAAAATCTTTCGAAAATCTCTAGATTTGACGAGAAATTAGCTACATTGGCAACCCTGGTGTCAACAAAATAAATCATCTCTCTTCTTCTCTTCATCAGTATTACACATCAATGTGGTATGAGTAATATATACCCTCAACGCATGAAATATCACTCATACGTAAACATTTGTACATAAAGTATTGCATACTTTCCTTCAAACGAAAGTAATGCAACACCAAGCGAAGAAGTGAAATGGAAATATACTTAATTCACTTAATACGCGTAAGCAAGCGAAAACTATAGCATACTTTTACGGACGGAATAATAAAATGGTGAGTATGAGTGTTGAAAATGATTAACATAAAACGATCATTATGTAGTGATGTTACCACGAAAATCAATTTTTAATATTCGCCAATATTCGCCGAAAACGAATACGAATATTCAATATAAACGTATAGTGCCTCTTGATATTTCAAATTTAATTGAAAAAAGTCTACCCTTTACGTCAATAACAATAAATTGAGAAAAACTGTCACAATACAATAGGTATTGAACATTATTACGACATTCCAATGAGAAAACATACCGTAAAACTACTCACATGGTGGAAAGTAAATAAGGAAAAATACAAGCTTCTTTTACTTATAGCCAGGCAATATATAGTGACAGCACCACCGAGTGTTCCGAGCGAGCAAATGTTTGGTGGTGTGAAGCTTACTTACACACCGAATCGCAATAGGCTTGAAGGAGAAAATACTTCAAAATTTTTATTTTTGAAGTTCAACATTCCTCTATGAGCTTTGATTGTTAATTTAATATGATATGTACAAACAGGACTTTACTTTTTATATACTATGTGGTTGTGAAATACATTTTGATTGTTTTTTTACTTAAAGAAGATTCTGCGGAGAGATAACGGTTTTTTTAGTCAAAATTATTATTTTTTGTTTAATTTTCTGTATACACACAAAAAAATATACCAAAAATATATTTTATCAATCCATTGTTTGGAATTATTTTTATATCTTATTAATATTTTTGTCCGCTTCTGACCACAGTTTTGTTAGATTCTAATTTTGATAGTAATGTTGACAACTTTTAATCTTTAAAGTAAAATAAAACCGAAAATACTTGGGTGTTATTACATATATTGAATGTCACAAATACTCGTAGAAAAAATTTTTTTTTGTGTTTATTTTTGTGTATTATTATTTGGAACGTATACGGAAAATATTTGAGAAATATTCGCTAGAATTTGGGGAATACGAATGCTATAAAAGAGGCAAATATTCGGCGACTCGAATACGAATACGAATATCCGTAACATCACTAATTCACATCACAGAAGCTTCCTTCGTCAATATTGTAGCAGAATCGTCGGCGAAGTAGAAGAACTAAGAAAATGCCACACAGCTTAAGCAAATTAATGCCATTACTGGACCTAGAGGGGCTTCAAAACTGCTTTCTATCTCTTTCCCACTTCGCCACCTGTTCTCTCTTCACTAGTATTTTCCCAAAGAAGGTAACACATTAATTAATTAACTAGTAGATAATAATTCCCGGATTGTGTTACTTCTCTTTCTGAAAAGTAAAAAAACTAAAATCCATATTAATAATTTTAAATATAACCAATATATGTGGCAAAAAGGAATAAGTGCTTAGGTTTATATGGCTAATATGATTTATTTCCTGCGGGATCCTTCCATGTTTAGGTGTTATTGTAACCAGTGATACTAACTTAGCCCTTTTCTGGCTAGATTTGATTTTCTAAAGAAACATTTTATAAGTTAACCATATTTGCGCTTTTTCGAAAAACTTTACTGGATATTGCTTTATACGTATCATTTTTTAATTTAACCCTTTTTAGCAGCTTTTCCAAAAAGTTTTGGGCGTTTTGGTTCCCAAAAGTTGGCATCACTGATTGTAACCACAGGAAACTTCAACTGAATGCTATAATATTTAAGGAATAAAACAATTTCAAAGCAGAATTTGCTTAAGTCGATATACGCTCTAATTCCTTATTGCCACATATATAATTTGTAAAGAAATTTGAAAAACACGATGGGTGACTTTTTTTCTTAAGCGATCCATTTAGAATTTTGTAGAAAAATTCACTATATTCGTCCAAAACTGGATGTAGCGTATATGCTTTAATCGATTTTAAATTCCAACTGCTGCCATTTTTGAAGTCTATTCTTATGGAGTTTTGAAAAGAAAAAATGTAATTTTGAAAATTTTTTGGGAAAGACTTCTAACAACTAGGCGATATTTTTGTAAAAATTTTGCCATTTTTCACTTCCATTTCAAAGTCGACTTTTATTCTTTTTCACGAGCACATGAATTGAGGACGTAATTTTTTTTTTTTGCTATTATCAACGGATGTGTTGAAAATCTTAAAATATTTTTCTGAAATTGTTACTATGCTATTACGGAGATATTTACGAAATAGAGAACAAACTCGAGGCCAAAACCTAAGATTTCAAAATTCAAAGCCAATATATTTGTATATAATAAGAATATCCTCATGAAGAAGACTGTACTTTCTTTATCTATTTAAAAACTTTACAACAAGTTTTAATTCGTTAAAATCTGATAATATTTGTAAAAGTTAAGTGACCAACAAAGTTGTTCATGTTCGCCGTGTTTTTCAACAGGGTGGTTTCAATTTTAACATTGCTAAAGCCTTACATCCTCTAGGATTTTTACAAACATTGTTTTGTAATCGATCGTAAGTTCCAAAAATACAGATTTATTGCCTTTTTTCAATTTGTACCACTGTCTGTTGTTAGATTTGACATGGATTTTTTTTAAGAAGTAAGACAATCAGACAATTAATGCCTACTAGTTAATTAACTAATGTGCTACCTTCTTTGGAAAAGGCTAGTGTAGAGAGAACAGACGGTGAATGGTGTTGCAAGACCCTCTGGTGTCAAGTAGAGGCATTGTGTTGTTTAAGCTGTGTAGCCATTTTTATTAGTTCTTTTACTTCTGCTACAATATGGACGAAATTTGGTGCTGTGAAGTGCATTAGGATATGTTAGCATTAATCGCTGCCGGTACTGCCATAGTGATCAGTGCTATGCCTCCATCACTTTAACAGTCCAACAACAACCAAGACAAAAACATACCAATGCACAGGAGAAAAACGCATGATGTTGTTGGCTTGCCTGAAACTAGTGTTGAACTTAAGACCGCAGGTTTTGTAGTCAAACGCGCTAACTACTCAGCCAACAGCACCCTCAGTCCATTACCCTAGTGGAATTGTAATTAGTGTTTAAAAAATTTCCTAATTACTTTTTTGTTCAATTGGTAAGTAAATTTTTTGCTGGGTATTTAATTTTTTTATTTTGTTACAACAATTACACAGCACAAAAAATTTCGGTTTTTTGTGTTGTAAAAGATATCTGATCCTTATGTATTTTAACCTCCTGATTATGATGGCGTCATTGTTTTTTTCCTATCAGCTCTAGTTTTAAAGATATAGTGACAGATAGCAATTGGTTAATTTACATCACTTTTTGTATTATTGTCTTAATAGTTCGTAAATATTTCTCCAAACTCTAAAACTCTTTCTGGATTATTAATCTGTACAAAAATTTCTTTCATTTCAGTAGAGAAGTGTTGCTAGTTTTTGAATGAGAGAAATCAATACATACGTTTTCGGTTATATTTATTTATTCTATCTCAAATAAAATTGAACTAGCAATAAATAATCAAATCTTAACTCAAAAATTTTTAATGTTAAGTCTAGCCAATGCCAGACAAAAATATTTGTTTCACCGGTTGGTTCTTTGGTTGTCTGCGTCTCTCGTGTTCGGCTGAGAGCAAGAGTATCCCTCCATCTCTGCCAAGTGTGGCCTCTAAAGTCAATGATATTTCGGGCTAAGGCATTTAGGTGCGACTTGAGTTTTTTTATGTATCTTGCCACGTGTGTAGAAAACACTGTCTTAACCAGCGGCACATCTAAATCTTTATAAATTCGCTTATTTCTGACATACCATGGGGCTGCTGTAATCGTACGGAGTATTTTATTTAGTCGCCTTTGAATTTTTTTACATTTTATGCTGAGGCAGTGCCCCATAACTGGATTCCGTAGGACCATATTGGTTTTGGAATGGAGTTGTAAAGAAGAACTTTACATTCTAGGCTAAGAGTAGAGTTCCTTCAAATAAGCCAATTCATTTGAGCTGCTTTTAATTTCATTTGGGTCAACTTTGCATGTATGTGAGACTTCCATAATAGACGACGATCAAAATGAACACCGAGATATTTTGCTTCACTGTGTTGAGGTATAGTTTGGTTATTTATTTGTATAGGTTGGCAGGTTTCTCTGCACAATGTAAAAGTAATGTGTAGACATTTTTGTTCGTTAATTTTTAAACGCCATTGTTTAAGCCATTTTTCCTACTGGGGTATATAATCTTGAAGTTTGCAGGAAGCTTCTTGATGGCTTTTCTGAACACTTAGAAAAGCTGTATCATCAGCGAATGTTGATATGTTTATGTTACTGCTTACCAACAAGTCAGAGGCATATATCAGATATAATGCAGGACCGAGGATGTTGCCTTAAAAAACTCCAGTATCAATCGGTTACGGAGGGCTTAGAAAATTAGCTTACGAAGGTGGAGTCTTATAGGGCTATAAGCCTATTGTATAATATGTCAAAACTATTTCAAAAGCTTCTTATGAGTAAGCGAACACCCATACTGAATAGTAGTTGATGCATTCCAGATCACCAATTCGCCTTTAGGAGACAACATAGCAAGGTTGAACAAACACATAGACTAGTGAATGTGATTAGAAAAACCTATGAGGAAAAGATATATTGTTCTGCGCTCTTCATCTATGTTTCTCAGGCATTTGATAAAGTATGGCATGAAGGTTTAATACACAAACTAAAGCAAAACCTACATGCAAACATCCTTAAGCTTTTAGAAAGCTACTTAACTGAGCGAAAATTTATTGTTAAGGGAGGTAATTTTCTAAGCCCTCCGCAACCGATTGAAGCCGGAGTTTCTCAAGGTAGCATCCTCGGCCCTTTCCATTTTCAGTCTATTTAGTTGGTACTCCGGCTAGTATTGTGGGAAACGGCACTGAACAAATTTGATGCACCTAGATCTAAGGCCTATCACATAGTGTCTATATAATATTAATTGCATCACTTCAATGAGACTGCCATGCCACTCAGGAACCTGTTCCATAACTATATTCAGATATTAACTCCAGCTTAACTGGTATTTATAACATTGAAATATAAGTTCCCCTATGGTGTAGTGGGTAGTGTACTAGCCTGTCATGCCGGAGGTTGTCGGTTCGAGTCCTATCAAAGACACTACTTTAAAATAAAATACAATTTCTACTTGGATTTGTAACAAAAATAAATAAATAAATAAATAAATAAATGTATCGATAATTATAGTTGAATTTTGGAATAATATTTATATATAATCTATATTATTCTACACCGATTAGGACTGCATAAGATAGTTCAGAGACAAGTTACAAGGTATCAATTAACCCCATCCTAGGCCATCCCCATGTAAAAGTGGCTGGTCCGCTTCATTAGAAGTTTTAGAACTCGGACTGGTCCCTACCACCTGGGGACCGGTCACGTGACTTGTTGTGTGTTAGTTCCGTTTACCGTAGGGTAATTACAGCTGAATTTTGAAATAATATTTATATATAATCTATATTATTCTACACCGTATCAATTAACCCCATCCTAGTGTGGCTGGTCCGCTTCATAGGAAGTGTTAGAATTCGGACTGCTCCCTACCACCTGGGGACCGGTCACGTGACCTGTTTTGTATCAGTTCCATTTACCGCAGGGATATTTCGTGAAATTCCCTTAATTTTCTAAATAACTGCTATATCTCGAAAACTAAAACTGATAAAAAAAATTGGAGTTCAGATTCGCGTACAGCGGCCCAAATAACTAAAGAAACAGATTCAATTTCTAGGGAACGAAAAAGTTTACCAAAATTTGCAATATTCACTTTTCTTGTTGTTTTAATAGTTATGGGCTTTTTGGCAGGGACTGAAACTATGAAAAAATGGGTTCAGGTTCGGGTTCGGGTTAATCAAAATAAAAAGTTCAGGTTCGGGTTCAGTTCAGGGTTCGCGTTCGGTCGTAAGCCCAAAATTTAAACGCGCGCAATTATTTTGCTTAATAATAAAATACATATATCAATTTTACATTCACGTTTATACGTTTAAACACTATCCTGCCTGTTCTGCAAATCGAGTCGTTTTAAAAACGCTCGATTTAGAAAAATTTAATCCACTAATAGCAAACTTTTTTCATACTTTTCTGCAATTTCATATTTTTTAGAGCTTAAAATATCACATCTGAAATTAATTTACTATATACGATTTAAAATGCATCAATGGGGGCATTATTTATTTTTGGAAACCAAGAAATTTACTCGGATTCGGTTTACCGAACAGGACCGTATATTCTTTTTTTAATTTAATTAAATTTAACTTATTTAGCTTTCAAAAAAATTTGTTCAACTTTGTAGCGTACGTACCGCATTGACATAAGAAAATATACTTCAAATAAGAAATTATTAGAAATACCCAGAACAAGAAAAAGCAAAAAATTTTGGCAACTCTTCGGCACTTTTAATAATTGCAAAAAATGGTCAGCTTTCACCTGGTTTGAATTTGCTTTGGTCGTTATTTTATTTTGATCTTGTTTTTAATTTTTTTTGCGTGCAAGAAATGTAATGTTTTTTATTATTCTTCTATTTAATATTATTTTTGAACCCGAACCTTGTTGAATTTTTTGGTTCAACGGGTTTGGGTTCAAAGTCTTTATAAACAGCGAACCTGAACCAGTTTGGGTTGAGGATCGAGTTCGGTTTCAGTCCCTGCTTTTTAGATATTTTGCTGTTTACTTTTACCATATTTACACTACGCAATTTTGTTGCATGAACTCTCTTTTTTCAGTGGGAAAGGCAGAGAAGAAATACAAAATGTATACATTTCTATTTCAACACTCTCACTTAAAAGAAAATTGTAAACTGGAACATTTTCATAATAAAAGTGTTCCCATACAAATAACGGACACTCTAATGTACCCTACGGTAAATGAAACTGACACAAAACAAGTCACGTAACCGGTCCCAGGTGGTAGGGACCAGTCCGAGTTCTAAACTTCCTATGAAGCGGACCAGCCACTTTTACATGGGGATGGCCTAGGATGGGGTTAATTGATACTTTGTATGCACCTTGTAAGTTGTCTCTGAACTATTTTATGGTGTATGGTTGAAATTCAAAAAATATTTGAGTGCTCATTGCCCAGAAAGTATTCCATTAAAAACGCCTGCTGACATAGATGACTCTATTAGAATGTTTGAGGCAAACCTTAAGCAAGCTGCTATAAACGCTACTACTACAATTCGTCAGGTGAGATATAATGAAATTTTTTCAGCAGATGTAGAACGGCTTTTATCCGAAAAAAGAAGAGTTCGTAGAGAATGGCAACGCTACAGATCCCCTCAGCTAAAATCTAGGCTGAAGGAATGTACTAAACAGCTGAAAACTCTACTAGAATATAAAAAAACCGCTTCTCTTCAAAACTTTCTAAATGTGCTCGACGCAACACCTCAAACAGACTATTCGCTATGGAGAGCAGCCCGAGGCGACAAAAGACTAGTGATATATAAGCCTCCATTGCGAGCTTCGAATGGAGACTGGGCAAGAACTGACGCTGAAAAAGGTACTCTGTTTGTAAACCACTTGCAGAAAGTATTTTCTCCAAATACGTCTGATACTATAGTTGAGCTGCCACCAGTCCTCGCTATACCAGATGTTACTTTGAGGTTCAACATTCGTGAGATTGAACACTATATTGCGTGCTTTAACTCGAAAAAAGCTCCAGGCGCTTATAAAATAAGGAATAAAATGCTCTTAGAGCTACCCTATACTGCAAAACGGATAATTCTATTTATTTTTAACAGTATTTTGCGCCTCAAATGCTATCCCGCAGAATGGAAGGTTTCGCTGATTACCATGATACCTAAACCAGGCAAAGATCATACGAAGGTGGAGTCCTATAGGCCTATAAGCCTGTTGTCTAACATGTCAAAACTATTTGAAAAACTACTTATGAGTAAGCTAACACCCATACTGAATCGTACTGGATGCATTCCAGACCAGCAATTCGGTTTTAGGAGACAACATAGTACGATTGAACAAACACATAGACTCGTGAACGTGGCTAGAAAAACCTTCGAAGAAAAGAAATATTGTTCTGCGCTCTTCATCGATGTTTCTCAGGCATACGAGTATAAAGTGCATTGGGATATGTTAGTATTAACCGCTGCCGCCGGTACCGCCAAAGTGGTCAGTGCTATGTCTTCATCACATTAACAGTCCAATAACAACCAACACAGTAACACACCAATGTACATGAGAGTAAAAAAACTAAAATCCATATTAATAATTTTAAATATAACCAATATATGTGGCAAAAAGGAATAAGTGCTTAGGTTTATATGGCTAATATGATTTATTTCCTGCGGGATCCTTCCATGTTTAGGTGTTATTGTAACCAGTGATACTAACTTAGCCCTTTTCTGGCTAGATTTGATTTTCTAAAGAAACATTTTATAAGTTAACCATATTTGCGCTTTTTCGAAAAACTTTACTGGATATTGCTTTATACGTATCATTTTTTAATTTAACCCTTTTTAGCAGCTTTTCCAAAAAGTTTTGGGCGTTTTGGTTCCCAAAAGTTGGCATCACTGATTGTAACCACAGGAAACTTCAACTGAATGCTATAATATTTAAGGAATAAAACAATTTCAAAGCAGAATTTGCTTAAGTCGATATACGCTCTAATTCCTTATTGCCACATATATAATTTGTAAAGAAATTTGAAAAACACGATGGGTGACTTTTTTTCTTAAGCGATCCATTTAGAATTTTGTAGAAAAATTCACTATATTCGTCCAAAACTGGATGTAGCGTATATGCTTTAATCGATTTTAAATTCCAACTGCTGCCATTTTTGAAGTCTATTCTTATGGAGTTTTGAAAAGAAAAAATGTAATTTTGAAAATTTTTTGGGAAAGACTTCTAACAACTAGGCGATATTTTTGTAAAAATTTTGCCATTTTTCACTTCCATTTCAAAGTCGACTTTTATTCTTTTTCACGAGCACATGAATTGAGGACGTAATTTTTTTTTTTGCTATTATCAACGGATGTGTTGAAAATCTTAAAATATTTTTCTGAAATTGTTACTATGCTATTACGGAGATATTTACGAAATAGAGAACAAACTCGAGGCCAAAACCTAAGATTTCAAAATTCAAAGCCAATATATTTGTATATAATAAGAATATCCTCATGAAGAAGACTGTACTTTCTTTATCTATTTAAAAACTTTACAACAAGTTTTAATTCGTTAAAATCTGATAATATTTGTAAAAGTTAAGTGACCAACAAAGTTGTTCATGTTCGCCGTGTTTTTCAACAGGGTGGTTTCAATTTTAACATTGCTAAAGCCTTACATCCTCTAGGATTTTTACAAACATTGTTTTGTAATCGATCGTAAGTTCCAAAAATACAGATTTATTGCCTTTTTTCAATTTGTACCACTGTCTGTTGTTAGATTTGACATGGATTTTTTTTAAGAAGTAACACAATCAGACAATTAATGCCTACTAGTTAATTAACTAATGTGCTACCTTCTTTGGAAAAGGCTAGTGTAGAGAGAACAGACGGTGAATGGTGTTGCAAGACCCTCTGGTGTCAAGTAGAGGCATTGTGTTGTTTAAGCTGTGTAGCCATTTTTATTAGTTCTTTTACTTCTGCTACAATATGGACGAAATTTGGTGCTGTGAAGTGCATTAGGATATGTTAGCATTAATCGCTGCCGGTACTGCCATAGTGATCAGTGCTATGCCTCCATCACTTTAACAGTCCAACAACAACCAAGACAAAAACATACCAATGCACAGGAGAAAAACGCATGATGTTGTTGGCTTGCCTGAAACTAGTGTTGAACTTAAGACCGCAGGTTTTGTAGTCAAACGCGCTAACTACTCAGCCAACAGCACCCTCAGTCCATTACCCTAGTGGAATTGTAATTAGTGTTTAAAAAATTTCCTAATTACTTTTTTGTTCAATTGGTAAGTAAATTTTTTGCTGGGTATTTAATTTTTTTATTTTGTTACAACAATTACACAGCACAAAAAATTTCGGTTTTTTGTGTTGTAAAAGATATCTGATCCTTATGTATTTTAACCTCCTGATTATGATGGCGTCATTGTTTTTTTCCTATCAGCTCTAGTTTTAAAGATATAGTGACAGATAGCAATTGGTTAATTTACATCACTTTTTGTATTATTGTCTTAATAGTTCGTAAATATTTCTCCAAACTCTAAAACTCTTTCTGGATTATTAATCTGTACAAAAATTTCTTTCATTTCAGTAGAGAAGTGTTGCTAGTTTTTGAATGAGAGAAATCAATACATACGTTTTCGGTTATATTTATTTATTCTATCTCAAATAAAATTGAACTAGCAATAAATAATCAAATCTTAACTCAAAAATTTTTAATGTTAAGTCTAGCCAATGCCAGACAAAAATATTTGTTTCACCGGTTGGTTCTTTGGTTGTCTGCGTCTCTCGTGTTCGGCTGAGAGCAAGAGTATCCCTCCATCTCTGCCAAGTGTGGCCTCTAAAGTCAATGATATTTCGGGCTAAGGCATTTAGGTGCGACTTGAGTTTTTTTATGTATCTTGCCACGTGTGTAGAAAACACTGTCTTAACCAGCGGCACATCTAAATCTTTATAAATTCGCTTATTTCTGACATACCATGGGGCTGCTGTAATCGTACGGAGTATTTTATTTAGTCGCCTTTGAATTTTTTTACATTTTATGCTGAGGCAGTGCCCCATAACTGGATTCCGTAGGACCATATTGGTTTTGGAATGGAGTTGTAAAGAAGAACTTTACATTCTAGGCTAAGAGTAGAGTTCCTTCAAATAAGCCAATTCATTTGAGCTGCTTTTAATTTCATTTGGGTCAACTTTGCATGTATGTGAGACTTCCATAATAGACGACGATCAAAATGAACACCGAGATATTTTGCTTCACTGTGTTGAGGTATAGTTTGGTTATTTATTTGTATAGGTTGGCAGGTTTCTCTGCACAATGTAAAAGTAATGTGTAGACATTTTTGTTCGTTAATTTTTAAACGCCATTGTTTAAGCCATTTTTCCTACTGGGGTATATAATCTTGAAGTTTGCAGGAAGCTTCTTGATGGCTTTTCTGAACACTTAGAAAAGCTGTATCATCAGCGAATGTTGATATGTTTATGTTACTGCTTACCAACAAGTCAGAGGCATATATCAGATATAATGCAGGACCGAGGATGTTGCCTTAAAAAACTCCAGTATCAATCGGTTACGGAGGGCTTAGAAAATTAGCTTACGAAGGTGGAGTCTTATAGGGCTATAAGCCTATTGTATAATATGTCAAAACTATTTCAAAAGCTTCTTATGAGTAAGCGAACACCCATACTGAATAGTAGTTGATGCATTCCAGATCACCAATTCGCCTTTAGGAGACAACATAGCAAGGTTGAACAAACACATAGACTAGTGAATGTGATTAGAAAAACCTATGAGGAAAAGATATATTGTTCTGCGCTCTTCATCTATGTTTCTCAGGCATTTGATAAAGTATGGCATGAAGGTTTAATACACAAACTAAAGCAAAACCTACATGCAAACATCCTTAAGCTTTTAGAAAGCTACTTAACTGAGCGAAAATTTATTGTTAAGGGAGGTAATTTTCTAAGCCCTCCGCAACCGATTGAAGCCGGAGTTTCTCAAGGTAGCATCCTCGGCCCTTTCCATTTTCAGTCTATTTAGTTGGTACTCCGGCTAGTATTGTGGGAAACGGCACTGAACAAATTTGATGCACCTAGATCTAAGGCCTATCACATAGTGTCTATATAATATTAATTGCATCACTTCAATGAGACTGCCATGCCACTCAGGAACCTGTTCCATAACTATATTCAGATATTAACTCCAGCTTAACTGGTATTTATAACATTGAAATATAAGTTCCCCTATGGTGTAGTGGGTAGTGTACTAGCCTGTCATGCCGGAGGTTGTCGGTTCGAGTCCTATCAAAGACACTACTTTAAAATAAAATACAATTTCTACTTGGATTTGTAACAAAAATAAATAAATAAATAAATAAATAAATGTATCGATAATTATAGTTGAATTTTGGAATAATATTTATATATAATCTATATTATTCTACACCGATTAGGACTGCATAAGATAGTTCAGAGACAAGTTACAAGGTATCAATTAACCCCATCCTAGGCCATCCCCATGTAAAAGTGGCTGGTCCGCTTCATTAGAAGTTTTAGAACTCGGACTGGTCCCTACCACCTGGGGACCGGTCACGTGACTTGTTGTGTGTTAGTTCCGTTTACCGTAGGGTAATTACAGCTGAATTTTGAAATAATATTTATATATAATCTATATTATTCTACACCGTATCAATTAACCCCATCCTAGTGTGGCTGGTCCGCTTCATAGGAAGTGTTAGAATTCGGACTGCTCCCTACCACCTGGGGACCGGTCACGTGACCTGTTTTGTATCAGTTCCATTTACCGCAGGGATATTTCGTGAAATTCCCTTAATTTTCTAAATAACTGCTATATCTCGAAAACTAAAACTGATAAAAAAAATTGGAGTTCAGATTCGCGTACAGCGGCCCAAATAACTAAAGAAACAGATTCAATTTCTAGGGAACGAAAAAGTTTACCAAAATTTGCAATATTCACTTTTCTTGTTGTTTTAATAGTTATGGGCTTTTTGGCAGGGACTGAAACTATGAAAAATGGGTTCAGGTTCGGGTACGGGTTAATCAAAATAAAAAGTTCAGGTTCGGGTTCAGTTCAGGGTTCGCGTTCGGTCGTAAGCCCAAAATTTAAACGCGCGCAATTATTTTGCTTAATAATAAAATACATATATCAATTTTACATTCACGTTTATACGTTTAAACACTATCCTGCCTGTTCTGCAAATCGAGTCGTTTTAAAAACGCTCGATTTAGAAAAATTTAATCCACTAATAGCAAACTTTTTTCATACTTTTCTGCAATTTCATATTTTTTAGAGCTTAAAATATCACATCTGAAATTAATTTACTATATACGATTTAAAATGCATCAATGGGGGCATTATTTATTTTTGGAAACCAAGAAATTTACTCGGATTCGGTTTACCGAACAGGACCGTATATTCTTTTTTTAATTTAATTAAATTTAACTTATTTAGCTTTCAAAAAAATTTGTTCAACTTTGTAGCGTACGTACCGCATTGACATAAGAAAATATACTTCAAATAAGAAATTATTAGAAATACCAGAACAAGAAAAAGCAAAAAATTTTGGCAACTCTTCGGCACTTTTAATAATTGCAAAAAATGGTCAGCTTTCACCTGGTTTGAATTTGCTTTGGTCGTTATTTTATTTTGATCTTGTTTTTAATTTTTTTTTGCGTGCAAGAAATGTAATGTTTTTTATTATTCTTCTATTTAATATTATTTTTGAACCCGAACCTTGTTGAATTTTTTGGTTCAACGGGTTTGGGTTCAAAGTCTTTATAAACAGCGAACCTGAACCAGTTTGGGTTGAGGATCGAGTTCGGTTTCAGTCCCTGCTTTTTAGATATTTTGCTGTTTACTTTTACCATATTTACACTACGCAATTTTGTTGCATGAACTCTCTTTTTTCAGTGGGAAAGGCAGAGAAGAAATACAAAATGTATACATTTCTATTTCAACACTCTCACTTAAAAGAAAATTGTAAACTGGAACATTTTCATAATAAAAGTGTTCCCATACAAATAACGGACACTCTAATGTACCCTACGGTAAATGAAACTGACACAAAACAAGTCACGTAACCGGTCCCAGGTGGTAGGGACCAGTCCGAGTTCTAAACTTCCTATGAAGCGGACCAGCCACTTTTACATGGGGATGGCCTAGGATGGGGTTAATTGATACTTTGTATGCACCTTGTAAGTTGTCTCTGAACTATTTTATGGTGTATGGTTGAAATTCAAAAAATATTTGAGTGCTCATTGCCCAGAAAGTATTCCATTAAAAACGCCTGCTGACATAGATGACTCTATTAGAATGTTTGAGGCAAACCTTAAGCAAGCTGCTATAAACGCTACTACTACAATTCGTCAGGTGAGATATAATGAAATTTTTTCAGCAGATGTAGAACGGCTTTTATCCGAAAAAAGAAGAGTTCGTAGAGAATGGCAACGCTACAGATCCCCTCAGCTAAAATCTAGGCTGAAGGAATGTACTAAACAGCTGAAAACTCTACTAGAATATAAAAAAACCGCTTCTCTTCAAAACTTTCTAAATGTGCTCGACGCAACACCTCAAACAGACTATTCGCTATGGAGAGCAGCCCGAGGCGACAAAAGACTAGTGATATATAAGCCTCCATTGCGAGCTTCGAATGGAGACTGGGCAAGAACTGACGCTGAAAAAGGTACTCTGTTTGTAAACCACTTGCAGAAAGTATTTTCTCCAAATACGTCTGATACTATAGTTGAGCTGCCACCAGTCCTCGCTATACCAGATGTTACTTTGAGGTTCAACATTCGTGAGATTGAACACTATATTGCGTGCTTTAACTCGAAAAAAGCTCCAGGCGCTTATAAAATAAGGAATAAAATGCTCTTAGAGCTACCCTATACTGCAAAACGGATAATTCTATTTATTTTTAACAGTATTTTGCGCCTCAAATGCTATCCCGCAGAATGGAAGGTTTCGCTGATTACCATGATACCTAAACCAGGCAAAGATCATACGAAGGTGGAGTCCTATAGGCCTATAAGCCTGTTGTCTAACATGTCAAAACTATTTGAAAAACTACTTATGAGTAAGCTAACACCCATACTGAATCGTACTGGATGCATTCCAGACCAGCAATTCGGTTTTAGGAGACAACATAGTACGATTGAACAAACACATAGACTCGTGAACGTGGCTAGAAAAACCTTCGAAGAAAAGAAATATTGTTCTGCGCTCTTCATCGATGTTTCTCAGGCATACGAGTATAAAGTGCATTGGGATATGTTAGTATTAACCGCTGCCGCCGGTACCGCCAAAGTGGTCAGTGCTATGTCTTCATCACATTAACAGTCCAATAACAACCAACACAGTAACACACCAATGTACATGAGAAAAATGCATGATGTTGCTGGCTTGCCTGAAATTAGTCTTGAACTCAAGACCTCAGGATTTGTAGTCAAACGGCCTAACTACCCGGCCAACAGCACCCTCAAAAGCAAAACCCTTGTAAAACAAAAACACGAATGATCTACGAATAACAACGAAAAACAAATAAGAATATGTTTTACAGGGTCTATGAAATTATGAGAAGTGAATAGTAAGCACTACTATATGTACATTAATGCAGAACATGTGAAGCTTTTTAAGGATGATTAGATTAAAAAGTAAATTGTTAGACATTCATAAATTCGGGATATGGCACAATAGACACTCTAAAATATTACTTCAAATTTACGATCATATATTGTCTAAATTTGTGTAAAATTTGTCTAAAATTACATCGATTTTGTAGTTATTTTATTAAAGAAAAACCTTTCAAATGAAACATATTTAGTCCAAGTGGAAAAAATGTAACATAAAGTATAATACAGGTATGGCTGAATGGTAGGTACGTCATACTATCAGTCAGGAAGTCGCGGTTCAAACCTGCATGCAGCCAACCGCTTTTTTTTTAGTAAAAACATTTTGTTCAAAAATAGTGCGTGTGTAATTTTAGGTCGATAGTAATCTGTAAAGTGTTGCAAATGTTGTATCGACCTAATTTTTAACAAAAGTGTTTTAGAGTGACTATCAATGGAAAGGTAATTAAGTCTAGTTTCTTAATTTCTAGCGGAATGAGAAGATGGTGGGCTTCTGAAATATGAACTGAAGGACAACTTATAAATAGCACTGCACAATACAAAAAAAATCTACATAGTTCTAATAACTGATTTCGGTGGAGGGTGACAAAAAAACATATACGTGTATCGGCGTTTTGGATGTCTAGATCTGGGATTCATTTTAGGCGGAGTTGAATTTTCCTTATTTTGCACAGAGTTATAGTTGCATATGAAATCTTGTAAGCCTTACGTTTAAGTTGAAAGATGTGTTCAGCACTTTTATGTAAAACAGAACTAAAAATATTTGTTTAAAACATTTTAAGCCTCTAACTCTTCGTTGTGTGTCTCTGTTTGTATCTTTCTTTACAAAATGGATAATCTACCCTTCAGCGGCGATATAGAGGGCTTTAGAAAAATGTTTCTTAAAACTGTTTTTCGTAGAGCTTTACATAAAAGTGCTGTACACATCTCATACCTTAAGCACAACACTTACAAGATTACCAAGGCCGAATACCAATTGTGAGTAAGTATGAAATTAACCCTAAAACACATATTAAGTTTTGAATGATTTTTGGCGTTCAAGTTGAGTGTAGAAGACCTCTAGCAGAATTTTATGGCAAATATTTTTATAAATCAAGTTTTGCTAGTTTCGTGTGACCTTTTTCTCAAACTTCTATATATTGGTCTTCAGAAACCCCTTCCCGAAGATGTGGCTTCTGTACTCGTCAAATGGGGATTAAAAAGTAATCATAGCTTCTCAATCAATTTTATATGATATTAATTTACAAATAGTATGATATTAATTTACAAATAATACGTCGGTGTAGAATATTATAGATTATATAAATATTATTCCAAATTCAGCTGTAATTCGATTAATTTAATCGATTAATTTATTTTTTTATTGTTACAAATCCAAGTAGAAACTGTATTTTATTTTTAAGCGGTGTCTTTGATAGGATTCGAACCGATAACCTCCGGCATGACAAGCTAGTACACTACCCACTAGACCATAGGGGAACTTATATTTCAATGTTATAAATACCAGTTAAGCTGGAGTTAATATCTGAATATAGTTACGGAACAGGTTCCTGAGTGGCATGGCAGTCTCATTGTAGGGATGAAATTAATATTATATAGACACTATGTGATAGGCCTTAGATCTAGGTGCATCAAATTTGTTCAGTGCCGTTTACTACAATACTAGTCGGAGTACCAACTAAATTGACTGAAAACTGTTAATATCTCACCATCTACACAATATGTCTTTTTCCACCATTCGCTACTCCTTATTTTGGTAGCAATCTCATTTTCTCAAGTCATAGGACGAGTACTTTTGGATCATTTGTCACCAAATTTTCCGCAGGGTACATATATAACCATTTATATTGCATTCCGTTTCACTGCGCCATACTGAAAAGCCATTTGGCGTTAATTTTTTCGCGCCAAGCTCATGTGGCCTTTCTGCAGTCATAGAGGGATTTATCAGGCTTTGTTACGCGCTGCCTAGATAAAAAAACAAATGTTTGAAATGGTAAATTAAAATACCCGAAGAGAAATCTCTATGGAAAACGAGTAAAGTGGGCATGATAGGTATAATCTCCCAGCTAGCTACTCAGGGACCTGGCTATGTGGTTATTAACCCGTGTTTCGCACGCGTGACATATAAAATCTACTTCCATGCCTTTCAATGCCGAAGTAGATAAAATTTCATTATATAAGGTATCAAAGTGCAATGTTAATTACGCAAGGTGTTTTGCCCTATGGGGTACAATTGTTCCCACCCTACTGATAATAAGACTATATATCAGACACCTATGACAATCATTATACCCTTATCTGCTGATTGTCCCTTAAACAAAACTAGACTACTGTAACACCGATCTACATAACGCAAAACCTGTCATTCCCCAATTAAATAAAACTTATAAATTCATATTTAAGTATGAAATGAAAATATTAACATATTTATTGGAAAAAAAAACAATATTAAGAAAATAAAATTTTAAAATTGAATGATGACGCATAAATGAAGCACGAGAAAAAAACAATAATAAAAAAAAATTCATTTAGATAGGTAATCAATTATACATATCAATGTTACTTATTAAAGTTACATGGTAAAACTAAGGCACAAAGAGCAAAAGCAAATATATGTATGTAAATATATATTTACATACAATCTAATATGTTATTAAGGAGAAACGAACAGAATCGGACTGATCCAATAAAGAGTTAATTTAATAAGCAAATCGAAGAGAGTAAAAATCAATTATTAATTATTTCTTGTTCATATTACTTACAAAAATTTATTGTTGTATTTCATGTTTATATGTTCCATATCATCTTGTCCAGTTGTTGGGCCCAGCAAAGAACGATATTGATGACGTCGACCGTTTCTATTTTTAGAAATAAAAATCTTCAAAATAAGTTAATAATAATTATTACACTCTTCTTTAGATACAAAAGGAAAAAATTAAGTTAGGGTTTCCAGTACTTTAACAAACTACGATTTTAGGATTTACGTTTTTAAGGATGTTAGTTATGATTGTTCAAAACTTAATAATGGCGTTATTATAATGAAATTCTTCAAAATTAAATAAGAGCAATATGTCGTGAAATTGTAGGAAGATTAAGTAAAAAAAAAATTATTGAAAATTTTTAATTTAAGGACAATACACTATCTTGTTAGTTCATGTACTTAGTTTTTTATGTGCAATAGGTGTATATTATTTGTTTTAATTTGATAAGCTTTTAGTTAATTTGGTTTAAATTTTGAACTTTCGATTCAATTAATTTTTTATATTTTAAGAAATATTGAATTATTAAATACTTAGTTTTTTTACGATTTCTCAAAATGGTGGATGATGACGGAGTGCTAGCTCGGTTTCACGAGGCCAAATATTTTAATTTACGATTTTCTGGGATGATGTGCTGGATTTGACAGAATTGGTGGTGTCGCAATATACCGTATAACGGTTTTTGATTTTGTTTTTTCTAGTGGGCAATTTAAAAAAAAGATTTGTCACTCCAGTAACACTGAGTTTTATTGAACTTCTTTTGACCTCTACTGAAAATATTTCTTCCTCAATTTGGAATCTTCCACAATTGCAGCACATCTACGTGCGTGATTAAAACCCTGTGATATAATCAATTATTTAATATTTTAACTATTTTAATATTTTTCTTAAATTATTACTATAACATATTACCTTTCGATAAGCAATTAGAATTGTGGAATAATATGTATAGTATTATAGTGGTATTAATATTGTATTGTTCAGTTATTTTTTTTTTATATATATTTATTTCCCACTTTTATTTTATTAAATCACATTTATAACTTTTCAAACTTGGCAGGGAATTCTTTTATCAAATGAAGCTTATCACCGCTCGGCTTGGAAGGTTTTTCACAATTGAACGATGAAGAAATGTATAACATAATAAGCTATCAAATCTATAATTTTTTGTATTTCTACAATTATACATGCAATGTAACGGAGCTAAATTCTTTTGTGTTGTAGAATATCTCTTTCGGAATATTAATTAAAACGTAGTTACCAAACGAATTAGCTCTCAAAAAAAATGTAAGGAAAAGATGAGAAACAAATTATCTCATGATAGAAACAAAACACTTGGAATAGCTAGGGGTTTCAGGCCAGTATTAGAGGCAAACATTTTCTTGGAAAAAAAATTTAAATCGTAACAGCTTGTCTAACCTCAATTGGATATATTTGTGCCATGACGGTTCCAGGAATATACTTAGAAAACATACAGTGGTTTTTTTATACCTTTTAATTTGCTTTATGCAAAATATCCTTTATTTGGATAGGCCATAAAAATAAAAATTTATATTTTCTACGTGTTTATGCATATCCTTTATTATTTTTATATAGTAAAATAATAAAGGATAAGTCCAGCAAGCACTTAAACAATGGCAATATTTGTTCTTGCTAAACATATATACTTACATAAATGGGTGTAACATGTAAATACTTATACACATTGGCGTAGCTAGGTACGGGGTTGTGGGTAGTAGTAGTACAACATTTTGATAATCTTTAGACGCTGGGTCCAATTGAGCATAATATTATTCCAATTGACCCTTCAGTAACATGATACTTAAAAGTTTTAGAAATTTAAAAAGCTTTCATGTGATATCCAAGAATTTATATCGACCCTTAATCGCAAGATACCTAATCGTAATCCTTAATTTTTAAATTTTATTCTAAATACATATTTTCTTCTTTTATTTTTAAATTATACTTATTTTAAAACGAAATATTTCTCTAATATTAAGTAAATACCGTTTACTAAATATGATTTGCTTTTAATATAACGCATTCTTTTGTGGATAAGATTTTTGCTGTCATGACACATATGTTACAGCAATAGGGCAGTCACGCTAATCTATTTCATCATAAATCGAGAACGATTAACCCTATTTTTATATTATAAATAAGAAAGTTATCTCTAATTCGACTGCACAGAAGTTTTTTAAATATCCAATTGTTTCGGAGTTATTCAGAAATTAACGGCGAAAAACTAGTTTTTTCATGCAACTACAGATTTTTTTTGTTTTTCAAATCTCATAATAAAATAAAGAGGCCTAAAATTTTACATTTTTATCAATAATACGAAAGCTAGGTGTATTTGGAATAATATAAGCCATAAATCATTAAAATTGTTCGACATATGTCGATTTTATTAAAAATTAAGTAAAGTAGCTCAATTGACAAAAATTGTGACATTCACACAACACACACATATTCAAATTTTTCTGTTATATGGAAATTCTGATTTTTATCAACTGAGTTACTTTACTTAATTTTTCATAAAATCGACATTTGTCGAGCCATTTTAATGATTTATGGCTTATTTTATTCCAAATACACCCAGCTTTGCTATTGCTAATAAAAATGTAAACTTTTAGCGCTCTTTATTTTATTATAGCCCGACTAGACATTTTCATGCTCTCCCAATTGGGAACAAACCAGGTTGTCCAATTGGTGACCGAGTTAGGATGTAACGCAGAAACGTGTGTAGTACCCGATTGGGCAAACCTTATAAGTTGCCAACCGGGAAATCCCGATGAGATCCTGATTTGGATGCAACTGGATTGCCTAATTGAGTAAAGATGCACGATATCTCATTTAATTTATTTGATGGTATTTATTATGTTATATTATTAATTAAAAAATTTCTATAAATTGCATTTAAAACAACAATGTATATATCTGTCTACCGGAAGCAGGATTGTAAGGGAGAGATTTCGGTACTCTCAATTACCAACCTGCTTCGGTATTGCATGATTTTTGTATGGGATGACCCACTTGGTAGGTCTGGAGGCATGAGCTTCTTTCTGCGCATCCTAGATGCATTAACCTCATGTCTTTTTATATGTATATAATTAAAAAATGTTTTGCTCACTATTTCACCCACACTTGGATAAATTTTTTATTTGAAATTATTTTATGTTCTTTTTATATTTATTTATGTATTAAATGATACTAATACAACTGGAAATTATATTACACTACAATTTACTTTTATTAAATACTTTTTGTTCGCGTATTGAATCTGGAATCGATCCCATGATATCCGCATGGTAGACTAGAACACTAACCACTAAGCTATCGAGGCACATTTAATTTCGTACACAATTCAATGGAAGAATAAAAAAATTAAATTACGAAGCAAAAATCACACTCGCATCCATATTTGTATCCACGTAAGCGACAGATGATGCACTATAAAAAAGTTCGAGTTGAATAAAAAACTTCCTGTTTAAGAAACATGAAAAAACATAAATAGCCAACCAAATTCATCGTGTGTGTGGTAAGTTTCTTTGCTCGCTTACGTTATTGCATCTTCGTAAGGCAGAGGGGATGCACTATGTGCTTTTCCGCATCGCCGAAGCACTTCTAATTAATCTACGTGCTTCCTTGTACCAAATTTATTTTTGCTGGGCATATACATACAAATACTTATGGGCCTAATTGTGTAAGGCATTGGCGCAAACGCCTAAGTCGTTTTTTGTAGTAGATTAAAAAACAAAGGTTGTGTGTTATTTTAATATTTTACAAAAAACGACAAAGGCGTTTACGTCAACGCCTTTCACAATCAGCCCATTATAATAAAAACAAATAGAAACTAGTATAGTTACACATAAAAATTGATATGTAAATAATATAAAATATGTACGTATGTGATTTCAGGTCTTGGTAATGCATAATTTCAAGCTCTATGTATTTGAATCTGAAAATAGCAAAATTTTAATAATATTGCCATTGACATGCTCAAACGAGACACATTTTTATGTAAATTAAAAATAAAAAAAGGTTAACAAACCGCGAAGCTAAAACGCAAATTACGACGAGGCTAAGCGAAAAAATATAAGTCTAAATCTAGCATCTATAAGGGTAAACTGGAATGGCTGATATGTATATAGATATTCTGTAAGAATACATAGTAATAAATTTTTAAGTTCGGTCAAGAAAGATCAAGCGAAAAATAAGAAAATGAGCGCGATAATGCAAAAACTAAAACCTTGATCCACAAGAACTGGAAGCTATGAATAATTTTTTGTGAGATTTGTACATATAAAAGGTATTAAACGGTAGGTTTTGGACACCCAATAATAGAACCCAACAAACTTTCACTAGTTTCTGGAACCGAAATTTGCTAAATAGTGCAAATATACATGTCGATGGCTTAATATAAAAAGGCGTAACTTGAATTTTCGTGGTTTTAGAGGAGAAGGAAATAACTGAATAAAAACTAAAACACTTTCATTAAAAAACTAATTTTTATGTGCCCATAAAATCAATATTTTCAACAGTACCTTACTTAGTTCTTTAGGGAGGGTGTATTTAGAGGTTGGCTACTAGAAAACGTTAAAAACATGATTTCGAAAAAAATCAAGATACGTCTTTCTTATATTAAGCCATCGACATAAACCATAAACATATGTACATAATATATAAATTTTTCATATGTAGTATCTATGTTTGGCAGATTTAGAGTAATATTTTGTCGCAGAAATGGGTTTAGTTAACTTGAAGTTTCTTGCATTTACAAGTTATTATTTTACCTTCAGCTCTCATCAGGCCTTCCAAGTCAGTCATCATTCGATGTATTTACTTTGATGATTTCCATTCCTTAAGAATAATGTACATAGTATTCTTAAATTATTTGCTGCAATGAGAGATCAATTTTTGATTACTGCCGCATAAATATGTACATGCATAAATACATACTAACGTATCCTTTTTTTTAAATATATTTCAAAATATATTCAATAAAAAAGGAAATTTTTCTTTTCAATTTCTTTCCAATTAATTTCACAGCTTTGAAGTTTTTATATTTCAAAGGCGGTTTATAAGCTCACATTTTTTCTTTGTGAAAAAATAGATATATAGATTTTCTCAACAAGTTCCCAGTAGGTTGCCACTGGGGAACGACTGATGGTATATCAATAAATTGTAGATGGGCTATCCCAACAACTTCCCGACTTAATACAAAATGGGAAAAACTTTTTGGTTTGCCCATTCATTCCCAACTGGGCCCCAATATGTGTATTGGGCCAATTTCTAGTCGGGAAGATTTTGAAAATGAAAAAAATTTGTAATTGTATGAAAAAACTAGTTTTTCGCCGTTAACTTCTGAATAACTCCGAAACAATTGGAAAATAAAGAAACTTGTGTGCAGTCGACTAAAAACTAGCTTTATTCCGCATCTTTTCCTGTTTATAAATCCAAATCGGGGTGAATCTTTCTCGA
This sequence comes from Panzeria rudis, assembly GCA_956483635.1. Classification (NCBI taxonomy): domain Eukaryota; kingdom Metazoa; phylum Arthropoda; class Insecta; order Diptera; family Tachinidae; genus Panzeria; species Panzeria rudis. The sequence goes on along the minus strand of OY101451.1, from coordinate 32,986,778 downwards.
GTTATGATAAAATAGATTAGCGTGACTACTCTATTTTTAAATAAGAAGCAAAAAGTCAAAACAAAAAATATACCATAACTCATTTGTTTTTTAAACGATTTTAATGTAATTACATATTTTGAAAAGCTATTTTAATGTATATTTTCACAAAATTTAATTCGTATAGAGGTTTAGTATCTCATAAACAACTTAGAGACAACGAAACGTAAAATTTTGTTGAAAAATTTGTTTCTTTTACACTTACCTTAGCCATTTACTACCTGATTTTCAAAACTCGTGCCTTGTTTGAAAGATAAGAATTATGTCTTTCAAATTTTCAAAAATCGTAGAAATCCGCTTTAAAACAAAGAAGTAATCACTATTTAAATTCCAAACTTTAATCCTTATGTGCGCACCTAGGTACCCGGGTACCTTTGGCGTTTTCAACCAAAATTTGTTCATTGAAATTTATAGTCTGGATATACGAAACTTCTTAAGAGCAACTAACTTTAAAAATATTTAGTATTTTTGCAGCAGTACAGTTAAAAAAAATTTGTATTTTATGCGAGAGATAATTTTACTCTTAACATCTTTAAATGCGCACCAAGGTACCCGGGTACCTGCACGTGTTTTATACGGGAATACAGCCAATGTAAGTACATATATTTTTTGTTAGTTACTAGTTGCTCTGCATAAATAAATAAAAGTCTATATAAACGATGTAGACAGAGAAATTTCTATTAAAATTAGACAACATTTGCACGAAAAAACACCTTCTATTGCGCAGCAAGATACTCGGGTACCTATTTGGAAGTTATGTGGAAAACAAACATTTTCGCACTATATATCAAGTTTAAACGTTGTAAAATATATATGAAATTGGCAATACATATATATTGTCAGTCCCATAAATATTTCACAACTATATATTAAGAGCGAAAATGCTTTTTTCTACGTAACTTTCATATAGGTACCCGGGTAAGTTGCAGCGCATATTAAGGTGTTTGTTTTTGCCGCGCACATAAGGGTTAACAAAACCGTTTTTTCACTACAATTACTTACTACATTAGAATCACTTAACGAACTGGCATAGAAAAACCATAGGTATTTTCTTTTTCTATGGGCTCTAGCCAAATAGAATTGGTGCATGAGAGCACCTTAATAATTTTTTTCTCAACTTTTGTATCATAGTGTAATTAACCTGAAAAGAGTAAATTTCCAGCTTCCTTACTATCTCAACAATCAGATAATATTTCGTATATACAAAATATTATAAATAAAACAAAAAAATTTGTTATCAATATTTATTTTAATAAAGAGAGTGTCGAAATTTTTTATAAAACTGAACGAAAAACCAAAGCAAAACTAAAAAAATATAGAATTTGATACTACAGCTATATTTTCAAAAAATATAGATATATTACAATTAAAAATATCGACGTATATATCGATATATTTTTGAGAAAATACAACAAATATGTTATGTAAAAATAAGTTAAACATAATTCTATATACAAATATGTGTTCATGATTAACGTCAGTACCTGCCTAGCGGCCCAACCTGACGGTGTCCTCATAACACCGAGTGAAGTTGAGTGTTCACCACTACCCCCAAATTAAACCGTAGGCACACCTGTGTGCCTTGCAAAGCACATACAGGTAGCAGCTTCTCTTGCATGGCCGGCCCACCATGCATAAATACCTTGTTAAAGTGTTTGAGCTATCTAATCTTACTACTACATCAGGAGCGTATGCGATGCATACAAGGTAACCAAGGAATAACCGGCTGGCCTTGTAATCCACAACTAACGTGTAAACACTGTCCGCAACTCAGCTTTCCCCAGCACCCGCGCAAAGCACTACTGGTGCAGCCACTGTTGGTTTAGCAAGAGCACAAAGAGGCTTACAACTGGTAGCCCGAAGTCCAACCAGTCACTAGCACTGGCCGAGCATCAGTCTTTATCCAAACCTCTCCCAGCAAGTTTGGTGGCAACCGCAGCCACCACGTAAGATCCCGAAGGAGACCTCACCAACAACCAGGCACAGAATCATCCTTCCTGTCGATGATAAGGCGAAGTCCGCCACTAACATCATCAAAGATGATGTCATCTAAAGACGAGTATCATCTCTTTAACCCTCTGCAAGGTAGGTCATCTATAGGCCTACCGGTATCCGTGGTGCCAGTTTATGGTTACTGGTAAACCCTCTAAAGAAAACCCCTAGAGGTTAACTTTCTGTTGACTTTGGTCTAGGACGAGACCATAGGTGGACTTAAACCTCCTTACTGACTAGATTGGATAGTAACACATAAGTTTTAGGGGTAATTGACCAAAGGTAATGTCAGCAAAAACCAATTACCCTTTTCCCCAGAAAGCACAACATTACATTTAACTATGATTTTTTTATTATTTTTGGTACAAAACAGCTTCCGAAATGACAACAATAGGTAATAAGCATTAGAAACTGCATAGAATTTAAACATTGATCCACTATAACTTTGTAATTTTTTTTTATCAAATTAGACATTCTTTGACGTGTACTCGACTAGAAAATTTCATGCAAACCATTTTGGGATCCAACTGTGATAACAATTGAGATCTAACGCAGAAACGTATTTAGTACTCGATTGGATTCATTTAGGGAAATATCAAAAACTCTCAAAACTTGCTCAAATTGGAAAAATAGCAGAATTTAATATTGATTCAAAATTGCGTAAGTTATCCAAGGGACAAAAGCAAGCAACAATCACCTCTATAGAAGATGAGCAAAAAATACGATTAAAAATCTGTGTTAGATTTTCCCAACAAGTTCCCAATAGTTTCCCACTTACAAAGAACTTATGATAAATCATTAATAAATAAATCTAGCAAGTTCCCGGTCGGATCCCGAGAGGTATAACCCTCTTAGATTTGCCACATGCATTTCCAAGTGGGCCCCAAAATGTGTATGGGGAAAATTTCTAGTCGGGCCTTTCAAATTAGATATATTTAGTTTTAATCAAACCAATCTTTGACTCTGCAAGAGAAGTATACATAGAAAACCACATATATACCGTTATCTGGACAATGACCAAAATAGTTTGTTTTATTATTTTTTCATGTTTAGCACATCCCAATTATCCACAAAATGCATTAGAAAATTTAAGCTTACTAAACATAAAAATTTGTAAGGCAGTCTTTAGTATTAGGAAATTCCATACCGGATTAAAAATTGAAACAAAAAACTTTTTTTTGCCCCTCTAGAAAAAATGTCTAGCTACGCGAATGCTTATACAACATATGCGTGCATGTGAGATGTTCATGCCTTGATGCCAAAGGAAAACCGACTCAGAGGAGCATATTGGGAAGTCTATGTATGTGTGCAGTTGTTGCATACATGAAGGGGCTGAATATTTGTTTTTGCGTACGATAAAAAAAAACATAAGCAAACTTTAGAAAACTGTGATAAACACACCTTAACGTTGTTTTTCTACTCCTGCAAAAAAATCATTTAAATAAAGTAAAATTAAATATTGTAGAAAAAATATCCAGGCATTAAAATGCCAGGATATACTACTACTTAATGCTGATCCACTTTTGAGACTTCTTTTTATTTTATTGATAAAATATGTAAAATAAAGACCATAAAAATAAATCTAGAAGAGTATTGAATGATATAAGCATATAGGGAGTGCTAAGTGCTTGTTTAGGCCAAAAAAATATGAACAAACAAACCTCAATTTGTTAATTTTTTTGTTTTTGGTTCTTTAGGAATATAATTATCAGTTATAACAAATTTATATGAATTGGCAACAACAGTCTTGTTTGGTCATAATGTTTGTTCATATTTTTTAGTCCACACATTATTCAAAATATATATCTAAAATACACTTTCAAAGATTTACACACAATAATGTGGTTATTGCTTCTTATAATTTTATTTAATTTTCTTTAGTTTGTTTATACTCTGCTGTTTCTTCACAAAAGTTCACTTTTTACTGTTTAAACTTTTTGTGTTTCCAATTAAATGTTTATTGAATTAAGTAAGCATTGCGATGCATCGTTAAAGTTCGATTCACTTCCATGTCAGAGTTTTAAATTTTCTTTGTTACAAATTTCACAAGTTATGAATACATAAGCTTGAAAACTGTTTTATATGTTAAGTGTTAAAACAAATGAAGAAAATTATATTTCTTTTACAGACAAACTAATTAAGTTATATAAACTAAAATGATTTTCGTGTTTAACTAAATTATGAATGGTTTACAAGATTCTTTTCATAATATCAAAGTTTAGGAGTCGATTGAAAATGTATTAATTTTTAGTGGACTATGTTTTTTAATACAAATTTGTGGTTGCCATGAAAAAGAAATTGAATTAAATAAAATAGCGCTGGTCTGCAAAAAAAAATACTGTCCTTTAAACTTTTGAATCGAATGTACTCTTTAAGTTTTACCGCTATTGCAACTAAGAATGAAAAAAATGGTTGCACCCGACCGAAGGCTAGCAATGCAGCAAAGCTAAACTAAACGAAGCCATTTCTGGACATAGCAGAGAGGAGAAAACGGTTGCGTCCGGCCAAAGGCCGTTAATTAAAGAAAGCTTAAATAAGTGAAGCCATTTATGGTCATGCCACAGAGGAGAAAATAGTTGCGTTCGGCCGCAAGCCATCAATGCAGAAACACTTCCCAGTAAAAAAATTGCTTCAAAAAAACAGGTTTTTACTATGTAGTAGTAGTGCTTACAAACCTGCCGATATCGCAGTTGATTTTTGTATGGCGAGTTCCCGGTTTGGAGTACTACAATTTTGATACATAAAGCGCTTTTTGAAGAGGTGAAAATCATTACCATTTTCAGCATTAAAACTGTAAGTATATGGAACTTTCTCGCTTAAACAGCTGCATTATGCCATCAGTGAAATATCATTTTTTTTTTGTATAGTTTATTTTATATACGTTCACTGCTCCGAAATAAGCTCTTATTTTAATGCGGATTATTATGTGCTTTATTGCCTTAATGCTTCAAAAAACATGAACATTTTTTACTGGGTTAAGTAAGCAAAGCAAGTTTTCGACATAGCAGAAAGGAGAAAATAGATCTTCACTATTTAAAATTTTAAAAAGAACTGATTGCTTTAAACAAAATAAACATCGTACACAGAAAAAAACGAAATTTCATTTAGTAAAAAAATTCAATGAATAAGTATATATTTGGTCCAGAAACGGACCTACAAACAAATTTGTAAATATACCGAAAAAGTATCTCAACAATTTCGCTGAAAAATAAACAGGGTTTTTACAGTAAACAAATTGTATAAATCTATAGAATACTTTGTGTAAAAATATATAAAAATTTCTTTTTATAAGACCAGCACTCATGGGATGTCTCCTACTCATGCAATATATTGTGCCGGAATTAGGAAAATTGGTTATGGGAAGGAGGATAGAGGGAGTAATGTTTATGGACATTCAATTTAAACCTTCCAACATATGAACTGTTCGGCCAAAGAAAAAATTTTTCTGTAATGCGTAGTGCGATTTATTGGTGTATCGACCACAAAGGGATGTGCTCTTAATGAAGAACGCGTCGCTCTCAGAAAAGAGCGGGTTTCGGGAACAAGTTCCCTGATTTCATTAGAACACAATCCATTGTAGTAGCGATAAAACAACGAAATACACCACACATTGCGTCGATGCTCCAGCGAGTCAATAGTGTTGGCTACCCTACTGTCGCCGATGAGCTTCTTCGCCCTCTCCTGTACGCGGTCGAGTAACCTCAAAATAGACTTGGAAGCACCGGCCCATACAAGAGAGTTGTATTTCATTTTCGGTCGGATGTAGGTGGTATAAATATTAAGCACATCAGATGGAGTGAAGTATCTTTTACATCGTCTTAGAAAACCGAGGCAATTGAATGCTTCTTTTGAAACTTGAAAAATGTGATCAGTCCATCGGACGTCAGACTGAATTTTGATGCCAAGAACGTCAAGAGCATCTGATTCCTCAATACTTACACCATTCATAATTAGAGATGGAGTTCGGTCATGCGTCTGTGCATGAGCATACAGCACTGGGTCTTACGAACATTAAAATCGACCCTATTTGCACGACCCCATTCAGAGATTGTTACTAGATCGTTATTAAGTGTAACAATAATATCTTGCCTCATGCTGCTATCATCTGCAAAAGAGCAGATAGGATTGGAAGTTTGACAGAGAAGGTTATTAAAAAAAATAAGAAATAGGGTAGGAGGAAGAACGGACCCTTGTGGTACCCCTGAATTAATCTTGAACTCGTTTGATGAGATCCCGCCTATAGCAACTCGTAGAGAGCGATCCCTAAGAAAGTTCGACATAAATCGAGAGAAGTCCTCACCGACACCAAAAGCAACAAGTTTTGATAAAAGTGCACCATGCCACACTCTATCAAACGCCTTAGAGATATCCGGAGCCGAAATGGAGTATATAGTGACACCATTTATCCGAAAGGAATGCCGGTAAGTCACCACGAAAGCCATACTGGCGGTCGCTGAGTAAGCTGATGGACTCCAAATACCTCACAAGATGGAAATTAACCATACTTGCCATCACTTTGGAAAGTGCAGAACATATTGCGATTGGGCGGTAATTTTCAGGGTTACTAGCCTCTCCCTTTTTAGGGAGAGGCCAACACGATGGGAACTCACCAGCATGGTACAAAGTACTGAAGAGGGTTGCCAACGGCCGTGCTAGCGTCGAAGAGAACTGCTTTAAGACCAGTGCTGGAATACCAACCGGTCCAGGAGACTTATTTATGTTGAGATCCGCTAAAACCTTTTAGCTGCACGCGCTCAAAAGAATATCTTTGGCATAGTTACAAGTACACTATCAAGCACGGGCAGTGATTGATTGCTTTCCGGAAAGTGAGAATTACTTGCAAATAATTCAGCCAGAAGGTTAGATTTATCAGCCGGGTCAATGAATATTTGTTCACCCTTTAATAGCGTCGGAATTGGGGAACTAGCATAATCCTTTACTGTTTTAACGAATGATCAAAAGCTCTTGCCACCCCTAGGGGCAGCAAGGACTTTAGCACGAAGGCGCTGCTCGTGTAAAGCTTTTTCACGTCTTAGTACTCCGGCTCACGAAGATCTCGCCTTTTTGCGCAGCAAATCAGTATCTGCGTTTTTATTACTACGCCAAATAATGAATGCTTCATCTCTGGATCTGACTGCATCTTTGCAATCCTGATTAAATCGAGACTTCGCTCTGAGCTTAATCGGAATTCACTTTGATGGAATGAAAGTTTTCATTCCCAGCAAAATGGTGTTTACGATAATTTCTGCCATGGCATTGACATTACTGTCCAGAAAACATAGTTTCCAATTAAAATGCCGAAAAAATTCGTTGAGCTCAGCCCAACGAGCCTCTTTGTAGATATATTTTAAATGTTTCGTAGCTGTTCGTGAAACGTTATGAAGTATTGAAATTGAAAAGAAGGCAGAAATGGTCCAATGATCCGAGTTACCTAGAGGAGCATTAACGCTCACTTCGTAATTGTCAGGGTATGAAGTGAGAAAAAAGTCGAGAGTATTGTTTTGGCGCCCTTCAACACACGAAATGTGTGTTGGTTCATTCCCTAATTGCGCCAAGTAGTTGTGCGTGGCGAATAACTCAACATATTGGCCTTCCGGAGTTGTATGATTCGAATGGCGATGCCAAGATGAGTTGTGCACATTGAAATCCCCAGCAACAACAATTTCACTGTTCGGACAATTCTCTAGAATCTTCGATATGGAATCGGAAAGGGCATCGAAGCCTGATATGGTATTGTCCCTTCCCGCCTTTGGACTTCTGTACAGAAACCCGAACTGCAAATGATGTGCCCTGATTCTGAATTTAACCCAGAGACAGCTAAATTCAAGATCATCCGTGCCTAATGACTGCTGACACTGGTACACAACTTCATCGCGTAAGTACAATGCAAGGGCCCGGTGGAAGCTAAAAAGCGAAAGCAGGTAATACCCAGGCAAATGAAAATCCTGTGGATCAGCATCCTCAGATACACGAGTCTCACATAAGGCTAAGACGTCCGGCCGATGGAGACAAATGTGAGCATATACAGAGAACAAATTCGCTCTTAGTCCTCGAATGTTACAGAAGTCGATTTTGGATTTTCCCGTCATAAGATGAAAGAAAACCCAAACTGAACCACCTATTTCATGTTATTTGCACCAATGCAATTAATTACTGCTTAACTGCATAGCGACCAGTGTTACACCTTCGTCACCAGAGAGCCCAACAACAATTAACGCACTGGTACCAATAGCATAAAATTAACGATTTTTTGTAGATAAGAGCTGTGGAGAGGATGGCAATTACATTGCGGATAAAAGGATGATAAAAGCTTTATTCTGGTCACGCGTGACTGAGAACGACCCACTGTGCCAACACTAATATTTGTGCCAGCACTGTTCTCAATATGGTTTTTATATCCTGCACTGTATTGATGGTGTTTGACATCTGTTCAGAATAGTTTGAGCCAAGAACGCCAAACATTGAATTAGCGATAGTAAAAAAGCTCGCATCGTCTATTTTACTTGATAGCGCCTTTGTTATAAGCGATACGCTAATAGATTTTTTAAGGTTTAATTTAAATTTTCAGACAATTGTGTGGTATAAAAATTTTTTTATGTAATGGCATTGGACGTTAGTACCCTACACTAGGAAGTCAAGCTTTTAAAAAATTTTTGCAATTGATTTGCCTAAAAAATAGAAAATGAAGATACACGTGTACAGAATTTCATTTACAATTATTTTTCTCTCCGCTATGGCAATTTTTTTTTCAGGATATATGAGACGGGCATGAGTCCTAGCAATTTAAATGGCCAAATATAAGGTGGGATTTATACTATATATTGTGCATAGTTAAACATTTAACTCATTACAAGGGAAGCAAATTTATTTTTTGCTCCTCTTTAACTTTTTTTGAAATAGGAAATTTTTGAGGAAAGCGTATCCTTTCACTCAATTGAATGAAATTTTGAGGAAGCATCCCATATATTAAAACTTATGTCTTCGTAGTCCGTTGATTTCCCTATATATGTTATTGTTGGATTTGAAGTAATTTTGCTCCATTGTGGCTTTTAGCGTGCTTGCGAGTTGCATTGAAAATTCCACGTCTCCTGTTTTGTTGAGTAGTGTTTTATGTAGAATGTTTATTGCCTCTGTTATTGGGATTGATGGATATAAGTCTGTTATATCCAATGAGACTAGTTTAGTATTTTCTGTTATGTATATTCTCCCTGTCTTGTTAACTAATTCTGTGGTGTTGGCTATAGTGTGTTTCTTCTCTAGGTCCAAGGTATCTTTCAGTATTGTTTTTAAGTATTTCGATAGTCTATAGCTCGGAGCAGATTTGTAATTAATTATTGGTCTCATTGGCGTGTTTAGCTTGTGTCTCTTCGGTAAAGCGATCATAGATGGAGCGGATGGATTCATAAGTGTTAACGAATATGATATGCCGGATTTTATTACTTTTGTTGCCCTTTTTTATTATTTCCTTGATCTTTGTCTGCTATTCGTCTGTAGGATCTTTCCTAATTCTCTTGTATTTTGTATCCACTAACTTATGTCATTTTCTTTAGCTAATTGGTTCAGACATCTGGTTGCTAAGTATGAAGCAGCATTTATACTATACGTCACTATGTTTAGTTGGTAGAATGTAACTGGCTTTGTGGCGTCTTTTCTCCAAATTATGAATTGAAATTGGCGATCCTCGGGAGCAACTAACACCTGTCAGTACACTTTTTCTAGTTGTCTACTTTAAAGAGTCTCTACTGAATTTCGGGATTGGGATATTTTGCAGAGGTAAAACGTTGTTTTGTGTAGATTCAGTACCTTGCTCTTGTGCACGAGGAGGCACTTTAAGACTTTCGATAATTGATTTCTCTAGACTTTCATAGGAATTCATGTCATAACCTTCTTTCAGTGATAATGGCTGGATTCCCATGCTGGAAAATGAATTTCTTGGATTTTCTTTAATATCATATTGTTCGCTGTGGGGTCCATAGTTATTAACCGCTTGAGTGATGCCATTATTACGTTTTGCCTTGTTACAAGTTTTGTTATTTCAAACCCTTTAACCAATGCCTTTTCATTGGCTTTTGACTGATGTCTAACATTTCCTTATATTTTGTGGTAAGTTTTGCAATTTTTAGTTAATAATTGTCAGTGAAGTAGTTGTGGTCTAACATAAGCCATTTGAGATATCGTATTTCGTTGTCCGTGGTTTCGAATCCAGCCCATGCAGTGTTTAGCCTTTCGAGTTGTTCCTCGTAGTAGCTGATGGTCCTTAGGGATGCAGAATCCTTCTTATAATTTCGAGTGATGGTTTCTATCAGCTCTCCCGTTTTGCTCTGTGAAGTTGTGAGGTAATTTATCATTAAATTGGATGTAGCTTCCATGTTAGTGGCCTTTATATGGGTTCCTAGTGGAACTAGCTCGTTTTGGAAGGACACAACTCTAATATAGGGCCATCGTAATGTACACAATAACCTATTTTTCGTAAAAAATTAATAAAATTCGAGAGGCGGAACTTTGAGAAATTTTAGTTTAAAATATTTAATTAAATTTTTTCTCAAACCACTGGTACATATATATAAATATAAAGCTGAAACGAACTACAGACTTGATAAGTTTATTTATTTTTGTCCCGATTTAAAACTAAATAATAACACTCGAAGTAGTGCGTAGCTGCCCTTTAGTCCAATTTTCAACATCGTATATCTCGTTAAGGACACAAAAAAAAATTTTTTCTGAACAGAGAGTTATCTATAGTTATAATAATCAGAGACAAACAATTTTTAGCATGTCCGCTTCACAAATAATGCCTCATATGTATGTTAGCAACGAGGCCGAAATAAAAAAGAAATTAAAAACACCGAAAAAGAAAGAGAAAAAAATTTTAAAAAATGACTAGTATAAAATCATTCCAATAGAGTAGGAAATATTGTTCTAAAAATTTACTGAAATACGTGCTTCCAAGTATCAACGATGTCAAAGGCACTTCAAATACAGACACTTGCTGATTAAAAAACTTAAGATGCAGTGACACTACGTTAAATGTGATAAAAAATTAATTATATAAATTGAGGCATGTAAAAAAAAGCAACTTCGCAAAGACAAATTTATTTAAAGTAATTTAAAAAGCTAAAATATCATTTTATTTCAATAAGTTTTCATTTCTTTAATCGACTTCAATAAATTCGTGGGTATTTTTTCATGCTTTAATTTATGTAATTTGCAAGAACATATTTTTAGTGGAACTGTTTTTAAGATGTAATCAAGATTTTTTTCTCATACTAATACAGAAAGGAGACCATTGCTATATTGAGGGTTGATAATGTAATGAAGGTAAAAAATATTAAGAAATTTTAAAAAGTTAATAAGAATAGTTTTAGAATTGATGCCAAGTAGCTACGCTGCATAAGCTACTGCTTTCTCTGAAGCAGGCTTGTAAGCGATAATTTTTGTTGTTGTACCTCCTGCATCAAAACGGGCTTCACACAGGCATGATTTTTGTTACACACCGTCTTCACGAGACATTAACTTTAAGATAACATGAAAGAAAATGTCGGCAGAATAATAAAAACAAAATGTCGATTTTTCTCTTAATCTCATACAAGGGATAAACATAATTTCACTTTTCCTATAAGATTACATTTTATGCAAATGCTCATCGAGTTTACATATACCGCTTTTGCATAATAAGCTATTTTATTTCCCATTCTTCGCACAAATTTTAATTTATAAATCAATTAAACACTTTTATTCACAGAACTTTTATCAAAAACATCGCTTTTCATTTATTTTAATAAACAATCATTTTCATGTAAGTGTATTTTTTGACATTTCATCGTATAAGTTCGTTGTTATAAAATTTTTTATAACAACGCTCTCATAAAAATTCTTATAACAGTGAGATAATACTAATTTGAAGTCTACACGTTACATAATTCTATCTGCGATTGAATTTGACAATCTCAACTTACATATTATGTTACGTGTAGACCTCAAGTTAGCGATGTCCAACTTGGCAGTTATCTTTTTGCCATAGAGCTGCGTTTCTTTCAAAGCATCAAATATGCATAAGAATCATGTCTCTTCTTCTCGCTGTGTCTTCGTCTCAATTGTGTCATCGTTAAACTTCGTTGTTACTTTGGTAAACTATCAACAAATCAAATAACATTTTATTAAAACTGTCTCTGTTCAATTCATTAGTGAGAAATGCAAAAAGAGATCATATTTTAGATATGTTTAGAGCAGGGACGGAAAATAATGATTATTGCACAAATTTTTAACCAAAAACTCATAATGATCCAAGAGAATTAGTAACATGTTGTTGAACAATAAAATTTATATATTTTTTTTTAATTTATAATCGCACTATTTCCCAAAGTTAATATTTTACTTATTCAGTAGAATATTAATTGTTTATAAAAACACATTGACATTGATTACTAAGGGGTATTAGCTAGTTCCTATGCGCATTTCATTGGGGCTAAATGCAGATCATCAGGGAACCTTTACCTAAACATTTCATAGAAAAGCTAAAGATATTGTAGCAAATGATCTGCATTTAGCCCCAGTGAAATGCGCATAGGAACTAGCTAATACCCCTTAGTAATCAATGTCAATGTGTTGTTATAAACAATTAATATTCTACTGAATAAGTAAAATATTAATTTTGGGAAATAGTGCGATTATAAATTTAAAAAACATAAATTTTCGCAATTCCCAAAAAAAATCACGAATAAAATTTATATTTTTTGAGATGCTTTCTTTCCATTTATGCAATACACTTTTATATTAAATTTTTACTAAAAATATCATAAATAAGAATTATAACTGATTTTTATTTTCTGATCGTAAAATAGTTCCTTTTCTTGAGTGTTATTTTTTAGCTCAAAAATAACGACTAATTTAAATTTTTACTTTTTTGCTCGGAAGTTACGATAATTTTTTGATTTTTTATTTTTTGCTTAAAAATAATAATGATTTTAGGTTTTGAGTTTTACTTTCTTATAATATCTTATAATTGTATTTATAAACAAAAGTTGCAAATTGCTCGATACTTTTATCACTCTATTCAAGAAACGTTTAACCAGTTTTGTCGATGGTACTCGTATAAGTCTGCAAGGTAGATTCAGCTTCTCATTTTTTCCGGCATATTACCTTTTGACAAAAAAAGAGATTTGACGTTTAAGCTGAAATTCGTGCTACCGTCATCCTCTCTTTACAAAAATACTCTCTAAAACATTTTGTTGAAAATTAGGTCGATAATAGTTTTCAACACTTTACCGATTATTATCGACCTAAAATTACACACGCATAATTTTTGAACAAAATGTTTCTCCTGACTGATAGTCTGACGTATCTACCATTCAGTTATAGCCGTATTATACTTTATGTTAAGTTTTTTCCACTTGGACTAAATATGTTTAATTTGAAAAGTTTTTTCTTTAATAAAATAACTACAAAATCGATGTAATTTTAGACAAGAAGAAATTTTCAATACAAATATAGACAATATATGATCCTAAATTTGAAGTAATATTTTAGCGTGTAGAGACTTTATATATGCACTTGCAAACACATTTAGAATTCGTTGTTTTGATAACGGGACTTTTTATCTCTTCGTTATTCTAACTCAGCTTTAAAGATACTTTTGAATGAATACTTCGCTATAATGGGGTTTTATAGGTCAGAATTTCTTTCTTATGGCTATAGTGCATTTTTGTATGAAAAACTTCGCAATAAACAGTTTTTTCACCGGACTATAAAAATTCATTATATTGAGTTTTGCGTTATATTGAAGCCGTTGTATCGACGTTTCACTGCAAAACTTCTTGAATTGCAAAAATATATTTATATATGGGTGGTAGGCCATACTTTATTCTTATACATTAACGGTGGGCGTGGCTGATGTTGATGACGCTTTGCATGCATTTTTAGTTTATATTGGAAAGGCTATGTACCGAATTTGAAGACTTTTGTTTGGATTGGAAAAATTTTAAGCAAAAAAATTAAATTGGATTGCTTAGGAGGTAGGCGATGGGCGTAGCTGATATTAATGAAACTTGGCTCACATCTTCTGTTTTCTCTAGAAAGTGTAAGTTTAAAAACCGAAGGATTGTGCTTCGATAGGAAAAAATTGTATGAGAAAAATCGATTTGGATTGTATGGGCAGTGGGCAATGGGCCTGGCCGATTTTAATGAAATTCAACTATTTCTTAATCTAGGAAATATAAAGCCCACTGCAAACTTTCAATGATCTAGGACAACTCCTTACAATTTTTCACAAAACTTTATGAAGTCATCATCCCTCTGTGCCACGTAGGGTATGCGAAAATTTTCGTAAAAATTAGTTATATGCCTAATGTGCATGAATATGTAAAAATAAGTGTTTTCTTAAATCTACTTAGATTCTCAACAAAAACGGAATTTAGACGAAAATTTTCACAACGCCGGTTCGCGTACTCTTTTTTTGTCGTCTCTGCTAGAAACAGTTATTCGGCCCTAGAGGGAACAAATCACATAACTGGTTCCTAGCAACCGCTTCGAGTTATGGAACTGAAATGAGAGCGACTAGTCAATATTACACGTCATTGTCATTAGAGGACACTCAGTGGTAGGTTCTAGAACCACACTTAAGGTCCAGTGGTAGTTTTTTTAATAATAGTAAAATTAGGGCCTGTCCCGCAATGTCGACAAGTCGACGTCGTTCTCTTATTTATATTGAAAACAATAATAACATCGACTTGTCGACATCGTGGCACAGGCAGTTAATGTAATTGAAACAAATATTTTTGATTTGGAAAATAATATGTATGTGCAGTGTATCTTGTTTAAATTTTTTGTTGTAGCTAAGTGATGTGTTCTGTTTTCACCGCTCATGACTTGGGAGTACGTTGTACCACTCCCATTTTCACCAGTCATAGGACAAGTAGGGGTGTTATTTTACATCCCTACTGTAAAAAAAGAAAGAAAGTATCTAGTAAAAAAACTGTTTAAAAAAAGCAAGTTTTTTCTATAATAGAGTAAAATTATTGCTTACAAATCTGCCGATATCGTTGCTGATTTTTGTATGGCGTGTTCTCGATTTTTTATACAAAAACCGATATTTGAAGCGCTGAAAATCATCAAGATTTTCAGCACTAAAACTGAAAATAATTGGAAAATATGGTTCGATGTGAAATCGGGAGGATGATAGAAGGACGTGTTAAAAATGCGCTAACGTGATTTTTAATTTTTCCTATTACTATGCGCTTTACTTTAAAATTTTGCCTAAGTGATTCAAAAAACATGATTCTTTAACTTAGTAATGAAGTGAAAAATTACAACAAAAAAAACATCCTTAAAGATAATTGTGTTTTATGTCTTTTAGACAGCCTTTTCATTGACAAGCAAAGACAAAGACAAAAATAAATGTTCAAAATCTCCCTGCAAATTGATTTTCCTAAGAAAATTTAAATTAACACTGTGCCTACTCTACTGAATAAGTACCCTGCAGGAAATGTCGATAATAAAATTATACTGATTCACTATTGACTTTGTCACCAGCACTACTGACTAATTGTACCCCAGGTAATGTTCTGTGCTATAGACATTTAACATGTGCTTGTCGTTGAGATTCCACTACTGAATAATTTTTAAATAAAACGAAAAAAGGCTTAGCTAAGAAACATTTAAATCGGATTTTTAGTAAATTCCGATGTATTGCACCAACATACCCACAAAGCTACTATAAAATTCAGAGTCACCCGAACAAAAATAGCGATAAAATTGAGAAAATCTAGAAGGAAAAGCACTGGCCAATTAAATGATTTATCGTATCTATTGCTTCTCCTGTAAAATGATGAAAATGTTAATTAGGGCGTTTTGCGTTTCAAGTGACGATATGTATATACATTATTAGGCGCGAAGACAAAATGTCTGCTAAACAAATTACATAGCAAACATAGTAACACATTTAATTCAATTTATCCACTATATAATTTTAACATTTTGATTTTGATAATTTTTTACAAACTGCATTGATTGGGATTATTGAAAAATATGTTTTTCATGTTATTTAAGAATTCAATTAACATAAAAAAATTTTATTTGTTACGTTTAATACCTTGTTCAGATATGAACCTTAATTGCGCAATTAAAAATTACACTTACAAAAAATTACACTGAATATATTAAAATAGCGTCTAAATGTACGTTCACACTTGCGAAATATTTGCCGAAAAAATGTGTCCAACAGACAAACTAAATTTGTATTTCCTTTAATTCCACTGTTTGTTTAAATACTGGTTCGCATTTATCAAAAATTATATCAAAATAGTTTTTTGCACCATAATTAACTCTATTTTGTGATATAAAAACCAAGTTAAATCACACTAACATTTAGTAAAAGTAGTGGTTACGTTTTTTTTGGGCAAATATTTGCCAAGTGTAAACGTACCGTAATAAGATAATCAATTTAAAATTATTGCTGCCATACATTCCACCAGTTAATCTCAATTTCTACAATAATTTGAAGGCTCCAGATAACGAAAGTGAAGTAGATGTTGTATAAATTATTTAGATATTTTTGTCATTATTAGCATTTGCTTTTTGGTATAATTTGTAAAATCTTTGCTTTAATAAATTTTATAAATATTTTAAAATAAAATAGTAAACAATTTTTTGCTGCAATAAATTTGTAAGACACAGAAAAGTATTAGAAATATTATTTTTTAAAGTAAAAAATTGTTCAAATAAATTTAGACAGTAACAATGTAAGCCCCCACCGATTACATGGTACTTCATCTGGACTTTGACAATACGTTCAAAGTCCTTATTCCGTCCAGACGGGAGTGGAAGGGGGGAAACATAAAAAAAGACTTCAACTTCAGCATGTATTCTGATGGATCAAGAATGATCTGCGGTATGGGCTCTGAAGTCTTCTCCAAGGACCTTGGAATAAAACTCTCCTTCGGACTTCCTGATGATGCTAGTGTATTTTAGGCTATAAGGGAGGCGGGTAGAGTGTTGATTGATAGGGGTATCCAAAAAAAAGTCGGCATATTCGTCGACAGCCAGGCGGCACTTCTGTCTCTAAGGTCCCACATTACTTTTTCTACTTTAGTTAGCCACTTTAAAGACGTGTTATCCAGATTAGGTGGTCAGACTGACGTCATCCACATCTGGATTCCCGCACATAGCAACTTCCCTGGCAACGAACAGGTATGGATCTGCCATGGTAGTCTCCACCGCTGAATCAGTAGCCATGCAGTTTAGTACTATTAGAAATTGCGTTCTCAAATATTACCAGCAGAAAGTTGAAGATAGGTGGCGCAAGTTGAGCACACGTAAGGTAGTTAGGAAATGTGGCCTTACTACAACGATAAGAGCACAACACAACTAATTAACTGAAATTATGGGGACATATCAAGCCTCGTCGCAGTAGTGTCGAGGCGCTGGGCAATCGGCAGACATGCTAGCAGGATAGGCATTTTCTACAATGCGTTCTGCCGTAGTTGCCAGGAGCAAAGCAAAGCAGAAACAGTCTTCCACTTTCTTTGCAAATGCCTGGCCTTGCTTCTCTCGAGACACAAATTCTTGGGCAATAGCATACTGGACGAACTTTCGGAGCTATCAGGGATAAGTCTGAGTGACCTGATTAGGTATCTCAATACGACGGGTTGGATCTAGTATCTAATACCGAATCCGAGGCCTGGGTTCGGACCTACATAGGCCGACACTGACGAGTGGAGTGGTCTGTCAAAACGAAATCCTATTGATTCCTTTTGAATCGTTGTACGTAACAGGCAGCCATGTCAACCAACCAATAATATAAAATGGTTCTGCCAATGCCTCTTAATGGTGGTTAAAGTAGAAAACATTAAAACCCCAATTTTTTAGATTTATATTAAACATAAAAGCCGATTTATTCAATGTTTTGTTTTTGTGGCTATTGCACTAAGCGTCGCAATTCAGAAATATTAGAAAGTTTTTTTTCATGAAATTTTTAAACAACTATTTTCTAAACAGCTGTTTGGCTAATTCCTGCTAGTAAAAATTTTACTAGCAAAAACTTTCATCGAATTTATTTTCTCTCAACTTTCTATGCGCTTTTTTCACTATCTTGTTGCTAACTTTTCGACTACGTGAACACTTTCCAGTAACAATTAGTAAATATTACTAACAACTTTCAGCTACAGAAAAGAGCTAGCAATACAAAACTAAATGTTACAATATGTTTATTTCTTTTTTGCCAGAGAAACCAGAAATATGCACTAAAAATGTGATTTATACGCAATATATTAATTATACACTACAAACTCAAAAAAATGCACCCAAAATTTTAATATATATGCTCTTAAAACATTATTATTTCGTTTATAATTTGTATAATATTCATTTCTGACATCACAAATTATATACATATGTATATAAGTGGTATGCAATAATGTCCAAGAAAATAACGTCAATAGTCATTATTTTCACTTCAAAAAGGAAATAATGTATATGGGTATGCCGAATAGTGGATACACAAAGTAAAGATTTTCTGCCTAGTCAAAAATCTAAACTCTACGAAGCTACTATGAGACATAACCAGAGGAAAAAAACATACAGCCTGGCCAAAGTGCGGCTATGCATTTGCATATTTATGGTAATTGATTTAACAATGCCAGCCTGTTCTTTCATCTGTGCGAATATAAAATGTTGAACGCCAAGACCCCAAACAATTTATGGGCTTACATTTTTACTGGTACATTTCACATGTTTTTCTTATTTTTTCTTATTATACATATTATTTATTGTAGTATTCCATCAGGAACATAGACTAATTACGCAGAATTTTCATTGTTGTCTATCATTAGCTAAAGAACGTAATTCATTGAATGATTTGCCAGGTTCGCTTTGAACTGTCCGTTCATGTTGTTGCCCGCGTCGTCGGGTATCCGGTGGGTTCCACTCAATTGTTTCATGACAGATTTCATCGTAGGGTTGTTTTTCCTATGATGTGACCCAGCCATTTCAGTTTTCGACGTCTTATTAATGTCATCTTGGTGTTTGGATGCTGCCCAGGTAACAACATTTTTCAACGTTTTCGATGATGTTGAATAATGGCGGTTGCGTGGTGGCTACAGCACGATATTGTTGAGATGAGGTCGTTGATTTTGTCTTGCATGTGTTCTTCCCTGAATGCGAATAGGACGATGTCGTCGGTGTAAGTTTTTGTTTGTTTCGCCATCTTAAATTTCTCTTAACGCCCGTTATTTTGTGGAGTATTGCGTCTAGTGTGGTGGTGTACAATATAGGCGATAATATGCAACCCTGTTTAACTCCGGCAAGTGTATTAAAGGGTTCACTCGTACTGACGTTGTGTACAATACTTCCGCTCGATCCGTCGCTGAATATGAGATATAATGTTCAGTTGTATTCATGGCATTGCTCTATAATCATTCTGATGATGTTGAGGTGGTCAATGCAAGATGTATTACTCCAAAACCCTGCTTGCTCTTTTTTTAGTTGCTGGTCTATAGAGATATTAATTTGATTGAGTCAGTGCAATGCCACGCCAGTTGCTGCATTCTTTTTGGTGTCCTTTTTTCGGAATTTTTATTATTAAGCTTTCTTTCCATCCCAGGGGTGTACTCTCAAATAGCCAGGTTTTTCTTAAATAGAGGGTGCAGTAATCTGCAAAGACTTCTGGACACGTTTTGTAGAAGTCAGCTGGCAGGTTATCGATCCTTGCTACC